>VWZZ01002401.1:267298-341312 GCA_013399095.1 Psophia crepitans | reverse complement strand
ACACAGCTTTCCAGCCACCCCACCCCAAGCCTGTAGCGCTGCCTGGGGTTGTTGTGGCCAAAGTGCAGGACCTGGCACATTGCCACCTTAAACCTCAACCCGTTGGCCTCTGCCCAGTGATCCAACCTGTCCAGGTCCCTCTGCAGAGCCATCCTACCCTCCGGCAGATCGACGCTTCCCCCCAGCTTGGTGTCGTCTGCAAACTTACTGAGGGTGCACTCAATTCCCTCATCCAAATCATCAACAACCTCAACAGCAGGGCAAATAACCTCTCACAACTGTGGCTCCCAACTAATTACTCCGGGGACCTCGGTGCTGTGCCAGCCCCACCCCAGGCACAGCCCCTGCAGCTGGCTTCTCCTGCAGGACGGAGCTGTGACAGAGCCCAGTGCTGCCTGCCCGAGCATCCCGCTGGTCCTTCTGCAGTCCCTCTACCTGCTAGAGTCTCCAGCTGAATTTGGGAAGGTGGACTTTATCCTGCATGTTCCTGGCCCCAGGCTATCCAGCCACCATGAAAATACAAACCAGTGGCTAACAGAAATGGCTATTACTAAAAGGTTTCTTGCTACATTACTTTTTACACAGACTCCCATTTTACACTGAAACAGCTACCTTTTCCTAACGCACGCATACACACTCAGTAAGCTGTGAAAGTACAACTTTATTACCATGGATTTACCTCAAAGGGCAAAACTGAGCCAAAAATCAATTCAGGTTTGCTGACAAAAAGCAAAATGCTAATACCGGTGTTAGGGAATCAAAATGTCACTCCTCAGCACCTGCATGAATGTTAATCACCTCATTTTTTACATAATATTTTCTTTTCCTTTGCTCCGCAGTTACTTTGCAGAGCAGCTCACACCTTTTTAAGTTTGACCTAGAACCAATCCATGCCATTTTCTGTGCCAGATGTGGATTTAGGTTTGAGGGTCAGAGGCCCCTGGCATTAAAACAAATTGATTTTGAGTGATTCCTTGAATTTTGTCATCAGTTCAGTAATAAGTCCCAGGTTTAATGGCTTCAGATCTGTATGTGTAATATCACAGTGGATGACCACAAGTTGAAATCTGGCCCTAGATTTTAGACCTAAAAGCATCAGTCTTTCCTTCTTTAATTACTGTCATGGACTGTAGCAGAGTACGGTACATGCTCGGATGCCCATCTCCCAAGGCAGGTATTTAGCAGCTTTGACACGCAGTTTGTTTACTAAGGCTATGAAACAGCTTTAGCACCTAGCTCCCACTGAGCGTCAAAGGGAATTAGGCACCTAAGTCACATAAGCACATCTGTAAATCCCACAAAGCTTCCGTAAGCATCTTTCCACACCCAAATACTACTGGAAACCTGTGCTGTAATGTAGATAAAGTAGAAGACGCATGAAGATCTATAAGTAATCAAACTGCTAGTGCTACTAAAGACTTACAAGTGGCTATGATATGTTACATACACAGGGCTCATTAATAATAACAGGATGTGGGATGAGGCTTGAATTTTAATATGACAAAAACCATACAGTAAACAAACTTCTGTGCGCAGAACCGGATCATCATTATTATCGTGCTCCAAAACCATACAAAAATCTGCAGCCTCATCTGAGCAGCCAAATAGACGACAGAAGAGCCATCTCGCAGTGGCACTAAGCATTTGCAGCTCTTTTTTGCCTGGTCCCGGACAGCCCTGCAGCCAAGCCCGGCAGCCGGCGCCGGGAGCACAGCATCTCTGCAGCGGAGGCACTGAACGTGGCTGTGCTCGCTCGCACCGTTTGAACTCTTTCAAGGAGAAATGTGCTTCTGTGATTAACTGGGGTTATTGACAGTGCTCAATGACTTATAACGCCATCGGTAATCAAACAGGTCTCAAAAAGTGGAAGAAGAGGAACTGAATAGAGGTAAAATACAGACTGTCTACAGTCCGCCATCCCGGGTCAGTGACGTGCCTGTGACTACAGCCTGCTATGCATGCACAGAAATTAATTCAGCGACTGCAGATGTACAGATGAGGACAGAATATGATTCCAAATGTCTTTGCTTAGAAGACACTCGAGCAGTCAAGCATCATTTTAATGTGAAAATACTGCTGTCATATAAATCACTGACTTCAGGGCCAGGAAGTATCTCTAGAGACCTCAAATCTGTCTATCTGCTCTGAGGCAGGAGCAAATATACCAAAACCAATCCTTACAGATATTTGCCTAACACAGTCTTAAACGTGCACAACATTCCTAACTACTTGATCCAGTGCTCCTCTAGCTAGTGAAGTTCTTCTTTCCTTTGCTGTTGATGGTTAAACCTGTTGGTTTTTTACCATTCCTACAGTGGTCACACAAAACAATTGGTCACAACCACCCTAAGAACAATTTCTGGGTCTGTAAATGCT
This sequence comes from Psophia crepitans, assembly GCA_013399095.1. NCBI lineage: Eukaryota > Metazoa > Chordata > Aves > Gruiformes > Psophiidae > Psophia > Psophia crepitans. The sequence continues at coordinate 338,936 of VWZZ01002401.1, read as the reverse complement.
GCTCTCATGCCCGTCTGTCATCCTTCATGCCTCTGTGCCATACTTGACCTCCTCTCTTCCAAGAAAAAACCAAAATAAATGCAGTCCATCCTCCCAATATTTCATATTTTTCTCTCTAAACCCTACTGTTTTCCTCTGGACCTCTTTTTTCGTCCTTTCCTTCTTTTTCTTTTACAGTTTTTCCTCTGGTTTTCTTAAGCACGGTGCCCAGAACTGGCTCCAGTCCTCCACCTGAGGAGCAGAATAACAGCCCTCCCCAATGGCATCCATTCAGAGCCAGAATGAAAGGTGCCCTTTTTCATAAGCTTCCCATGCAATCTTAATTCATGTTCAATTTGTGGTCCGCTGGAAGTTCCTGTTTCTTTCCTGCAGCGTTGCTGCTTTCAGTATTTTTCACTCTCTGTGCACTTACATTTTCTTTCCAGAGGGTAACTCACAAGAAACTCATCTTTACTGAATTCTACTCTATTGATTTTGGACTACTTGATCGTATCAAGGCGATACCTGAATTCTGATTATATCCTCCAAAATGAGTCCCAATTTGGGACGATTCACACATTTTTCTTGGACTACAGTCTCCTATCACAAGCACCATTAATGAAAACGTTGGCTTGAACCAGACTCAAGCCAAACTGCTCAAGACTCCAGAGTCTGTTCCCCATTTAACCGCAACGCATTGCAATGCACTCAGGGTGATTTTTGCAAGTATGTGTCCTCCCACCTTACATTAGCTTAATCCAGCCCATCTTTTGCCCAGACAGGAGTTCCTTGTGGATAGTTCTCAATACTTTATACACTTAGTAATATCGCAGGGCATCGCATCCTTGTTCTTTCCCTTTTGCCTGTTAGACTAGTTAGCTACTCTGCCAAAGGCGGCAGCTGGATTGGTTTGAAATGATCTGCTGTAGCATCTCATGTGCTTTATACTAATGCAAGATCACAATCCTGGAAGAAGCATGCAGAGCTCATCACCCTGCATCCTGACTGCAGTCACTGTGTAGGTGAAATGGGACTGAGAGTAAGGCCTGGGTTTTTCAAACTTATGCATAAATCTTTTCTGTTCAGAAATACGGGTTCAGGCAGTTAATAATGGTACTGGAGTGTGAAAAAATCAAGGTAAGTCTATAAAAAGTGGATGGACTGTCATGCAGCTAATTCTTTATACAGAGCTTTCTTTGCTGTATTCTCCAGCTGCTTAATAACTATTTCCCCTTGGAAGAGCCCCTCTGTGTCCTTGCTTTCTCTGTTTTCTTCCTAACCCATCTTCAGTTAAATCCTCACAACCCAGCTCTCCTTTGAGAGCAGGTTTGAAAGCTGCCTAGCTATGTGATTTGCCCAAAGTGCTCTGTTTGAAAGAGGTGGGCTGTGAGAGCTGGGAGGAAGGGCAAGCCCCGAGGGGAAGCAGCAGGCAGGTCCCTGGAACTGGTTCAGATTTTGTTAATGAGCCTGGCAGGTGAATGGAAGAAGCCAAGTGTCTATTTGGCTTATCAGCAAGGACCCTTTGTAACCTCTAGTTAATTGGCTTTTATTGATTTTCAGGATTAGAGAAATTTCTGTGAGATTCTGAGCAATTTTAGGGGACGTGCTGGACCGTTGATCGGTTTGGATTCTCCCCTGCCCAGCACCCAAGATTCCTGTATTTGCATTTTTCTCTCTCCTGGGCTTAAGGTTCACCTTTTTCCAGAGCTGAAGACACACATGTGGTGAGGAGAAGGACTGGAGACAGGAGAGAGATGCCATGTTCTTGATAGCTAAGTAAAAGAAATCTGGGTGAGCGTTCAAGCCCACGTAGCAGGCAGGATGCTAGATGTACCCAGTCCTCCCAGATCTGTATAGACGGACTCAGGCCCAAATTGCTGTGGCAACCCCCTGCAAAAGGCACACTGCTGCATCTGCACAGCCCCTGGTCCACGGGTCTGGGCTGTACAAGGTGTCCCTGTGGCTCTGTTGCAGCATTGTTATTTGCTGCGTGTTTCTTCAGCTCAAGGTCCTTCAAATAATGAGAGGGTCACGCTGAAGCCCAGCGGTGATGTTTTTAGAGCAGGGAACTGAGTGCTGCCTGCCTGCTTGTCGGGATGTAAGAGGATACAAGACCTGCCAGTATAATTCTGGAGTACTGCACAAGGATTGGAAGAAACCAAACCTGGTCTGCTCTCTCCTTCATATTGCCTTCTCGGGAATGGTTGCTACTCCCACACTCTGGGGGAACCAGGTGGTTCACTCCAAAAAGGAGCTTGGGAGCGAGCTGCCATCCATTCAGTGTGAATAACTGGGGAAGCTGGGCCAGGAAGCAGGATGGAGAGCTAAATTACCTGATAGCACTCAAATGGGGAAGGGCTGGCAGATTATCTCAACCCTATTTGCTGAAGAAATTTTTTTGGTCTGCTCTGAATGGGCAAGCTACAGGGTAAGATGGGAATACAGCATTGACCTAGTCTGGCAGTTGCTGTGCTTTGTTTTCCATTATCACAAGGAAGCTGGTCCTTGCTGTGTTTGCCATACTAATGATGCAAGAGGAACCACAAATGATTGAGTTTTGCTAACTCCAAAGCAAGGGTTGACATACAATAACAAAAAATAAAAGGCAAAGGACAAAGCTGACAAGACATGCTCTGTTCGTTTATTTGACATGAGTAGTTTGGTTTTTAATTATGCATGCCACTGCTTCACGGAGTGCGGGGGACTGTTCCACTGCAGCTTACTCTGAAAAGTAATTTAATTCTCAGTAACAGGAATCCTCACTGCTGCTCTGCCACGGCTACTAAATCCTTGTTTGAGATTGGAATAGGAACTATCACTGGCACACAGGTGGACAGGCCGCATGTGAGCCAGGGAAACATATCTGGGTACATACATGTGCCACACAGGCACTCGCACAGTGAGGTATCTACTAGTCATGAGGGCTGTAAATCCAATGAAATGATTACACCAACATGAATCACTAAAAATTTAACTTGTAAGTGCATGAAAATGTGTATTTGCAGAGGCAAATACATACTACAATGCCTCTGTTCAGCACAGGTCGTGCTGACTTAAATAGTAGGTAAATTACAGTATTAAACGTAAGACCGCAGAGCTGCAATCCAACGGCTCTGCAGTCAGAGAGGAGAGCAGGGATCCTGTTTCTCATCCTCCAGCAGTGTCAGTCCTCAGCTGGGACAACAGTGTCTAACGCCAGACACCGACTGCCAGGGCAGAACAGAGGGGAAGGCAGGCCCTTTGAGCTTTGGATGATTTTTACCACTACCTGCAACTAATATTTGGGTTCTGCTGAGACTGAGAAGATGTTCGTTACTGAACCAAGGGCAGGGAAAGAAAGAAAAAATATTTGCAAAAATCTAGTGACATGATAATTTCAAATCACTGCCTCTGGGTGCTGTGCTAATGAACAACGGTGCGACCAGTTTTGCAGAGCTCAGCTCAATATTGATCCTGACAGACTAGAAAATCTTCCTCATGTCTAAAAGGTCACAAACTGTCAAAACCATCAAAGACTTCTTTAGACTGTATGCCCTCATTTTTATTAGCCATCAGCAAGTCCCAGTTAATATCTGTATTGGACGCAGACAACTCCAGACACTGTTTTTATTTTTTGCATACAAGTTCTCTTACTATACGTAGGAGTTGCCACATCAGAATGAACCGGGGGTGTCCAATGAAACATCCCCTCTCCGAGCAGCACAAGCTGCTTCAAAGAGCGTGCAAGTGCTCCCACCATGGCAGTAACGGCACAACTTGCCTCAAGGAAAATTTCCTCTATAGCCTCAAAATTTAAAGGCTGGCTTAAATAAAAAGTCATTGCATCAATTCAGCTCCTGGGGAGGCCAAATCCACAGCCGCAGCATTTTTGAACCTCCATGTCCTATCACAAAGTAGTTCACTGCAGAAAAGGAGATTGAACTGATGCATAAAAAGGTAATAGATTTTTAAGTAATAGAAGGGAAGATAATGTGGCCTATAAAGGGCCATCATAAAAAATGTCACACACTGACCAAGGACGGAAAATGACACCGGCAGGTCTGCCCTGACACATTGCAGCTGCAAGGATCAGAAAGCATAAATAAGCGAAGAAATGTTACCACCTCATCAGAACTGTCATTTGCATCCATGGGACCATGACTTCCACGGCTCCACGTGGACGTGCCCACTGCAGGGTGGCCCTGATCCCACAAAACAGGAGGCTCTGCCTGAGAAGCTTCTCCCACCCCTCCCAAGCGGCAGCGGGACGGCTGGATTAACCTCGAGCAGCACGTTTGATGTGCATAGAAACCCTGCCAAGGCAGCCTGTCACTTATTAAGAACATTTGTCAAGGTTGTTAAACAACCTTGACAACAAACCCACAGGCAGCAGCAGCAGCAGAAGGGGGCCTGCGATGCTCCCTGGATTTGCTTTATTAAATGTAGCCTCATTTGATTCAAACATCAAATGAAGTGGCTGTGATCTCTGCTGTCTGAGGGCTGATCAGAAGGGTTTGAGAACCACAGCCTGCACAGGTGGCCGGTTGTCACCTATGGAAAATCTTCCTATATCCTCCCAGGAGAACAACCACATGTGCTGGCAGAGCATCTTGTTCCTTCCCAGTGCCTTAAACCCTCTCCTCTTCCCCCTCCTGGAGTTGCACTGGGGCTTTGCAGGGAGGATCCTCCCTCCCTTTCTTACCATCTGCTGGTGAGGACAGGCCAAGGAGCAGCTCCCCACATGGGCTCTCCAGTTTGGAGACAGCAGGATTGGATTAACCCAGCAAGGAGGGAGGTTGCACCTAGCAAGCCCCCATAGTGCATCGTCCACAAGTGTACACCCACCCTTGTGTCCCCATCCCCGCCACAGCAACAGCCAGCCCTGCCTGCACAAGAAAGAGGGTTGTATGACTGACTTTGGGATCTCCAGAGTACGTACACATCCCATTTTCTCAGACTCTTGTTCAGTGGAGCTAAAGAATGACAAATAAGCAAAGCAGAGCATTGCCTAAAAAAAAACAACCCCAAAGCTCAAAAGAAACTTATTCCATTGAAAAGTGCTTCACCAAAATCAAAATATCTGTGTGTTGCACAGAGTTCCAGTGAGAGGTCTGAGGTGTGGGTCTCTGCCTCTGCACCCTCCCTGGGTTGGAGCGCTCCAGCAGAGAATGAGCACATCAATCTCATCCGCTCTCCTAAAACTGCTCTCAAGCTCTCATGATTGTGTGGCACCGAGAGGTCCACAGAACAGAATGATTTTCCAGCCGCCCCTTATGACTTTGCTCACTGAAGTCTAGAAAGTGGCTTGATGATGGGTAGGAAGAGCCCACACAAGGAGATTTCAGATAGCAGAGATGCTCTAGGCAAACACTTAACCTGACCTACTACAGCCTGCAAGATGAGGCACAAAAAATGGAGACAAAACCAGTCCTGACCATGAGAGCAACCACTGGACATCAGTTAGTCTCAAAGGATTGTCCCCACACAGCTCTCAACACGAATTGTTAGCTAAGAAGATATTTTTGGTCACTTTTCCTTAATCCTTTTTCTACCTAGCAAACAGCTGCTGGGAATACCTGTTAAGGGGCTTTCCCAGTACAAAACATACCAGTTTTACTTACGCTTTCCTGTACTATCCATAAACCTGTCGGCAACAGGTACTGAATGGTGTCCTGTCCACTGACAGTGCAGAGGACTAGGACATGGCTGATACAGAACAGATGAAGCGATAATTTCCCTCTAGCTATATAGGGTAGGTTGAGGGTTAATTAATTGACAATTCATAAAGCTGTTTGCAGTGTCTGGGTACATTCAGCTATTGGACTGGATGATCCTTGAGGTCTCTTCCAACCTTAATGATTCTATGATTCTATGATTCTATGATTTTAGTATTAGGGATTAACAGGTATTGTAACAACAGGAGGCTGGCAATGGTTTAATTAACTAAACTATTAGCATCACTTCGGTCCACAAATACATAGTTTAGCTGTATTGCTAGAAAATTCTGGGCATTCATGTGATTTATAGCTCACTATATGAGCTCAGTTCTGTTCTGCCCCACACGCATATCCTTGTTCCTCCTCTCAAATTCAGCCTGAATGGAGTCATTTTCATCAACTACAGACAAGGAAATCAATGTAATAGTACGTGTGAATGATGACTGAGGAATTACACATTTTATGAACAGAAGAGGCGGGCAAGTGGATTCTCTGATGGATATATTCTTCTAGATAAAGGATCTGTCTGCGTTTGGAACATCCTGTTGGGGAGAGAACAAGAGCCACTAAATAATATTCAGCCAAAATGTTCTGAGCTCTGGTTTCCATTTATATAAAAATATTGTTTCTTTATGCAAAGTTCGAACGTGATGTCTCATTTCCATCCTCTGCAGTCATAAAATTAACAGTGCTATTGTGGCCTTTTTCTATTTCCTATTATGTCCTTTTAGTATGATCCTTTTAGAGAAGCGTTTTGTGGGGCACAGGGTGGATATTCCGTGAATTTCTATTTAATAAAAGTCAATGAGATAGTTATTTGTAATTATAGAAGGGCAGACATGAGGAACATGGTGTATACCCTTCCCCACCATTTGTTCCTAGGACATTTTTGATGCCTCATCAGAGGTGATACTGAAGCACCTTATGTCCGTACTCCCAACTTTGAGATAAGCCACGCTCCTGTTCCTAGGTGTTCAAGATGTCTTACTCCTTTCTGCCTGGCTAAACCACTGTGGTGGCTAATGGGTAACCCAGTCACCATCAACCACATGACTGTGGTCAAGAGATCAGAAATGAAACCAGCTGACTCTTGGATTTGTGGTTATCATTCTTGAAGAATTTACATATGCCAATTTTCATCCTGACATGGAACTCTACCAACCTACACCTGCATATGTGTAGGTCCAGAGTAGAAAGACCTCTAGAAGTGGAAGGGAAATCAAAACCTTTAACCAAACTTAAAAGACATTTCGATACAGAAGAACCTGCAGGACCCTTCTCTCAATGCAGATAAGGCTGAAAAAAAAGAGAGATTATGGATTTCTGAGGGCTCTTCTGTCCCCAGTCACTCTGAATATCAAAGACTGAGCCATCTCCTCCACTGGCAGGAAGGGGAACAACATTCGTGTCAGTGATGAATCAGCGCACACGAAAAGAGATACTGTTTTGTTTTGCTGAGCTTTATTATGTACGCATCGGGAGAAACCTTAATGCAGGATGAAAAACTATTCTTCTTGATGTACAACTAAATAAATAACTTTGTGTTTAAGACATTTTTTCTTTGTATCTTTAAGCTTGGATAATTTAAAACCAACCCAGAGTATATCAGGGTTGGAAAACGTTCTTGAAATGCATGATGAATCTAAATCAATATTGTCTACCCCTAATCTCCAGAACTTCATTGGTGCTGCAAGCCGGACCTGCAAAAACACGCACTGCGCAGCTGGGCTGAAATGCTGCAGAAATCTGGGGGTTCAGCATCTGGGTCCACATTCACATTTTACAAATGAGGGCTATACAAGCTCTGTATAGCAACAGCTCTGCAGCACCACACCACCTCCCTCAGTTTGGAGTAGATCAATAACACTATAATGGAATGGCAACTTTATAAAAATGCCTTTGCATTCTCCAAAATCTCTGCTTTCATTCTCCCCAGATAATTTCAAATCCAGGAGCATGAACCAAATACAAATGGAGGTATGCAAGGTGGCTGCTTGAGTTCTGGAAGGTGGGGACAGGTGGCCCAGTGAAACGTGAACTCCCATCTCTCAGAAGTGCAGGCAAAGCTCATGTTGTAGGGAGAAGTTGTAGGGACAGAGGTGGTGTGAGGGCGAGTGGAATATGAGAGCAGAGACAGCAGGAGGACAGATATTGTAGGTCCTCAGTAAGTCCATTTGCGGTACTTGGCAAGATTTTCTTCCACTTATCACCTAAACGGAAACAAACTCCTTGCACTCCTTCATCCGAAAGTTCGTAACAGTCTGATCCACTCCCTCTGCTCTGAACGTCTCCCCGAACAAGAAGACTCTAAATCCAGTGGCTATATCAAGCCTCAGGAAGAAAACTAAATCACTGATCATCCAAAGTGACTTCCGTTACCCATCTGAGGTCACTGAGGCTTTTTTCCCTTCCATTTTGTCCATTCACTTTTATGTTTTACATAAAGCAACTCCTGTTTCCACTGCATCTGACCAAGTGGGAGTTCAAGGCTCTTTATAGCTTCTTTTTAATCTTGTATTTTAAACAGGAAAGTAGTTTTAATGGAGAATTGGGATTCTCAACTAGCAGCTGATGAGAAGGAATGGAGCAACCAGAGGGGCTGTCAAGATGGCAAAGCAGGGAGAAAACACACATCCTGGCCCAGAGGCTCTGTCACTGGAACTAAGTGCGGCGACTGCAGCAAACCCTTCCAGGAGCAGCAAAAAGCCTCCTGAGATCAATATGGAAATTACAGGAATTTATTGTTATCTAGGCAGTGGTATTAGCATGTATGGTGCGTTTCACACATGGTACAAAGAGACACCAGACACAAACTGTGGTTTGTCCTGTAGTGAGGCAGGGAGGGGATCTGGCTGCCCTCTGGGTTCAGCGAGATGGATCGATGGGGTGGCACTGGCCTGCCACATCAGGACACAGCAAGTGTCCTGCAGCTGGGACAGCACTTCAGTCTGCCATTTGGTTTCACCATGAATAGGGACAGAGCCCCATGCTGATGAGAGAAAATTCTATTACAACAGCTTTTGCAATAAAGAGAGAAAGACAATTTAAAATAACACATAATTTTGCAAACTGGTGGGGCACTCCACGGTGCTTTGTTTGGAAACTTAAGCCAGGTACTGCTTACAGGGTGGTGAAAGACGAACTGCAACGGGTTTACTGAGGCCAGTCTTCAGGATCTGTCTACATGCCTCCCTAGGCAGATAGACCTGGTGCTGGTACTCAGAAAGTAATCCCAAAGAGTATTCCATACTGCATTGCTTAAACTTACATTTCCTTGACATGAAAACCCAGAAAAAGCATTCGGCTAATTCTCTTTTCTGACTCTAATTCTTTATATGTAAATGAAGTCATTAAAATCCCCCATCCTTTGCAATTAGTCTTTCACTGTATTTTTCTAATAAGCCAAGCTTTTAAGATGGGCAAGAATAAGAGGAGATGGATAGGAAAGATGAAGGGGTTTTATGCATCTCCTCGACTCCTCACTGAAGTATCTCAAACAAACTGAGGTACAATGAAATCCGACTCTAAATCCTCAGCCACGTCCCAAAGGAATCTCATTTGAATTAGTTCAACAGCTCTTTTTCCACCCAGCAATTTTGCTTTTACCTTTGTTTCACTTTATTCTTTTGCCTTAAGAAATATAAAACACTGTACGATATTTAGTCACGACAATAATTTGGTTCCAGGGATGTGTTGGGGCCAAACTTTCCCACTGTTTCACTCTCCAAAAGAAACAAAATGGTGAGATATGTAAACACGAGAAGGTGACACAACACGGGGGGCTGCAAGGCCTCACATCACAGGCTGAACAACCACGTGCACGGCAGTGGGACTGAATCACCAGCCTTGCTAGGAAAAAGTTTCTTTTTCTGGGAATGTCTGGAATATTCTTGGTTCACAGCAAGACAAGATATTGATGTATTAACCAGTCCAAAAAAAAAAATAACCAAACCAAAAAACATCAGAGCAGGCAGAAATGGAAGTGGAATCAGTCACAGCAGAAAGGACATTTTCAATCAAACCATAATGTTATGACATATCAATGCCAAAATGAATTTTTTGTTTCAATTCATCTAATTGAAAAATTATAACGCATCTCAACAATTTGTCATTCTCCCTTTGAAAAAGTCTAGTTCTATGAAACTCAGAATTCCCAACTAGAAAATGTATTAGATGAAAGAAGGGAAGGAGCTGCCTGCATCACCTACTCTGACCTGAGCACAGCTTCACGTGGCACTCGTGCCTGTAACCTTCAGATAGTTTCAGTTCTCATGGGCTTGCTTAAACTGGGAGTTTAAAACAGGGTTTTGCAATTTTGCAGCATCTTTTGTCCCAACATGCCTCATAAATTATACACCTTTTAATGAAACACATCTCTGCTGGATGAAACGTGACAGTAACACACACTCTCAACTATGATCTGGCTCCTTGTACCTTCCCAGGTCATTTATATTTGAAGGCAAAGTGCCAGCTAATCAGAAACACGTTGAACATTTATACAAGGTGGGACAAGAGGGCCCCTGTTTTAATCACACCCAGGACACCGACTATATTCTGTGAATATGCTACACTCTATCTGTGTCCCTTACAAAACCCAAGGCTGCCTGAAAAACGAATGGAGCCTGTGTTAATACCGTATGACACAGTACATTAACGACAGAGAACAATTTCAGTGTGTCCCATACAGACAGGTTCAGAGATGGAAGTTCTCAAAAGCCAGCCTAGCAAATATGACATCCTTTTAGTGTGTATTGTAAAAGGCCAATAAATTACAAACGTCAATACGGATAGTAGAAATCGGAGCCTGTGGGGCAATCTTGTGCTGAATTAAAACAAATATCTCCTTGACTACAGTGGAGGGAAATGGCAGCAGCATCGTATTTCATTTTAATAGACTGCAGAGAGGTTTGCCTGGGGAGAAATCAAAGTGACTTGATTATCCCATCATGTTAACTAACATCTTATCACATTCAGGCTCTGTCCCTAAACCAATTTAAAACCCTACTATAAGAGGCTTTCAAAAGGGAGAACTTGGTTTAAAAGCATTCAGCATAACCCCTCTGCTTTAATTCTTTATCCTATGGTGTTACAAAGCAAATGTCCAGGTAGTTTTAGGCTTTGTAACAGAAAGAGGACAGAGGAAAATTACTGGAGTAAGGCATGATACAGCAGGACCTGATGCCTGAATTCAACCAAAATTCTCGTTGTTTGGGATCCTGTGAAGACCTGGTTGCAGGGTTCAATCAAGTCTCTGTCCAAAACCCTGCACCACCTTTGACCAAAGCTCTCTACCACCTCCTCCCAGTGCCTCTGCTTTCCATCTTCTGGCTTCCCTTGCCCTCCAGGTGCAATTGCAAACCCGGAGGAGAAGCTGGACTCATGCAACCTCTCGGCTGCTTACCTGCTGCGGAGATGAACCACTCTGCTCAGTAGTTTTCAGGGGCCTGTGACCAAAATTTACAGCCTACAGTGGTTTACACATGATTCACAAAGTGGGGCAGCTGCACAGGCTGGCCTGGTTTTTCCAGGGGCTTGATGGACCTTTCCAGCAGGAGCCAAGGAGGTGCTCTGCTTCCCCTCTGCACTCAGTTGGCCACCTGAAGTAGCCATCCACTGAGGAGCAGCTCACTGTGTCTTCAGTGGAACTCCCCACGCCTTGGAGTTTTGATGCATTTGTATAGAAAAACCCAAGGAAGTGTTTTGTGATTATGAGAAACAGTCAAAATTATATTGCTAAAACAAATAGCATTTGGCAACCAGCTGGAGAAGAGGAAAGGCAGTGTTATGTCTTGATGTTTCCCTCCGAGAGGGAGAAGAGACATAACTGATGGAAAGAGAAAGTTTGACACTCTCAGACACTGATACTTTTCATTCCCTGCAATCTAAAAGTCAAGAAATGTGTTTTTTTCTCACAAATTAACATCTTCACTTGTCTATTTTCTCACCAGAAATTTTCACTGAGATGAATTCTCCTTTTCCAGACAACTCGGGTTCTTTTGCCATCTGCAGCTGTCAAGGCCAACCATGTGGCTAGCCCTGTCTTTGAGGGAGCAGGAGAGAGCCAGGACACAGGTGGTTCCTCCGCGTTACATCCTGTCAGCTCACGTACAGAAAAGACAGGATCTGTGCCAACTTCTATCACTGTCTTTCTATACATCTATTTTGGTTCATCTGCAGCATCCATAACCATGACAACTGCCTGCCTTCCCAAACTATCAGACATATGCAGAAGCTGTCTAGTTGTCTAGGTAGCAATGTTTCTAAAGAGGAGACCGGCCGAAGGAGAGCCTGCACTCCCTGAACCACGCTGCACAATTCAGCCCATTTAATGAGGAGAGCGAGTGGGAAACCCTGCGTTTCCCACTAACGTTATCCCACTGCAACGCTGTTTCCCTGCGGCAAGAAGAAAGTCATAAGCTATTGTCACAGCAAAGCATTTCCAACACTTTTGTGCGGGCTCGGCTCATCACCGTGACAGGATGACTCATGGAATCTCCTCCTTGAAGAATGTTTTGGAAAATATAGGAGCTGGCCACAGCCAAGGTCTTTGACAGCAATCGGAAAGGGAAGTGCCCTGTATGTGGCCTCATCCTGACCTCTAGCCATTAGAGAACGCCTTAAAGCTCAAAGAGCTTTCATAGTATCTTGCTACATGAAACCGAGTAGACCACAGAGCAGGTCTTAGTTCAGCTTATCAGCAGAAACTGGACTTGACAAATCTGCAGAAGAGTCTGAGACAACCTCCCCACAGCCCTGGGCAGCTCCCCAGCTGGTGGAAACTCATAAAGTCCTTTTTCTTTGCTCAAGTCACCCTCACTTTTTTACTTTCCATTTTCAGGTGTACCCTGTTGGAACGCAGAAAGCAAATTTATATTGAGTGAATGTTATCTGTAACAGGACAGACCAAGGGCAGCAAAATAAACTGTCAAGAAAATGAGCCAGAGAGGGTGAGCATGACTAGGAGGCGTGTACTCCCTTTGTCCTCCTTTTTCTCTTCCATCTATTCAGCAAAGATTGGTCAAACTGACACACAGGCTCCAGGATTAATCTGTTCATTACACTTGAGCAGAGGAGAGAGGTACACAAGGAGGAAACTTGATAGGGATGGGTATCTTGTACTTTCAGGACTGACACTGGGAGAAGTGAGAAATTCTACCTTGTGAGCCTCCAATTGAATTGATAAATGGCCTGGAGTTGCTATCCTGGACCTTCTCAGTCAGATTTGTTGGCACAGCTCGTGCTGTCAGGGAGGGCACTTTAGAAAATGGAGATGGCGATCCATCAGTTTGGCATTGCCACAAATCTCGCTCAAACCTGAGCCGCGAGGTGGAAACGTGGGACAGGCGATGAGGCTAAGGAGTGACACAGTGCCGGGTACTGCCTGTAACAAGCTGTTTTCCACCTTGTTACCATGCTCATAAAACCCTTACAAATATAAAAGTAGAACCACAGCCTTAAGTGCCAGGGTACTAGTGTTCTGCACTCTCTCAGGTCCCATTTATCTAATGGTGTTCATCCGTGCAGTGCTGATGCCTCAGAATTACATTGCATTACCGAATTTTGCTGTTGTAGGTGAAACTATTATTAAGGTTCTCTGACAAATCCCATGATAACTCCGTGTTTTCAGATGCTTACAACTCCGCTGAAGTTTTAACCCTTTGATTGATAATTTCAACTATTTCAAGATGAATTCACTTGGAAACTTTCAGCTATGACAGCTCATACCTTTCCAGGAAAAAAAAAAAAAAGCAGAAAAAATATGTTAATTCTGGTTAAGTTTTCTTGCAGAAACATCCCTCATCCTCATCCTTCGGAGTAAAGAATATTCACCCAAGCTTTAGCTAAGCTGATGATCTGTGAAAATGAGCAGTTCACACATGAGTACAGGAAAGATGTGCTATAGTTCAAGAGCTGTTATTTCCTACTGATTCTGTCCAAACTGAATGCATTCCAGTGAACAAATTCCTGGCAATTTCAACTCTGGATGGTTACAGGTCGTGCCAGGACTGCTCTGAATTGACAGCAGAGAGATTTCTTTTCATCAATCTTCTCTGCTGGATCCTGACAAAATGGAGGAGTTGGCCAATTTGAATACAAATGAGAGAAAGTTGGACCAGAAAGCCGAAAGAGAGACAAAGGGAAACGTGGAAAAAGGAGGAAGGCAAGAGGTAAACTGGGACTGATTGGGCAGGGATCAATAAAGGGAGATACTGATGTTACCCAATTTCAGAGGGTAAGATGAAGGAACAATTAATACAGAGACAGCTAGGATGAAAGAAACCAGACATGGAAGAAAGCAGGGCTCGGTACGAGGGGAAGACTACTGTCTCTCTTAGCCCAACCACTGATGCGTTCTGTGAACTGGAACACTTTACCTGGGGGACACCAGGGGAAAGCCCAGCCTCAAAACAGCGTACTGTCCTGTGGCTACACTACTCTGCTGCAAGTCTCAAGGCCTTTGTTCAAAACCCTGATCCACTGGATATTTATTTACACACAGCAGAAGTGTGCAACCAAAGTACTGAGTCCAACACTCCCAACTGCTGCTTTTTCACATGACGTGCTTGAAGATGCAGGTCTCAATGTTCTCAGTAGACAAGGGTCCACCTCACCCTGATAATGAGTTTACCCAACAAGAAGTGGACATTGTCATGTGCTTCTGTTTCAGCATTTTGGTTTTAATCTAGTCTTGTAAGATCTCTTTCCATTTCCAGAAAACCAAGGAACACAGACTGAATTTCCATCAATTCAAAGATATTGAGGAAGAGAGGGACAAATGTTTTAAATTAATATCTATTCACATTCAAGAATGACACCCAGCCCTTATACAAGCTTCTGTGGAGGAAGATCACAATCCACCCATGGCTTTCTCTTCCCTGCAGCCAGATCAGGGCAGAGCCCATCACTCCTGCTCGCAATTCAGGACCGTACCAAGGGAGTATCACCAGAAACAGCTTCCTCTGGCACAGCAAACTCTGCTATCCAGCCTCTTCCACACTCCCTTCTCTAATGCACATAGGTCTGAACTGCAGAGTACTCCCAGCTGAGCTTGATGTCATGTTTTCTGCATTTTCTGTCTTCACTGGCTGCTTTCCTACACAATTAACTCACCAGGTGGATATTAGCAAGAGGAAGAAAAACAAACCAGGCTGACTTAAGTACATTAAGTGGAGCAGGAAATCGCTGGTATCCATAAGCTCAGCGACTTGCAGAATATTAATCACCAAGCCACAAGTGAGATGAAAACATCATAAACATCTGCACCTCTCAGCAAAGTGTGGCTGGGAAAAGTCCCTCACTGATACAAATATTTAACAACAAGAAAACACCTTCAACCATTTACAGAGGCTTACATTGCAACGTTCTTTGGTAGCACCATGAGCCATGTTTTATAATTCTCTTCTTTTGCATGTTCCAATTCATAGGCAGCATCCTAGAAAGGTGCATTTATAAGCACTTTTGCAATTTTCCAAGGGAATACTTAAAGGGTTTTCGCCATTTATAATTGGCTCCTCAATGTCATTTATAAATTACTTCCATTAAAAAAAATAATATCTCACCATAATTGGACTTTTGGCTATAGAAAAATTGCTGTCCCAAGAGAGGAAGAATAGTAAAAAGAAAGCACCCTCCTGGTTCACATCGTCCAGTTCCTGGTAATATCTCATCATCCCCTTCATAAGTCCGTCAAGTTTCACTTTTAAATGAGTCACTGGGTTGGATTCACTGCCAGGCAGTGACCATTTGTTCTTGTGTCAGTGTTGGCCTTCAGCGTAAACATTGCTGGTATTTACCCCCTGGTGTTAATTTATATAGTAATTGTAATGTATTTTCATCTTCTATTTTGCTAGGGACTAAACAAATCAGTTGGATCGTATGAAAAGACCTTCTCTGAACTTGTTCTGCTCAAGCTTTTTAAATAAATTAATCAGAAATGCATGCACAAGTTAGACTGGTTCTCCGTGATGATGTCTTTAGCTTTTCTGTTATGCTCTCAGCTCTCTATGGGTAGTCTGTGCCCATTACAACTTCCACGGTCACTTGGCATTTTCTGAGTTGCATTCCACTAATGGTTCACAATTGCCTGATGTCAATAATACAGCTGAGGCTTAAGCTGTTTTTTCCAGCAAACTTAGTAACTCAGAGCACAATTATTCTTCTTCAGCCAAATTCTCTAATATCCACTTAATATGACAACTTTTTGTGAAACTGCTGTTTCTATCACTCCAGTAACCCCGGAATTACCCTGTTCTTCCTACAGAATATTCCAGCCACCAGCTGGAGTGACAGCATCTCCCAGATCCGGTTTCACTATGCACTTCCCTCACCCAAACTTCAGCAGCTTTGCAGCCAGGCCAGAGTCACCCTTGCAGCACAACCTGTTGTCATCTCCACTGCAGGGATCCTCACACCCTTTGCAATCCTCTAATCTCGCCTTGCCCAACTGGACTACTAACAAGTGTGACATGATAGCAATTGGTCTACTGAAATCCAGATAAATAAGATTATAAATCAGTTATTTTACAAAGACCAGTAACAGAGTGATCTGCACAATCTACCTTTATTAAACGCAAGTTACATTTTATCTCATTATCTCCACTGTTTTAAATGACCCTTCCCTTTCTGGGTAACAGTGAAGTCAAAGGGATGAGCCTGTATATGCCCATAATGCTTATTTTTCTGATTTTTAAATAAAATTCCTGCACAGCACAGTATATTTCCACATAGCCTTTATAAAACTGTACGTCAACGGACTCGCAATTTCATACGTCAAATCCTTCAGCAGTCTGGGCCACCATTTCCTCCTTAGATGCAGTTGCTCCACTCTTCCGCCTAGATAGTTGCTTTCTCCATACCCTCCGGCAGCAGCCTCCCTGCTACGCAATGAAGAGCCCTACCCCTTCTGTTCATGTATTTGGGGATCCCTTTAAATCACTTTCAATCCCTGCTGGCTCCTCACTGCACATCAGGTCACAGCAGGTCACTTCTTTCTTGCTTTGGTTTAATGGTTAAACAGCATTTTACTATTTGTTTTCTTTTCTTTCTCCCCCTCCCTTTTTTTTTTTTTTCTGGTGTGGTCTAATTCCTCTTCATCCTCCTCGTATTTGTCATTCTCATTTATCCCCCAGGCTTTCTGACCAGAGAGCAACAGCTTTCTTTGCTGCATCACATTCTGCATTTTTGCAGACTTTTTGCCTGTATCAAGTGTCCCCTTTTTTACCTTTCTTGGTGTTTTTGTTGGGTTTTTTTTAATCTGTTAGACTGTCTTTCCCTATCAGATTTTTCTTTTTTCTGGTTTATTAATTCTACAGTTTTCTTCCTCGCTCTCAGAGAAAAGAAAAAAAATCTAAGCCACTTTTGTATTCAAGTCCAGAGCTCTACAGCCTAGTTTGCCTCTATAACTAGTTTCCTTCACTTTTATGAATAATAAATCTTAGTTACAGTTGAATGTTTAGCCTGCCATTTAATTTAAATTGAAACAACTCATGATCTCTCAGCTGAAGGTCGCTTTCTATGTCTAAGTCTTCTATAATAGCATCAATATTTTGCAAATCTGCATTGCTTTTTCTTAGTTTAATAATTATTTGAAAAAGAAATCCATGAATTATCACATCCTGGCATATCTGGGCCCAGTATTAGGAGCAGTATTTGTTCTCCATCGTCTATTTGGAGAATTAAAATCTCTCCAAATGACATAATTTCTGATAGTTTTTATCTCACCAATACTATGAATGAGATTTTTGAGTCTCAAATATGCCTTAATATAATCAAACACACTTTTTTGTGATTGAGTTTAACCTAGAATAATTTCATCACAAAATTACAGCCAAATCTCATTAAAGCTGACTACATATCTCTGTACCTCTGCCTTCTGCAGAACTAATGTTAAAAAAAAAAATCCTGACAGTCCATAACCTGCTTATTCCTGCTGAAAGAAGTAATTATTTTCCCTGCTAATTCCAATTAAAATAATTAAATTGCGCAAGCCATTGTGCTCCAGCAAAGTTCCGTATGCAGTAGTATTGTCGGTGCCTTCGGCTGCTAACAGTGGCACCAAACAGTCCCGCCTGGAGCAGAAGGAAAGGTTCCCACCTCGGCCAGAAATCCCTGCCTGCTCCTGCTGCTGATGGAATCCACCGAGGCTCAAGGCAAAGGAGCCTGCTCCATGGCACGGCCACCCTACACTGGAAGCAAAGCAGTTGGACTTCACTTCTCCAATGTTATCATATGCTCACTTCAATCACACGGATACAAATGCAGACCATCTTGCACAGTGCTGCAGTGAGTAATTCTCACCTTCCCCTGGTGAAAATAGAGCTGGGGTTGTCCTTTCTGCCTTCCCAGGGAGATGAAGAAAGGAGGTGCCGAAGCACCAGACTGAAACATACTGCTCGCATCTGTTCTGATGGGTGGCTGACAAGCTGGGACAAATGCTTGCCCACATCCCTGCTGCCTTTTTCAGGTTTCCCATGTGCCCCAAACAGAGGAGCCATGTCCCCCAAGGGGAAGCAAGCAGTGTTTAACCACTGCCTCGGTCACCACAATGCTTTCACAAGACGTAGCATGGGAGGTAAGTAGTAGGCATTAATTAAAGGGAAGAGTAAAAACTCCTAATGCAAAGTCATAAATGGAGGCCAGAGAGCCAGGACCCAGCACAGGCACAATGAGATGCTCGCAACCTTCAGCCACAAATAGAGCAAAAGGAAAACAGCCCCGTTCTTGCCATGCTGGATCTCAATAGTCAAAAGTCAGGATGATGGCACACCCTGTTTCCCTAATGAGCTAGGAAAACAAGAGCATCACCTCAGAGCCAGAAGTCTAGAAACTGCTTTAACTAGCAGTTTTTAAGGTCAGATGCACCTATACTAGACACGCATAATGAATTAAAAATCCAGCAGCCTAGAATATACGCAGTGGAAACTAGAGAAGGTGCTTCCAGGAAAACCCAACAGGTATAAAAGATGGGTTAAAAGAATACTGTCATCACTGAAATGAAAAGCTGCCAAGAGATCTAACAGAGCTAGGATGGAAATGCTGCCAGCATCCTTCTTGCAGGAGGACTGCTGCAGGCTCTCCTCAGTTCTGTGACTGGGCTTCACAGCAGATCCCAGCATCTTTTTTCCGGAGAAGATGGTTAAGAAGCAAAGTGGCAGCTTCGGGGCATTTTACTTAAGCACCTTCTACTAATAGTTCATTTGTGAGACAGACAGTTAATTAACACAAACTCATTGGAAAAGAAAAGCTTTCTTCGGCTCCCATATTACTTGTTATCCTTTGCAAATGAGAGGGATTTTTCTTCTGTTGGAACAAAAATGTCCCTTGCACACAGGTACCAAAAGGGAGGGTTACCAGCAACCCCTGCCCTTGCCAGCCTTGGTTATGGGCTAAGTCAAAGGACACATCCCTAGCAGCATAAAGGCAGTGATTTAAATCACATACCTGCATCTATATTCACTACGCACTTGGAAACCTCCATTTTGCAGAGCTAAAGTCACTGAATTAGTGCACTCCTATCACCAGGTTGGAACTTCCTATGCAACTCTTGCAATGCTTTACGTTCCTTGCCGGTTTCCTGAAAACATTCCCATTCCTAGTCAGTACAGCACACTACATGCTCAATTTACACCCTTACCAAATGCTGATACCTTTCCCTCTCTCAACACATCCTTTCTAACCCAATCCTCAGCCCCACAACTGTTTCTGTTGCCCTTCTCTGAATTCCTTTCAATCTCTGACTCATAAAGGAGGATTTATTGGACTAAAGATCTACTTTTAATAATGCCTTCTGCTGTATAATTTCACTGCTGAAGTTAACTCAGGCACCTTCTGTCCTGCTGGATTTGTGGCTTGGAACAATCCATGACAGCATGTCTGGAGGAATTTTGCTGAATAAACTCACAGTTGCAGAAATGTCAGATACACAATGGCAGGAAACATGCTTACAGGGAGAACTTGGGCGACTGGGGGAAAATGCCATAGAGGGAAAATAGTGAGACGGCACTACTGACCTCAATAACTTCTGCTGTGAATGTGCCCACAGCGATCAATACACACACGGGGATGGAATTACAAGCCATCAGCGTGTAACCCCTGCTCTTCCCCCACTACAGGAATCAGTGGGAACAAATCTCAAATTGTAATAAAAATTCACAGATGGTTTCTGGAGACCTTTTAATTAACACTGCAGTTTCCAAACCAAACAAGATAATCTCCCTGGATTCTCGCTGAGTAACAGCAACAAACGAGTTCCCTTTAAAGGAAGATCATTGGGAAGGTTATGGAGAGCAGTGTAGGGGAAAGGGACCTGGGGGTCCTGGTGGACGGGGGAATGACCATGAGCCGGCAGTGTGCCCTGGTGCCCAGGAAGGCCAATGGTCGAGGGAGGTCCTCCTCCCCCTCTATTCTGCATTGGTGAGGTCGCATCTGGAATATTGCGTCCAGTTCTGGGCCCCTCAGCTCAAGAAGGACAGGGAACTGCTAGAGAGAGTCCAGCACAGAGTCACTAAGATTATCAAGGGAGTGGAACATCTCCCTTATGAGGAAAGGCTGAGGGAGCTGGGTCTCTTTAGCTTGGAGAAGAGGAGACTGAGGGAGGGGTGACCTCATCAATGTTTATAAATATGTTAAGGGTGAGTGTCAGGAAGATGGAGCCAGGCTCTTCTCGGCCTCACTAAGTGATAGGACAAGGGGCAACGGGTGCAAGCTGGAGCATAGGAGGTTCCGGGTTAATGTAAGGAAAAACTTTTTCACTGTGAGGGTGACAGAGCACTGGAACAGGCTGCCCAGAGAGGTTGTGGAGTCTCCTTCTCTGGAGACATTCAAAACCCGACTGGACACGTTCCTGAGTGATGTGCTCTAGGTGGCCCTGCCTTGGCGGGGGGGGGTTGGACTAGATGATCTTTCGAGGTCCCTTCCAACCCTTGTGATTCTGTGATTCTGTGATCTCCTCGTTCTGAAAGGACAGTGCAAATTAAGTGGCAACATTTCTATTACCAACTATTGCAGGATCATCTCAGAGTTTCTGTAGTGTCTGATGCACGCTAAGGGAAGGGACATTCATTAAAACTTGGTAAAACAAGAACAGTAAATATTGTCCAAGATGCAAAAATGCGGCATGAATAGCACTTGGCAACAGAGGTACCAACTCCTGGACCACATATCACTGGCAGCAAGTACTTCTCAGCACAGGGACTGGTTTCTCTCCCGTCCCAGCCAGCCTGTTCAGACTGAATTTCTATACAGGCAATAATGACCAATAGTAATTGCCACCAGTGACTAATGATACAGTCTGGATGTGGACGCTAGCCAAGAGGTGGAGATTTATTAGAGTGGTATTGAGTTGGACAGAGAGGAATCTGGACATGGAGGTGATAGGTTTTGCATGACATAACGAATCTTCTCTGCCACCAACTTTCCCTTACCCAAGTCTTCTCTACCATTCCTATCAAAGTGTCCTTCCTGTCACTTTTTTCTTACTTCTTGGAAAAAAGGCATGTTATAGAGCAGAAAAGGAAACTATTAACACAAATGGGGGGGGGGTGTGTTCTATTGTTGTTTTTTTTTTTTTTAATGGTAACCAGATTGCTTCTTCAAAACAACCAGGACTTTCAGCAAGTTAATAGCTTCAGTCTATATCTGAGCTCTCTATTAAAACTGCTGTGCCTCCCACTTTTTTTTATCACCTAAAGACTGATAGTGCAATACAAAAGACATTCGTGTAGCATAAAGTGGAGAGATGCCCGTATGCTTCTGAGACACTGAAGACTGATTATTACCTCTCTCTTTGATTTCTGGCCTCCCGGTAAGTTTTAGTGGTCTTTGCAGATGGCTCTGAACCTTTCTGCTGGGATATTTACACACTACTTTATTGCACCAGGTTGCTCTGCTGCTGCACTTGTTTCACTGGGTCTAATCTCATACTTGCATTTACACTTCAAACCCATCGAAAGACATTCTATAGCTTTATTCTACTCTTCGGTCCTTGATTAGCTTCCATAGCCAGGGAGCCACTTCAGCTGCATCTTACCAACCATCTCCAGAGCCATCTGTAAAGACCACAAAGTTTACCAGGGAAGCCAGAAATCAAAGATGGAGGTAATCTCTCCAAGAAGGGAAACTCCACAACCTCCCTGGGCAACCTGTTCCTGTCCTCAGTCACGCTCACTGTAAAAAAATGCTTCCTGATGTTCAGACAGAACCTACTGTGTTTCAGTTTGTGCCCACTGCCTCCAGCCCTGGAGCCAGCTGAAAAATTCAGCTTTACCAAAAAAGTTTACCCTGTTGTTTCCAAGGCCTGTGGGCTCATACCCTTGGTATATATATTGTTGAGAGAGAAAAGCCTGTATGAAACATGATGAGATCGAGAGGAGAAGAGCCGAAAGTTAAAGCAGGAGACTGGCAAATTTTCATCGTGATTCTAAGTAAATACACAGTTCTTCCACAAACATCTCATGTGCCATTGGTGGACTTGCATGAACTTCCTCTAACTGCTGTCCTGCTTTTAAATGGTCTTTGTCATGAGCCTTTTTGTCAAAGACAGCTTTGCTGATACTCAGCGCAGTTTTTGAGGAGTACTTGGAGGTTATAGAATGGTAAAAATACATCCAGGGTCCTTTTCTACTCCTCTGCCTCTAGACCCTCTTAAACACAGGTTCCCTTCTGCCAGAGGTCCATCCACTCATCTCCATGAGTATGTTGTTGCTGGCCGGGATTGGCAATGGATGTATGAGTGAAGAGCGTAGGAATACAGCCTTACAGCCCTGAATCTCCTGCAATCTGTGGTACCCTTGTCTTTAACAGTCATCGCATATGATGCAAATACTATTTTTCTCCATTTTAAACTTGCTAATGTTGTCCTGGAAAATATTGGCAGGGATACTCAGAGAATGAGCCTTATCCTCCACTGAAACTCTCAGTGGGGCTGTGTTTCCAAGGACTCACCTCAAGGCTTGAACCTTTCTCCTCCTTCTCTTCCTCTTTTCTGCACACATGCTTACATGACTCTTCCACTGACTTTCAGACCTGCTTTGCCTCACTGTGTGCCCACATCTAATTAGTCTCCTATTTGCTCTGCTATGTCACATCACATGAAACTTCCCAAGTACCTTCCCAACTGCTGTGGGAATACAGGCAGTCACTCAGCATACACCAGCCTCCTTAAAAGATGGATGAAAACCCTCCAGTCCTGGCCCCGTTACTTCATTAAAATATTGCTCCAGGTGAAAATGATTCACCCAAGTTTGACAGAGGCCTCACAGCTTGCTTTCCACAGAAAGCCAGACTGGCTGGTTCAATCACACTTTCTATATTGCAACTGCTTTCTCAAAGAAATCTGCAGGTATTCCAACACCAAAGGTGATGGGATCTCCTCAGCAGAAAACAGACTGACAGAAGTTACTGAGATGCTGTTGTTCTGAGCAATGAAGAACATCTAAAAAAAAAAACCTCCAAAACCCCAAACACGGGAACAACTGAATGGCATAACTTCCTTAGCAGTGCATATTTCAGTCAGGTGTGGTTGAAAAAGGCATGGTTATTGAGTGGTTGAAGGCTGAAAACATCTAAGAACACATTTCCCCTCCTCATTTATTCACTATAATCTAAAGACTAGGTTAAATAAATTCTTCTTTGCAGCCCGGACAGTTATTTTCTGCTGACTCCACAGTCACACACTGAAGAACTATTCAATGACTTTTATTATCTAGAAACTAGAAAAGTCTCAAAAATTTTTTTAAAAAAAGGCTGATAGGGAATTCTAAAAAGGTATCTTAATCAGGAAATAGCATCATTTCAAACACACTCAAGCCAGAAAATGCTGTAACAGGGGAAATAAAAAATGCAGATTTTTATTGGATTTGTGGAAAATCCCCCTATTTCCTGGAAGAATTGTTTCTAAATGCTTATTTTTCTCTGAATATATATATTTTTGAAGAGTCAGACTACTGTCTCTGCCATGTATTAAGCTAATACATTAGCTCATTTATCTAAATGAGCAAGAATCATATGTAAGCCCACTTTTCCAAACATGTAAATCTGGTTTGTCCTCTCAATACTATCATTACGACAGTCTCAGACTACCTTACAATTTACCTACCTAGCATGCACGCGGTGTTCTTCGCTATGCAATTACCCATTCTGAGTATGGAAATTCATCTTTGTCCTAGTGAATGTGGATTTAGCTTTGTATAGCTGACAATGTAGTTCCACTGAGGCATTTCGCCTTTCTCTGTGCGCAAATTTTTCAAGGAAAAGTGGTCAATATTTTCATTATAATCACAAGATTAGGGGCAACTGTGATTTTAATTAAAAAAACTACACTGCAGATTTGAGTGGTGAAAGCAAGCAAGCAGCTGTAGGAAGGCTGCACAGACCTCACCAAGCACTAGCAATCATTGCATCGTTGGCTTCATCATTAGAGGACTCTGTTTGGATGGCCAAACTCTTAGGCACAGCCATCCTTAGTGCTTGGGAAGATTAGACAGACAGATGGCTCCTACAGAGAGATGAGTTAGAAAGATGCAGGGAAGGATATTTTCATCAGATGGATGCTGCCAAGTTTTGCAGGGCACAAGAGGTGCCCTGAGGTCTAGATCAAAAGCTAGTCCCCCAGGATCTTCTGGAGAAAAATATCTCCTCAGCTCAGCCAAGTACTTGAGCAGAGGAGTAACTGGAGACACAAGAGGTTTCCTATTGAATTAAGGATGTGCTCATGTCCTGACGACTTAATTACTGTACAAGTCAACTGAACTGGCCAGAGCAATATCCAGCAAGAATTGGGTAGACATGAAGGGCTCCTGACTCCAAGTGCTAGCCACGTATGAGAGGAATTGGAGCAATGGCCATCACAGACTTCTCTTAAGTGTGTCTTCTGGAAAAACCTAACGGATAAAAGGGAGCAGATAATCACCAGTGACTTACAAATACACCCAGAACGCCTCTGTTGACTTTTGCTCACTTTCTGGAGGTTTCAATGACTCAAGATTCAAGTTGCGGGAGGGGAAGTATGTTGTTGATAATTACGTCAATGTATTGTTCACAGAAACTGAGAAACTGTTAACCATAAAGAATTTTACAACATGAAGTGACACTACTGAGAGCAGATTATACCCAAGTATTTGAACATACAACTGATGACTACAGGCACAAAGAAAGGGGACACTGAAAGTGAAGACAAATGAAAGGACATAATGACCTAAAAACTGCACGCCATAAACTCTCTCACAGGGTCTTTAGGAAAATGTACATGCTTACTCAGTGTCTGCTGAGAGTTGTGTGGGTGAAGCTTGAGCTGCAGAGCACAGAGGTCTTCACAGCTTCCTCTTGCTGCCTTGAACACACCCACCTCTCGCACTGCGCATGGGAGTCCTCTGCTGCAGAGAACAACGGTTTGATTTTTTTCAGGGGAGACCTGAGGAAGATGACCTAATGCCCTGCCCCAGACTTCCATGGGGTTTGTAGCTGAGACTATCTGAGGAGCCTATGCTAGTTTGGTCTTCTACGTTGCAGAGACTTGCAGTATTCGGTTCCCTTAGAGAAAATTTTGAAAAGATCTCTTGGCTACAGAAAATTTATTTCGGACAGTCTCCAAACGGATGTCAGGAAACAGAGTCCTAAATAATGAACATAAAACTGAGCTTTTGAAGTCTGTAACTAAAAAGGGAAAGAACTGCAGGGATGGTGATTACTTTGAAATCCCACTGAAACCACAGGGAGCTCAAGTATTTACAGCACCACTGGCAATGAAGTAACTAGGTGCCAGAACCGTGATTTAGCTGAAAAATAAGATAGCTAGATTTTGGGTTTATTCTCTCAGGTGGTGCCAGGCCAATTTATTCCATTTTGAAGTCAAGCCGTGATTTCCCTACTTCCCTGCACCATTCCAACTTGGCAGACCTGGAAACCAAGAGCCTCCTTTTGTCTTTTTTTTTTTTTTTTAATTAATAATAGAGACATCCCAAATGGAAGATGCCTCCAAATGCTGCTAAGGTATACGCACACTTCTTCGGTTGAGTAACATGGGGCAAACGGGGCAAACAGGGCCAGGATGCCTGGACTCAGACAGAAACGCAGCTAGATCTGGAACGATGTCAACCTGGGAAGGCTTCAGGTGTGATGAGAGGCTCATGTGAGCTCATCTCTCTTTCACAGCGCTAACAACCCGATAGGAAAAGGACATGTGAAGGAGAAAAATCTTTTGAGGTAAAAAACAAAGCAAAAAAACCCTCATGCTGTCATGTAGTCACTCTCTTATCTATTCAAGTTCTTACACAGTGCCCTCAACATAGCATCCGAGTGGCTGTCAATCACCAATGCACTTATCTCCAACACTGTCTCTGTGGGAGTAGGAAAGAAATCTTATCTCCACTAATAGATGAGCAGCCAAGGCAGAGAAATTAAGGGTTTGATCTAGTTACCTAAACACAAGTTTCTAGTGCCATCTAAGATGTCCTGGGGCATGCAAGACATGCAGAGGGCTGGCAGGTGTGACACAGGACCTAGGGGAGATCCATGGTCTTCTGGAGGTCAGGCAGGATACGCCGGCACACTGCAGATGGAGATGAATGTCTAGGTTTAGCCAACTGAACTGAATCCTGTGGTCAAGGCAAGGCATTTGTGGCAGCGCAGGGAACTGAACCCTACAAACTGCCCTGCTAGCACCCTAAATACAAGAATTGCCTTCCATCTGCAAAGAGGGACATTTAAAACTCTCTTACGTTTTGACTATAGGCCTGTATTCTTACTAAAGTCAAGTTTCATGTGCCTGGGACGTCCAAAATAACTGTAACTACTGCTATCAGGAGCCTGTGTATTGTCTTCTTCCCGGCTGAGTACGAACATCCACACTCACCTTTCAGCCACTATAAAGAAGATCCCACAGAGTTTATTTTCTGTCAAACTCAATAGAAACTTAGGTAGTAATACAGGGAGCCAGAATCAATATCAGAGTGGCCTTCCTCCACCATGTCCACTAGCCCAGACCTTACGCTGAAAGGTGAATCTACCTCCTCGTGGCAGTATTTACAGAATGACGCTTTCATTGTAGCTCATGGCAAAACGCTGATGACGATTTAGGAGCTTGTAATGAGCTTACTGAGGAAGAATGAAAGGCTGGTCAAGGTCATAGCCCCCACAGAAGCACTATCAGTCTTGACATGTACAGCAAATAAGGTTTCCAAACAGCTGCCAAAATCAGAAATAAGCTGTATGCAGAGAAGCTGTGCTGGCCTTGCTGCAGGCTGTTATTTTGGTGCATTAGGCTGAGGACAGATCTGCAAAACCACTCGAGCAATTCGGACATTTGGTTCCCGTTTGAAACAGCTCAGTGAAAGAGGTGGTGGCAGAGCACCAGCCCGGCCGGTCTGGTTGCTAGAGCAGCTTCCTGCCGCACAAGCTGCAGCCACACAAGTCTCTCTCCTCTGCCACTAACCCCCGTTGGTTTGGGCTGTGTCCACACACGTTTCAGGTCTACACCCCAGCTGCTACCCAGAAACACAGTTTTAACCAAACCACCCCAGGGACAAGGCTGGTTTCCATCCTCCCTTCTGGCCTCTCTCCAAAGATAAAAGACACACATCAGACACAATTCTTTCCCCAGCCACACCAGGTATCCTCCATTGTATTCACAGCTGCAACAGGGAGCAGAATCTGATCAATGTCCTAATTTACTTAAGCCTCCCAAATACTTGAAAGAGTAGAATTATTTTTATGTTTGGGGTTTTTTTGGGGGTTTTTTTTTGTTTTGTTTTTTTTTTAATATGTGAAATCTGATTAGAATAATCCTGGCAAGGCAGAGTGTGATAAGCAAATAGAGTAGGTGAAAAAAGCTAGTTTTGAAGGAGGAAATTGATTTCTTTCTATTCCTTCAAATTTGAATAATAAACTTTCACAAAGAACTTCTCCGCAAGAAACTCCTGGAGATGCAAAAAACTGTAATCAAAGTATTTTAGTAAATTGTCTCTCAAAGCTCCTTACAAAAATAGAGGTTGTTGCAGATTAAAAAGTTTGAGACATTCACACTTGGAGTCCAGTGGCCAACACTTTCATGGGGGTGCAGAAAGATTTGAAAAAACCACTTGAAATTAGCCAGCGTCACACAAGAAACTGAGGCTATGGGAATCTGGGCACTTTGCCTGCTTTTGCAACTCAGGAGTTACAAACCAAAGAGAAGTGTGACCAACAGAGATCTTTCCCTTTTCTACACCTCTGTTTTCTTGTTTAAGAAAGTGGACAATTCTCTCCTTTTTCTCGAAACTACTTTGTGCTTTCTGGTAGAAAAGCAGGTCTTGCTATGACTTCACAGAAAGATATCATGGTTTCCAATTTCCAAAGCAGGCACTATTTCTAAGAGATTACCATTTATTCATTAAAATCCTAAAACACTATTAACAAAGAAAATTCATTGAAAATTCATCTTCCTATGCCTCAGAAAGGAATTGATTTCTTATAAAGGTAGCAGTATGAGCATGCACAGATTCACTGGACATGACCCAAATGACTACACGGCCCATGGTCTCAGGTATGCTGGGGTAAATACACTCACCTCAGTTTTCTGACTACACAAACATCAACTGCTTTGCTTTAGATATACCCCAGTAGCAGACAAATCAGAAACTGAAATATCACTCAATGCCACAGAAATTGTACCGCTCCTTCCACCGTCGCCCTGCGATGTGATGCTTTACAGCCATGCTTCCATCACTAAAAAACCCATGGAATAACATTTTCTGTTGAGTCACACCCAGTCCACTTCCAAACAAAACTGCCAGTGCAGAGTTTGGCCCACAGCTCTCATTAAGTCCTTGGTCATGCCTGGATAGCACAAGATGCCCTGGAGAGAGAAAGACGCAGTACACGGCACCATACCAGGGCTAGAAAGCACTACTGAAGCACCATTAATGCTCGACAGAGTACCTGGCAATCTGCACAGATGATTTCTGGTACCCAACCTAGCTCTGAAAAAGCAGGTATTTCTGCACAGCCTAAGGAGACCTTTTCTCAGGGGTCAGATAGCTTGCAAAGCTACTGCCTCCGTTACTGGTTTCTCCTAGCTGTTGGTATGAGTGGCACCTCTTAGAGTTGGACACCAAGTCAAACAGATCCACAAGGGTCACTCTTGCATTCATCTCAGTGAGAGCAAGGGGACGCACTGAGTGCTCGAAGCAGGGTTTTAAGACGTCTGAAAATCCATGCCTGATTTTGTTGCTGCAAATGGTTTTCTTGCAAGATCTGGCTGTTTAGGGCATCAGCACATTACAAGTGCTTCTTTAAAGAGCACTGCTGCAATCGTGAGCTTCCCAGGAGCTGCTTCCAATTCTCCACCTGCCATCTTGTGAAGCCAACACCGTAAACAGCCCCAGCTCCTTGGGTGGCTGAAAAAGAGATATCTGTGGAGCCCTGAGCAACTGGACTTGACATATGGTATTAAGATGTGCAAGGGAAGACGGCTGGCAGAGTACGACTCTCCTGTGGTTCTTTTGCCTGGTCCCATTATCCTCAATGAAGATTGCTAGGGACATAAATGCTGAGGAGCCAGAAAAAAAAAAGTAAAATGCGAAGACAGAGAGGGAGAAGCAAGCCCTGCGTACACAGCACACAGCTTTCACAGCAAACTGATCTGCTCAGCCACAAGATACAATACAAACAAGTTGTGCTGCTGCTGATGCACCAGTTCTCTGAATAATCACAGTGATACAAAAGAAAGCTTGCGATTAAGGTAAATAATTAGGATCAGGAAGAACAGAAGGCCTAAACCAGTATCCACACACGACCTTTGGCATGTCACATCACTCCCCTATGCTCAGTTTCCTGAACTATGTGATGAAGCTTCCCAGCATGAGTGGAAAATTATCTGAGAGCATGGGAGAGCCCAGGAGCAACTCATAGGTAAGTGATAACCAATTCTTTCTGGGGCCCACACTGCTGGCTTCTGCAGCCCCAACCAAGTTAATTCCTCCCGCTGCCAATGATCCAGATGACCCAGACACCCTCAGACCAGTACATCCCTGAAGGTCAGTCACAGGATGTAGCTTTAGGTAAGACAAGCACTTTAATGGCACTCTATCTACCAGACACGTGAGAGCCACAGGCTCGGTTATGAGTACACCGACAGTATTTGTGTGGTGCTGTCATCAGAGATTAAAGTGACACAGCACCTCTTTTGCCTGGCCTCCCATCAAAAGCTGGTGTTCAGCATGAGCTCTTGGCCCTCCTGGTAGTCCAATACTGGCAGTTATCACCAGACTACTCTGCTTCTGATTTCACCTCGAGTACTTCTAGAGTCCTTCTCTTTGCTCCATTCCTTTCTTGCTCACCCCAGTGCATGGCAGGATTCCCCAGCATCTACGGGAAAATTCTCTTACAAGCAGTAAATGTAAATCAGAAACCAGGTAACAGGGTTTAAACTGGAAACAATCTCAAGTGCAACAGGACCATGAGCACCAGGACAGGGCTGGCCAAGCTGCTGTCTGCTCTTAGAGATGCTTTTTAATTTTCCCCCCTAAACAAAAGATGTGACTCCTGCAGTGATCCTCCACTTTCATGAGCTGGAAACACCGTGCCTGTCTTTGGGTTCAACGCCTCCAGACAGCTTGCTAGGACAGAACAACTGCATTGCTCTTGAGGAGTGGTAAAAGGAGGAAGAAGGGAAGTCCCTATACAAGGTCTCCAAGTTTTTTCCATGCTAAGCCAGAAAAAGGGCATGTCAGTTCCCAGACAGATCTACAAGTTGAGAAGCATTGGACAGCAGTGGTATTTTTGATGCCTTTTTTTCCCACCAGGTGTCTAGAGGAAATCCACAGTCAACCCCTGTGGTCAAGATCCTGCTAAGCCTCTGCGCAGAGGCAGACAGAAGGGCAGGAGTTAAGGAAGACACAAAGGAGCACTCAAGACCGCATGGCAGTGCTGCTCAGCTACAGCTCCCAGACCACGTCCGGAGAGGCAAGGAGGAAACAGCAGGCTTTTGCCCAACCAAAACAACCAGAGCAGCAGTAAGAGGTACAAGAAGATGGAAGTAGTTTTGGATAAGCAAATACATCATCTATAAGCCTTTTTCCTCCAAGAACTAGGAAGGCAACAACCAACATTATGAATGCCAACTGGAGTTGGCTGGTTGCACACATACACAGCACTTTTCTCCTGAGCTGGCTGGATCCCTGTCAAAGGTCCTTCCTCCAGCCAGAGTCTGCTCTGCCCTACTGGAAAGCAAGGCCCTCTCGCAGCCATCTACCTGACACTGCCATGGACAGAGTGCAGAAGAGAGGGGGCTGCAGGAAGTAGATGGTGCAGATGATCATGGTTCTCCTTGGCACTGAGTACAGTTCAAAACTCATTAGCTGGCCCAGCTCCACTAACGTACGTGGATGTGGAGTGGTGATGTATGTCACCCAGCATCAGGAGGAAGGGGGGAACCTCTTTGCAGTGCACATAAACAAACTTAGAGCAAGATGGGACGATGTGGTGACTCCTCAACCCACCTGGAGTGGGAAACAAGTAACTTTAAAAGGCACACGATGTCTGGCACAAGTGCATGGACTTTCAATACTGCAGCAGAAATATCAAGAACTGCCCTTCTTGATACCTGCTTGCTTTGGAGAGATTCCTGCAGGTGAAGAAAAAGCCCAGCATGGCCACTGCACTTGTGATAATGTCAGAATTAGGCTAAATCTTGCTCCTCATCTCACTTTGCATGTACCTAGAAAGTTGGCCATTACCTTTCTCAGTGCCTCTCATCTAACAGCCTTGTTCAAAATCCCTGAGGTTCTATTTCCTTCTATTTCATGCTTACAATGATTTAGCAGTGGAAAAGGCTATGCAGGAGATTAATGCTGATTTCTCTCTCAGAGGCTTTAGAGAGAAGCCATCTTTGTCCAGCTGCAGTAATTCCTCTGCAGTCTGTAACATGTGCATGTGTGCATGCATCTCCCAAGTGCTGTTATCAATAATGCATTTGATGTGCAGCCTTCAGAGGAACCAACCAAAGCTTCTTATAAAGAGAAGTCAATCCTTTGGTCTTCTCAGGAGGAAAGTGGTGAAGAGACAGGAAGACTTAACCATCATCATGCCATGTCTTATTTATGTCAAGAGAGCATTCACATTTCAGAAAGCTTTTAGCATGAGACTGATGCCTAGGTATGTATTCGAGGGATTAGAGAGCACATGGTGAATATTAAAATGCTTTCAACTTTCTGGGATTCAGCTGGCTTATAGAAAAGAGCTGCATGAAAGGCTACCCCTGCTCCCAAAGCACAGCTCCTCTGCACCTCGGAAGCCACTGTTACGTCAGAGGCAGCAGCACACCCTTGTACTCTCTTTACTTCCTTCTTGATGGCTGAGATGTCAAACCACCACATTAATCTGTGACTCACGTGTGCATGCGAGGGATTTATTGATTTCAGAGAGGGTCAATTAATTTAATGTTATTTAAAAGTTTCAGGGTTTGCCAGGCTTTTCCACAGCAAAGTAGTCACCTCCACACAACAAAGGATGCAATCTATAGTTCAACAGCAGGGAAGAAGGTCCCCTTTTTAATAAAGCAAAAGCTGTAGGAGAGGCCACAAGCATTAGTCTACGTAATGTCCACCCACCAAGATGAATCTTTTGGTCTGGGTATGTTATCTGAAACACACGAACATGAGATTAAGGTGGTCAAGGAAGAGGAAAAAGGATAGCAGCAACAAGGTGAGTAGAAGCTGTTGGAAGATGTAACTAAAACCAGCAAAACTGCAAGCAAGTGAAATTAGTCACCAAAAAAAAAAAATCAAGCGTGTAACCTAATTGCAGGCAGAAAGGCGACAATATACCATACAGGGACTAAGGGGTACCACTCCAACCACAAATACTTGGTTTTCTAGTGCTATATGAAGTCTACAGATGACTGCTGGTGCAGTGGAGATAGTTTCATTTAAGCTGGGAAAATAAGGGCCAGGTCATGAGTCCAAACCCTGCTATGAACCACCCCACCTGGGCTCAGCCTCCAGCAAAGCAAGGATTTCCTCCTCCTATTCATGACATAGAAGGGGCCACGAATTTACTACCAGAATTCTCAAAATCTCCCATTTTCTGATAATCCTGCATAGAATCACAGAACATCCCAAGTTGGAAGGGACCTATAAGCACCAACGAGTCCAACTCCTGGCTCCACACAGGACCAGCCCAATCAGAGCAGATGTCTGAGCGCGCTGTCCAGACATTGCTTGAACTCAGCCCAGCTCGGTGCGGTGACCACTGCCCCGGGGAACCTGTTCCAGGGCCCCACCACCCTCTCAGTGAAGAACCTTTTACCAATCTTCAACCTAACCCCTCCCCTGGGGCAGCTCCATGCCGTTCCCTCGGGTTCTATCGCTGGGCACCAGAGGGAGTAGATCAGTGC
Organism: Psophia crepitans; assembly: GCA_013399095.1. Classification (NCBI taxonomy): domain Eukaryota; kingdom Metazoa; phylum Chordata; class Aves; order Gruiformes; family Psophiidae; genus Psophia; species Psophia crepitans. Next base: position 305,894 of record VWZZ01002401.1, on the reverse strand, counting down.
CTGCCTCTTCGCTCCCCCTCCCAAGGAACCTGTAAGCTGCCATGAGGTCTGCCCTCAGTCTCCTCTTCTCCAAGCAGAACAAGCCAAAGGACTTCAGCCTCTCCTCATACATCTTCCCCTCTAGACCATTCACCATCTTTGTTGCCCCCCTCTGGACACCCTCCAATAGTTTTATGTCCTTTTTGTACTGTGGCACCCAAAACTGCACCCATGACCGTGCCCTCTATGCCCTCCCCAGCTGTGCCATCCTGTGTGGCAGGCGGCCATTGACTGTGGGCAGGTCGGTGACGTACAAACTCCTCCTTTAAAGGGCTCCCAGGCCAACCAGAATCACAGACATCACAAACAGGGACATGTAAGCACACATCGTACCCTGCTCTAACACCACGTCGTCGTGACTTCTGGGGTGGGACATGGACGGGGGCAATGGCAGCTGCTGCGGGGCAGGGCCATGAGCCTGGGGCCAGAGAGCCCCTGGGGCCCGCTGCGGCCCCCGAGCACTGAGGGAGCACTATGTGCACACTGGAGCACAAGCAGTCATTAACGTATAAAACAACCTGCTCTGCAGAAGGTCTCGGATATTTGTTAAACCAACCCGCTCGGCAGAGGGTCCAAGTTGAAATAAGGCTTTTACTGCAATGACAACACCGTCGTGTCACCATTCTGCTGAGTATGACTAAAGAACCTGCCTGCCCCCACCGTGTTGGGTGGCAGCATCTCAAAATTCTGGGCCCAATCCTAGGGCCCCCTGTACCATCCCAGGAAAAAAAAAAACTAACAGGAAAAAAAAAATCTTACAGCAAATATTAATTCAAAATTTACAAGTTGGATAATGTAATTAAATACCCCAGTAATGAACAACCAGCACATCCAAAACACTCATCCATCACCCCTCGGGGCTGATGTTTCCAGCCTTCCAGGAGGGCCAGGTATATTCTTAAAAAGAAGTCAGCCCCTGTGTCGGCAGACGCAGTGGGTGAGGAAGGACGGATGGGCTCTGCCTGTGATGCACGCTGCTTTCGGCTGCCCTAGAGGGGCAGCCCTCTGTGACCCACTGTCACAAGGCCAGAACTGGGCTCGGCCTCGGCCAGCACGTACAGAAGACAGACCTTGCAGGGCCTCTGGTGCACTTCATATACCATGAGGCCAGATGCAAAGACCAGGCATAGTTCAGGAGGCCCTGGAGTGGGTCCAAAGCCACGTCCTGCCTGCCCTGCTGCCAGGATGCCTTTGGACAGTGCTGCTGGCAAGGTGCCCTCTGCTCCTCCCCGCTCACGCACAGATTGCAGGCTGCTTGGCACAAGCACGCCGGCCATCCCACGCGCTCTGCAGAGCTGAGCACGTTGTCAGCATGCAACACATCACAGCAGTGACTGGCTGCCAGTACAGACAGATCCTCTCCACCTCGCTCTCGGTTTCACAGGGGAATTCACGGCAAGACAACTTGGGTAGATTTGGAGTTTTCCTTGCAGTAAGGAGTGGCTCTTTCAGAAAAGATGCCAGAAGAGACAACTGAAAGCGGCTGGTAATCCTCAGGGCCCACATCCCTGCAGGAGGAGAGACCAGAGGGAGCAGATTCAGCAAGGCATTGAGGTGCAGTTTCAGCGCTTTGCTGAGCTAGACCTTGTACGAGCACATTTCAGGCCAGGTTCATAACTCCCACCAAGCACGCTTACTCCACCAATTTCAGGAAGCTCCTGTGAAGCACCGTGCCATGTAACTATAGGTGCCAGAAGCCAGCCCTCTATCTTGGGGCTCATGGTAGCAAAAAGCTATGGCACCTAAACTCAGTTCCTGGGATTCAGAAACTCCAAGAAAATTGTTTTTGCTTTGCAAGTGCTTAGTCAGGACAGTACCCTTCCACAGCAAAGCAGGGATAGTTCAGGATCCCATCCAGGCCTTTCTGTTGCAGTACATACAACTACATTCCCCACTGATTCAGCCAGTCTGCCTTGAAATAGTCCAGGTACTTTGAACCTCTCTTCCTTTCCCCTGAAAAACTGCATTACAGTTCAACAGTGTTCCCCATTTTTAAAGTTTTGTATCACTTGGCTCCCAGTTAAAATTACACGTGCACAGTCAGCAAGGTTTTTTTCTTGGTTTTCTTAGCCTATGACTGTGGTATCTCCTGCTTTCACCTCCAGAGCCATTAGTCACTGTTTGGCAAAGGCACACCGTTCACTACTTTCATCCATTGTAAATTTATAAATGTGTATTTGAGTTTGGTGTTACCAGAAAGGATATCCAACTCACTTCATTAACACACACCTGACCTCACCCAAACACATCCTCACTCAAAACTTTGCTTGTTTCTTTTCATATCAAAGTCCTGGACCAAGGAAGGACAATATTTGTCCTCCTTCCACTACAAAATAAAATGTCAATAACAGTCCCACTATCACCCTTGATGTTCTGGAGTTTCGCCTAGGTTCCTTTGTGGAAAATAGACATTAGATAAATGGCATTAAAAACAACCAAAGCAGGCTAGAGAGTCTGAGGGAAAGCAAAATATTAGCCCAGGGAGAGAAGAGGAGCTCAGGTACTGGCCACTCCTGCATCCCCCAGCCAACAGGTTGCAAAGGGAAGGCAATGAAAGGGACTTCTGCTGCGATTGTCTCTACACAGCAATATCATTGCCAGTCAACTTTGGGGTTTTTTTGGGGATGAGCCCTCCACTCACATGTCATCTCTGCTAACTATGGGCTTTCCTGCACACTGTCCCAACCTCAATCTAGACACTTCCTAGAGTTTCCTTCCAAAATTCAACTCAAACATTGTATTGCCATCAACCGTTCTGCTTTAACTGTTCATCAGTTCCCCTACAGGGGTTAATTGATCACACAACGCACAGGATAAAAATAGGCCAGCTCTACACAATGCTACTGCTGCTTAGTATCTGCTCCAAAGGCTTCGCCTACCTGCTTATCTAAGGTTAGGCCTGTACATTTGGCCACAAGGGTATCAGGAGAAGGAATGCTGTGCAGAAGATGGCAGCTACAACTGATTCATCTCACCAATTTCTACTCTTGCCTCTGTTACAATTTAGGGCAACCTCTCCCTCACCAGTGTTCTATCTCCTCCCCCATCCACACTTCAAGGAAACCATGCTGGATCAAAATGGTCAACTGGAATCTCAACATATTGTTCTCATTTTATTAGGAGTGGTACAGCAACATAGAACACACTGAAGTTCTTTCAAAACGGGAAACCAACACTGAAGTTCTTTCAAAACGGAAAACTAACATTTCTTTGGGAAGTGTCAAAATGAGATAAGTCAGCACTCATGGAGTATCTTCCCTGATTTTCTTCCAAAATGAAATTTCAGCAAAAGATCATAATGCATCCCAACACTGACAGACCACTGCTGAATGGGGAATGTCCCATCCCTGCTCCTCCAGCTGGCATTAGGTGGAACATACCACATTCTTAAATATCTAGCACAACCAAGGCTAAAAGAAGGCACTTCTTATTGGAGCATACTTATTCTTTGTAGGTTGTGCTGCTATCATGAGACATGGAACAGCTAACTAGGAAAATAGGATTTGGTCCTGCTGTTACTGATTTTGTCCTCTGAACAATCTCTTGCCAAATAGGCAAAAAGCTAAATCTGACCTAACTCATTCCAGACATCGATATAAGGCACAGAGCAGCATCCTTCTCCTGAGACCCCCACCATGGTGCTGTGCTAGGAAATTTCAGGAAATACAGGTCCCTCAAGAGGGTGCCAGATGGGAAACCTGCCCAAAAAAAAGGCACAGTATTGCACTGTCCCAACTCTCATCATCTGACAACCAGTCCCGCATTCATTCTGAGGTTGTACCCATTTCTAGCTCTTACAACATCTAAATAACCCCTGAACTGATCTGGGCGAACACTGGTCCTGTCCAACTTGCACTGGTCATCCACAGGACCACAGAGCTCACTCTGCTGGGTTGAAAGGAAAGCTGGGCCATTGAAGAGCTCCTGAGAGCCAGGCAGAGCAACACGGGTGGCAGCACCTCACCAAGGGACCGCTTTGCTATTGATAGCTGTGTTTACAAGTTTCCATTCTACAGGGGCGGCTCACCAGGGTGCCCGCCAGGAGTTGTATTTAGGAACATTCGATGGAAGGCAGGAATCTGCTCCCAGGGTCTGGCTCTCCTCAGCACAGCTGCTTCCCTGAGCATCCATTTTGTTCTCTCCACATTTATGAATAAGCCAGGGGACAGGAGGAGTTTTACATCTCCCTGTTAATGCCCTCATTCAGCAAACCCCTTTAAAGAGCCAGTGAAGAAGAGCAGATACTCTGGAGGGAAATTAAAAGCACATTACATTGGGCTCCTGCTGTGCTTTGCCTTTGGAGACATTTCTCTCCCTCCACTGACCTGGCTCCCTAATGAGGCATGTAAACTAGGGAACCCCCCAGCAAGCGTGCTTGCTTGCAGAATTTGCAAATGGGAGAAGTCCAGGACGCTTGCCTGGCTGATCTGTACTTCTGACCAAACCAACTAACACCAACAGAGGTCAAATAGGAGTTAAAGGAATGGCATTGGAAGGAGCAGGTTTAACACCCCCAGCCTAGAAAGGAAGAGAACACAGCATTATTGATTCCAGCCCCTGACCTTGGAATGATGTAAATAAGAGTGCAGCAACCCTAGAGGAGTTGTAGCAAAATAGTTATAGCATTGCAAGCAGATTAAAAAAATACAGTTAATATACATACTTCCCCAGATGCTTGTTTATTATTATGCAAGACATGTTTATTATGCAAAATGATAGAGCAGGAAAAAAGCAGAGAAAAAGAAAATGCAAAGACACACTGAGCTCTTAACGTGACTTGGGTTTTTTCAATGCTGTTTAGATTTTTTTTTATTGTGCATAATCATTCACTCATTAGCAGGAATCTTTGAAGTGATTCAAGCTCTAATTTCAGCATTTCAACTCACAGGTTTATACTGTAAAACCATATTGAGCTCTTGTAAGCGACCCATTTTTTCCCACTGTATTCTGTATCTCTGCTAGGGTTTTCTCAGTCTTTCCCATAAATTATGTATCACAATTTGCCGTTTCTAAAATAATTAGAACTCTGAGTTAAACAACAAGGAATATCTGAGAGCAGTACGTTTAAAAGAGAAGTGTTATGCACTTGGGGCAAAACCAATCCCAGCTGTAACACCACTGAATTATACATACCATCATATCGAGAGCTGTAATTTCAGGGTGCTTGGAGTGATTGGGTGGGCCTGTGGCTGCTCTGCAGCCCCATGATGAGCATCTGCCTCTCAGGCAAAACACTTCACAGGCGCTCCCTTCCCCATGCTCCTCTGAGTCACTGCAGCAGGAGCAATGGAGAGAAAGCTGGGCACCGAGGAGAGAAACTTCACAGAGAAAGGTTATACAGGAGGAGGAATTAATTTGGTGGTGGAACTATTAACTCCAGACAGAGACAGGAGAGCATGTTCTGTGTCTTCTCCTGTTACAATTAGGCTGTAAACTCACTGAAGCAGGACGTACCTCTTTATTGTGTTTCCCTCTCCTCTGCAACAACCAGCCTTTGGTCTCAGCTTCCCGAGCATTAAGTCAGTGCAAGTAATACCCAGTGCCCTTCACTCATTCTGTGTATTTTCACTTTGGCATAAAAAGCTAACAGTGGATCCTCAGGAGAGTCATGTCACTCCCCAGAACAGGTGCTGATAAAAACCCTCATGCACCATCAGGGAATTTACAGCTGCTCTACATTACAAGAAATCTCAGATGGGAGCACACCAATGACTCTGCAAGTTTGCTATGAAGACAGTGTTTTGCATCCTACTGTCTACAAAGCCAGGTGCCTGAGACCAAGACCTGATTTTCTTGCCTACTAAGTACCTAATTCCCCAGCAGACCTCAGAGGTAGCAATAAGCTAGTCTAGGGGAAAAAGTAATCAGGTATCAAGTGTAAGTAAACAATGCGCAAAGTCAAAACAGCTGCTTCCCAAGCAAAGAGGCTTTGGCATCTGATGCATTTAGGCCTCTGAAGCCAGCTAGGGATCTATGGTCGGCTTCTACCCAGCAACCTAACCCCGCACTGCCCCACCCATCCCTAACTGAACAGAGGAAGAAACCTAAGGTATCATGGCCAAGCACATAGGAAGGTTTTACATGTTTCTGCAAAGAGCCTTCTCACCAAGTTTGGCTTTAGAGGACCCTGCTCAGCCCTGCTCTTACGCAGGCTGGCACAAGGAAGACTTTTTCCAAGGACTGGTTATTCTAAATCCATTCATTCAAGAGCCCATTGGCCCAAACTCAGGAGGAGCTGGCACAAACCATCTCAGAGACCAGGCTGATAATAGCCTCTGGTTTTATCCAGGGCAGAGGATGTCAGCCAAGGTTTCAGCTGACGCACACAGATTAAATATCACCAAAACCAACCCCACTAAACAAAAACAAAACAAACCCATAGTGATGATGTGTTCAGTTACAGCCACAATCCAAGCAACAGAGGAGGGGGGAAAAAAAAAAAACAACCAAAACACCCAACAACCACTTCCCTGGACAGTTGCATTTTATCTGAAAGCAGCAGTCTTGAGCTTAAGGGTGTTACAAGAAATCCTAGATGGCCTAGGCCTGGGACAGACAACAGGGGAGGCAGCCAAATGAACTTTTTCTGCTGGTTATCAACGGATCTGTGTGAGTGAACAATAACTATGGGGAATATTGACCCATTTTCTCCAGAACTCCCTCAGAAAAGGCTAGTAAAAAAAAGTACATGCACAACACCAAAGGAAGCTGGCTCAAGACAAAGCAAAGCTGTAGTTTAGGGTCTGCTAAGCAAAGGAACAGGGACGATGTGTCCTTCTGAGTGGGCAGCAATCAGGTCCAGGCGGCACAGCCGGGGGCCCCGCTTGCCCCAGAGAGGAACAGACTGTCAAGTCGTGCCAAAGCAATTCCATGGCACAGCCTTCGAGACTGACACAGCCATGCCAAATGTTGACTTGGAGGGGGATCCTGGCCCCACAAAGCAAGCTGCAGCATCCAAGAGACTGCTTCTACAGGCCGAGCTCTTTACAGTCATACTGAGTTCTCTTACAAGACCCTGGTTTTATCTCGTCTGATGCTACAAGTGGCTTGACCCACACACTCCCTGCTCCTAGCAGGTTTCATCCACAAATTTTCTTTTTTCTTGCCTTGAGGTCTGCTTCAAAGCATAGTAAATCCATTGATTTACTGCTGTAAGACAGAGCCACCAGTCAATACAAGAAAATAGTGTCCAGCAAGTTCCATCTCCCCAGAGTAGAGATAGCCCAGTAGCATCCATTTACTGCAAGCAGAGACCTTGGATCATGTTGAACAGTTTAACTCTTATCAGTTCAGACAGAGCTGAATGCCATCAAGTCATGGCATGTAATAAGGTCTACTTCATTAACAACTGTCCATCACGGTGCCTTCCCTGACTAACCTTCCCACTTAAGACAGACTTACCTGCCGGGAATAAGCAGGCTCCATTAAACCACCACCCTCTGAATACATGTATGATCTGGTGCCTTTTAGGACACTTCACAGGACTAGCAGATGTGTTTCCTGGACTCACGGTCCTCCTGCTGACCACCATCTCTTGGTATGTCCCTCCCACAATTTGTATCATCTCAATACTGCTAGGAAGAGAGAATTTTCCTCTGAATCATCTCTAATCTCTCAGCTGTCAAACATCATGTTTTAACTCTCCATTTCTTCTTCTGCCTAAGCCCCACGCCTTTCCCTCCCCTGCAGAAAACACTGACCCCTCATTGCTCCAAAATGCCCCCCCCCCGCCCAGGCTGGATGTGGCTGACACACCGCCTTCCTGCGGTCCCCATTTACAGGGCACCAGTGGTACGAGGAGCCTCAGCGCTGGGCCAGCACCCTTTATGCCCAGCACAGCACAAGCACAGGGCAAAACGTCAGTCCTGACCCCCCAACTATGCGCCTGGAGGGAAGCACGCACGATAATGCGGTACCACACCACGCCTGGTACTACCTTTAGGACTCCAATAGCTTTACAAAAAGAGGAAGTTTTCATTGTTAGTAAACCAATGTAATTTATTTAGAAGCAGTCATTTATGTTTACTGGGCTATGAAAGAACAGGAAGCGTCTGGCATCCACAGAGATCCAGATTGATCTCTCTGTCTCTTCTTGACAAGCAGCCAGTTTTGAGACCTATCTCACCAGGCATACTAACACATCCACTTGCCGTTTTCTACCCTGAGCTGCTGGGGAAAGAGAGCTTTGTTACCTCCCGAGGGAAAGGGGGAAATCGCAACCATGTGAGCGGTTTAAAACTGACCGGGAACAAAGATGGATGGTAAGAGTTAGGAAAAATTGCATAAAGAGCAACTCAAACTGTTGTCCTTTCAGTGGTCCCACCTTCCTTCTCACATACGCTTCTAAAGCCAAGTAAATGCGTAGACAAGAGGAGAATCGCTGCATTGTGAATTTACACAAAAGCAGATGAGATTAGAATCTCAGTTATACACTTCAAAGATATCATAACTACAGAAATGAGAAGTGTATTATTAACTATCACTTTTTACTATGTAGAACTACAGTAAAGTTATCTGAAGCATAAAAAATTCTGGCAAAGGGCTGCCATATTTAATAAATCACTGAATCAATTATTCACTGTGAAAATCAATTACTTACTTCAAATGAGAATCTTATGAATAACCTCATGCCCTTTCATGCCATCTAAGAAAGTTATAGGGGAATTAGTCAGTAAAAAATGCCTCACTTATCTTTTACATGCATTAAAAAGACCACACAAATACATGGAAATTCTGCTCTGCCGAAGCACTCTGCCGACAGAACAGCCAAGAAGCATTTTAATGAAGTCAGTGTATTGCTGTGGATTCACACCGCAGTCAGAAGCAGAGCATGACCCATTGGGGCACCACCCATGATCAGTTATCCAGGCACAATCCAGAAGCAATTCTATTCAGTCCATGGCATTTCAAAAATATGAAACCAGAATATAACCAGCCAACCACACCACCTCCTCTACAACGTGACCTACATTAAGTAACTACTCAAGGAACACAGAGTGTATCTTCACAGGTCAGGAAATATTGCCACGAATCTCTGCAGAGACACCTTAAAGTGAATATTGCATGGCCTTGCAGCAGCTCCCCCATTCCTGCTTTTAAAGGTTTGCTGATACGTGACCATTTTCAGAAAAAGCTGCAAGTCCCGATGCAGTCTCTTCCCTATCCACCTTCAAAACCAAACCGCTCCAGGAACCCAAAAGTGCAAAGTACTCACTGAGCTGTAGAGATATCCCTCAGCGTTCATGGCAACGTACAGACCTGCCTTCACCCCTTGGATTGCCACCACACGAAGACCCACAGGAATTAGATTGAAAAGGGCTGCAGAAGGAAAAGAAAAGCAAAGGTTATGGAGACATCATCCTGTGTGGCCACAGCTGCTTTTTGCCCCAGGGCCAGCCCACCCCACTCCTGACTCTTAACAAAAGATACTGAACTAAAATCAAAAGTCCTGCTTCCAGCTACAGGAACGATCGGCAGCTGTGGGGTCAATGTTGAAAGCACATTTTTAAAAGTGCTGAATTTGGCTGCCTCCCAGAAGCCTTAACACGCCCATCAGTCTGTCTGATCACTGCCTTTGCAATGCCAAGGGCTCAGACGTGCACTCGAGCTAGCGCATCACAACAGCTTTCCACGGGCCTGCTGAGCTGCAGTAACTGCACACACACACGTCTTTGCCTGTGGCAAATGCAACAACACAACTTAGCTCAGCTGGTCCTGAAACAGATTTGAGACTAGTCACACTTCCTTGCATTTGCCATATGCTAAGAGCATACAGACGGCGACCATGGCCAGAAGGATAAAAATTAACTTGACTGTGTGTCTGCCCCTGTGATCCCTGCTGTTAAAAGAATGAGGAACCTCAGGAAGAAATACTGCTTCACCACTCCAGGACCAGAGCACTGCCCCTCATTGAGAAGCAGAACTAGATAGGATGGAAGAGGACAAAACCTTTCAATACTCAATTCTCTGCAATCTTACCGATAAAATATTGCAACCACTTCCTCACAATTAATTGATTGCTTGATTCCAAGCAGCCCCTGTATCTCACTGAATGACCTTTCCCATAAAGGGAAAGCACATAAACGTACTATCAGACTGTTGCGACATTTCTAACAGTATGGGCTCCAAGAGGAGAGGACGGTTACTGTTGACAGACTGAGAACCGAGGCATTAGCATGACTTGTTTCCACTGACATCCATAGCACAAGAGTGTTCAGATGTTGTAGGACCCTTTGTACTTCAGCCTACAAAGAGCTAATTAGACCTTGTCCCAGAAAGCTCAGGATATGGAGATGGACACGGGGCCGGGCAGAAACATGGGTGCAGACACAATGGAAATACTTCAGTCAAGGTCTCTTCCCACACAGCTGCGCTGAACAAGAATGTTTTTTCTGATTCCCCTAGTCATGAGGTTCCCTTTCCCTTCCACATTCATCAAGCATTTCTAATGGCTTTTGAAAACACTCACTTATTTGCAAAAGCCTACTTTAAACTTCTCAAGAGCTTTGGGGTGTTCAAACTAGCCCAGGGGAGACCTGCTAATTGGCAGAGTGCAGAGAAAAGACTGAGTGACAGAGCACAGTGAAGCATTCCTGTTTTCCAGCTGACCGTTAAGGAGATCACCCTCTAGCTGATTCATTTCATAGAGCATTTACAAAGCTTTATGCCTGACACCACACTGGAGCAAGCGCAGCACAGAAGGGGTCTTCACATAACAGTTGTAGAAGAAACAGTCCTCCTTCTCACTGTGCCATCTCCCAGCCTCTCCTTCCCTGGGAGATAAACCACTGCCATTTTAACGTCAGCCCTGAAGGATAAAGCAGCTTTTACTGAAATGGCCTATTCAACATACCACAGCTCCTCAGGCCAGGCTAGTATTAATCCTGGAATGAAAGGAGGGAACCAAGTCCAGCTCAGCATCAGGCCCCCACCCCAAAGAGACTGGTTCACATGTACCAGGTAATGCATGGATTTAATTCAACTACGAGATGCTTCCCAAGAACCTCCTTCACGTACAGCCTGTGAATTACTGCAGAGGGGAAGAGACAGAAGTGGGTTTGGTTTTCTCTCCTAAGGAAAAAAAAATAAATGTATAGCCAAAACAGAGAGAAAGGAGGGGTAAAGAAAAAAAAAGCAAACCACAAAACAAACATTGCCTTGATTCTATCCTTGAAGCCAGTGGTTCAGACTACGAAGTCTGTACCCAAGTCCCAGGATTTGCACAATTTCGAAGAGAAAAAGCAGAGCCCAAAGGGTGTGTGAAATGTAACGGGAAACTGGTTACATTTGACCTGAACTCTTGCTGGATTTGCTTAAAAGTCAGAGGTCGATACCTTTTTGAAAGTAAAACCTGAAAAAAGCACAGGAGACAGAAAGCCACCCTGCTCCAGGTATACAACAGGTGCTGTGGCTGAGCTGGTTTCAGGGCTGTCTCTAAAAGGGATTCACGAGTCCCATTCTTTAAAGAATGCCCTTTTTTCTCACTCAATTCCTGAAGACGACTGCATGACTTGCTTTCGTGAGCTGCATAAAAGGGAGGCACCTTGAGTCTGGTAAAAAACAAACATACTCTCAGCCTGCTTTCATGCTTTTAAGCACCACATTCAGTATTATATCAAAGCATCTCTTACCAAAGCTATTGCCTGTATTTGTGATTTCATGGGAAGTGAAATTCATGTTGACACAGGAGTAACAGATGCACATGGCGAATGAAGTCCAGCCTGGGTATTGTCTGTGGACAACTGGAGTCAAGGACAGTGCTACTCTGATACCATCCCCAGGTAAGACAAACACACCTCAGTGTAGCTACTCAGTATTAAAGAGCTGCATTATAGCACAGTTCTAACACTGAAAAGCTCACTAACCAAGGCAAGCTTGTATTTCTATCACTTTCTCACCACCATGAAGTGGTAACCTAAAACCCTCTGCAATTAACAAGTCTATTTATACGTAAATCCCCTTCCCTAATTTTTCCCTCACTGAAAAATGGAGCATCTTACTGTTAATAATGAAACAAAATGGGCATCATCATTCATTTCCTACAGCCAATTTGTCTTGCACAGAAAACTTGTGACAGACCATTCAAAGTATTCATTAGGCAGCAAGGTGATAATACCCAGAATTAGCGGGTGAGAAGTTCCACTTGGAAACACACGTCTCTAAATCTCTCTCCTTCCTCCCATACATGCTAAGGGAGCACAGGAACAATCCTGCTGTGCTCCGTCTTACGGTAGTAAGACCACTGCCAGTTCCCAAGCTCCCTGGGACCCCGCTGCAGACCATGGTAGCAACATCCATGAGTGTGCTGTTCACTGTTATGTTACAGCAGTTTATCAGCTGCATGGCATGTTTTTAAAACCTGAACATATACTTAGCTGCAGGTCTGGGCTACCTGATCTACAGAAATAGAAGAGCAAAACAAGATATGCCATATATAAGATGTGGTCCATATGCTCAGCTGATTTAAGCAGTAGTTAAATCAGAGGAGCTAAACTAACTTATACCAGGTGATTTGTTCTGGAGCAAGACATATGTGCTGCACACAAATAACGAAGAACTAGCAGAGGATGCAATAGGCAACTAGAGTCTCAGTGTCCCATGGGATGGGGAGGCTAAAGATCCTGAGGGGAATGAGGCTGCTATGATGATCAAAAGGTTGCATGTAACATATGAGAAGAAACTGAGGGAACTGGGTTTGCCTAGCTCAAAGAAGGGAAAGCCTCTTTTCAGAGGATCACAGTGAAAGGACAAGAGGCACTGGACAAAAGCCTTGGAAAGAAAATAAGACTGGATATAAAGAAAATTCTCTACAATGAGAATAATGCAGCACTGGAACCAGAGAGATTATGACGCTATGGAATATCTCATTCCTGGAGATGTTTGAAACAACTAGACAAGGCTCTGCGCAGCTGAAGATAACCCAGCTCCAAGCAGGATGTTGGACTGGAGACTGCCAGAGGTCCCCTCAGTCTTAATCATTCTGTGTTTCTGGCTGGAAAGCCCCAGGTAATACCCTAGACATGCCAGGCTGTTTCCACCTGGTCAGTACAGTTGACCTATCCTTTATGCACTGTCCGTTTGCTGAGGTTTTTCAGACATTCAGCAGGATGCCATTCAACTGGACTGCCAAAGTCCAGTTGCTCTCAGTAGGAAGGGGCATTACCCTGCTCAGCTCAGGAAAGAGAAATAATGATGCAAGCGCTGACAGCAACAGCCAGCTCTGAAAGACCATTTGAGATAGCTAGAGCTGCAAGGAAGAGATACTGCCCCAAATTCAGGTTCAAATACAACATGACTAAGAACACAAGCAAGGGCCTCGTACACCAAGAAACTGCGCTCCAATTAAAATAAAATTCTTCATATATCCCAACGCAAGTAGGCAGAGAATCTGTCTTCTTGCTCACATTAAGATGGCGTGCCTCTAACCGCACGGTACAAGGAACAGATGTCCCACGCGCTGTTTCGCAGGAAGCTGGCTGGATGCCCATTCAAATGCCATTAGAACTTGGCTTCTGGGCTTTTCCCCCCGCCCCTTTTTCTTTAAGTGAGAGGAGGTGGAAAATAAATGCCATCAGCCTCTCAAGAACACACATAAAATGGGCACCAGATAATTAATTTAAAAATTGCTTAAATATTAGCAGTTCCTCTTATATAAATAACTGGATTTTTATTAGAACTTTTAATTGCATCAGACGTATCTGAGGGACATGTCGTGTCTCATTTTAAAGGTTTATTTTGCCAGTGCAAACCAACCTAATGTATTCCATGAAAATTAAGCTTCCTTTCATAATGCTAATTTGAACAATCAGTGTGTGGCTACAGAACACAGACTTATGTATGGAACACGGTGCTCACTGCATATTTAACTGTGCTAAGATGGCTTCTGCATGGAGAATAGATGGGTCATCCAGGGTGGGAAGGATCCTGCTGTGACCATCAAGATTGCCCTTCTCTGCCAGTGGATGAGAGTTAACCAACTCCTCCGCAGGGACAGGGAAATACTATTTATCTAGTCTTCGATGAGTTTTGCCCTTGCACAGAAATACTGCACAGACTTCTCACTGGCTGGTCAGGAATCTTCTGGAGAAGTATTTTAAAACAGAAAAAAATCAATGGAGTAAATCTGTAAGCTGTTTAGTTAGACAAGCGAGTTTTCACTTTTTTCTGGTCAAAAATTGAGATGTTTGGAAGAATAGAAAAGGAAAAAAAAATAGTCAGTATGCTTTATTATGGCATTTCCAAAGTAAAAAATGTGATTTTGTTTTGAAGCTAGAGCTGGAAATTTCATATAGTATAAAATGTTGACTCAAACTGAAGATACACAAAGGAGAGTATCTGGTAAAAAGTTAAACAGAACTGAATAAAGCGCATTCTTCATTTCATTTTCATGAGTCAAATATTATCACACAGGATTTTTTTCCTCTTTTGGTATCTCGTGAGATCAGAGGATGGGGAAGATTTTTACTTCAATCTTCTCTCAAAAACTTCACTAAAAACTCTCCAACATAGCCCATGACTTTGAGCAAGCGGCTTGGCACACTTCAGCTAGATACCTCCTGTCCCACCAAGCTGCCAAGGCAGGGCAGCCATCTCACCAGATAAATTTACACTGTAGAAATGCCCTTCAGCCCATCTATTTCCACTTAAGACGGAGTGGAAGTGGCTCACAAGTACTCAGCACCTTGCCAAGCTGAGCTCTAAAATTTCTAATGGAATACATAAATAAGAGCTGTTTGGGCAACTGAAGCCCAACCCCAGAACTCGAGGTTCTCCTGCACACACCAAGGTGCAGCCACCAGCAGCTTCCCTCAACTCCCCTGCAAGCCTGAAATATTGCAGAACTGCTCTTAGATTTTATTCTCCTCTGCTGTTTACCTAAATTTATCCCTGCTTCCATTTAAGCCCATTACTTTGTTGTTTGGTCCTCACTGATAGATGAGGGTAATGAATCCCTGTCATCTCTCGCAGCTCTTCCCATGTCGTTGACAAATAGGCCTCCAGTGGGATTTTCAACAGATTGAGAACACCCTATGTCATCTTTCTTTAAGAAAAAGCAGCTAATACAACCCAAGACTGGGTCATTACTCACCCACTAAAGCCCACCGAACCTATCCCATGTGTTGGTGTCTGCCTGAGAAAATCACAAGGCCAGACTCTTCTACAAGAAGAGACCTGCTCAGTCTCTCATGGAATAAAAGTGTGTGTGGAGGTTCACATATTCTGAGGCTCCAACATAAATTAGAAGCTGTGTCAGTGCAATTTGTGGTATTTATTTGTTCAACACCAGCATATGAAAAAGGGGACTAAAACCTGACACTTCCATCTTGTGTCAGGCTACAGGCCAAGTTTCTGGTGAATGTGGCCTCTTCGGTAATTTCATAAGGGCTTCACCAGCCTTCTGCTATTTCAGTTGCTATCTTCCCAAAGCTCCTCTCATGCACGGACCCCAGCCCTGAGCTGGCTGCAGCAGAGCAGCCCCACCACACACAGCACTCCTGCAACAGCACTCTGCCAGCTTCTTGGGGATGGGGCAGACACCATGGATGTGGAGCTGCATCCTTGCACCCTTGTCCAAGTGCACCTTCACAAGACATCAATGTCTATGTGTGCTGCACCACTGCAGACATCCCCCCACCCGCAGCTCATGTTCTGCCTTCCTGAAGGAACAATGTCTTTGATCCAGCTAGGAGTTGGAACAAGATTTGTCCCCAAATTAAGTAGGTTCCTCCTTTCACAAAGTACATGAAGTTTACTTCCATCAATCCTACCATACAGATGAATTTCTGTTCATCTCTAGTAATGACTGGGAAGACACCTTCCAGGCTGGACAGGCTAGAGATGGTGTCCCTTCAGCAGTGGCACAGGGAACTTCAAACCAACATAGGACGACACAAATCAAGGCCTGAGTCCTATGCTGTTGATACAGTTTGTGGCACCAAGGATCTGAGCTTATTACTGCCCACTCAGAAGCACCAACCTGACACCTATGAGATGAAATGATGCTGTAGAAAATATTCTACACCTTTTGAGGAGCTTTGGTATCAACAAAACTACTTCTTTGGCAAAAGGAAGATTGGCTGCTGCTCTGCATTTCTTTAAACCAATATGGTTCCTGCACATGAGCATCATATTTTAAACCTGCATGGCTCTGCTACACTTCGCTGTCCTCTGTTGGACCCTTTGAACAGGGTTGTGGAAGATGACCTCCTTTAGAAAGGTCATTCGATACCCTCAGCCTCTGCACTAGACTTTAGTGAACAGCTGGTTTTCTCCAGCCTGGAAATTCCTGACATTGAATTTTTCTGGATAAAATAATGAAAACATTTTTTTCCCCTCTTCTCCTTGGAGAGAGAATTCCCCGTATCCTTTACCCACGTGGCATGTGTATAAATATAATCTCCCTTCTCTTCTGGCAGCAATTCAAATCATGGGTTTTATTCTCCACCCCACCCAGATGGCAGTTACAGAATCGGGGCAGGAGGGAAGACGATCGGAGAGGAAACATATGAAATTACACAGGCAAGATTTAAAGGGAAAGGATAGATAGAAAAAATGTGCAGAAAACAGCTGGCTTCTTCGTAATTTGATCTTTTCAAAAATAAAGCTGCACAAGTGAAACCCACTAGGTGATGCATTTGATTGTAATTGGGTTGCAAAACAGGCTAATTTTTCTTACTGTAGTCACTGTTTTCGTCCTTGGTCCCATCAATTGTACCATCTGGGTGCATCTGCAGGAAGTATTCCTGCTGGCTGAATAACCTTGTCACAATTCCTTTCAGCTGGGGTTCTGCAAAAAAATAATTATTATTATTAGATACACCAAGTAGCAAGAGACCCAATTTGCTTGGCCCCCATTAAGCCCTGAGTAAATGTAGAAGTGCTTGGCAGATAAGACAGCTTTCTGTAATTCCTTTCAAGCGTGGTTGTAAAATATTAATATATACATAGACGTACAGGCAAATAAAATAGGGATTAGATGAGCAGGTAAAATGCATAGCTGGTGCAGCAGAAAGTAACAGGTTTACGGAACATCGCTTCACTGAAAGTTACCTACCCCAGGAAAGTCTTTAGGCAGGTTATGCATTCCGAATACGCCGCTCGTTCAGAAGAGTATTTGCTAGCAGTGCTGCAAAGAATTTACTTATTGTTTCTCACTCTGTGAAGCCAACTACATTGCGTTCTGTATGGTTGATTCGCTATCATGCAGTTCCAGTTTTACGCCAGTGAAAATCTATTTCAATCACTGGTATTACAGTGGTGTAAAACCAAAGTAACCGAGTGCTGAATCAGGCTGCGCGAGTCCAACTGTGTGGGACTCGGGGAGCAAAATCCTGAAAGGAACAGATGCAAGACACCTCCAAAAATGACCTCTAAAGCATTTATGGGCACCTTAAAACGCCTCTGTTTTAAAATCTGGCATGTTCTCCCCCTCCCAAAACATATGCCATACACTCTGGTAGATGCGAATCACTCTGTCTCTAGCAGGGTCCCTCCCAGGCACTGTACATCATGAGCCAGCCACGGGCTGGCTAGGGGCTTCCCTATTGCCTCTGCAACATTTTATACCCGTGCTGAAGAGGAAAACATGAAAAAAACAGAAATAATTTGAACTTCACTTGACAGAAGTTTGCAGCATTACCGCCCATCTCCCCAGTGATTAACCACAAATTAAGCGGTCAAAAATAAATTCAATTTCAGTCATACGAGCCTCACAGTTTGTTACAGGCATTCCTTCTGGAAAGCAGGCTAGGTGGCTACACGTGAACAGACACACGGGTTGGATGGCAAAGACCTTCCTTGTGTGACGGGAGTTTGTAGTTTTACGTGACCACCCACCAAAAGTAAATAAATAACACCTAGTTATTACTGTCTCAATAGGCAGGAAAAAATCCAGCGTAGCATACCAAAAACCTCATCAGCCTCCCGTCTTTCATGCCTCTAGTGAGGCTGTTTAATAAGCCATAGCCATTATGTAACTCCGGTCACGTTGTGTGTTAAGTGTTTCCACTAGGAGCCCCCGTCTCTAACGGCTTTGCACCACGCCGTACAACTTCCATCTGAGGACGGCGCTCCCAGCCTGCGCTTCGGCACGGGCAACCCCGCCGCAGCAAGCGGGGACCTCGGGCGCAGACAGGCTGCGGGTGCAAAGGATTTCAGCTTTGGCAACACCTCCACCAGCCAGGGGAGAGCCAGGTACTATTTCCCAGCTACAAAAGCCACGGAATAAATCACTATCAGCTGGTTTCTATGCTGCCTTAAAAAAGCGATTTCATAGCAACCGAAGTGTTATAGACTGCAGGCAGGCTTTCTCCCAGCAAGACAGCTCTGGGACAGCAAAGAAGCGTACCGGCCATCTGTAAGAGCTAGTATCGGTCAAGCCAGCACGTCAAACGGACTTAGACTGAGCTAAGTGTTTTGCTGTCTTCTTACCAAAATGAAATACCTATTTTGTCGAATGCCGAAGCTTGACTTAACTTGCTTTTCTAACAAGCACATCAAAGCTAGAGGAAATTAAAAGCTGTATTCTCAGGCACAGATGGCTCCACCACCCTCCTCAAGCCTGTCCCCTTCCTCCCTTTTATCTAATACCACAATAGTAAAGGCACTGACAGCCACTCTCCGATACGAGACCCGTGTTTGAGTCCCTGAATGAGTCTTAGCCTCATTTTTACTCTCTGGTTAAATTTTAATGTTTTAAGTACTTAGCACAAAATGGACGAGCTCCCAGCAGGAGACATTTAGAAGATGCTCCTGCAGCCTGAGGCTTTCTGTGTAGTGGCGAAGGGGGTGATCTTGTTTTAAAGCTCCTCAAGGATAAGAAGAGTGGAGATAAAAAAGATTCAGCTACAGAATAGAAGGCCCCTTCCTTCTTCAGAGTGTGAACCATACTTTGATCATGCAAATGATTTTGTAAGGACATGAAAACTTCTCCCAATGTTATTAGGTAGCCTTGTCCTGGTTTTGGTTGAGATAAGAGTTAATTTTCTTTGTAGTAGCTAGTACAGTGCTGTGTTTTGGATTTAGGGTGAGAATAATGTTGATAACACACCAATGTTTTTAGTGTAGACACTGCAGGTACCGAGCAACAACTAAGTCAAGGAATTTTCAGCTTCTCACACTCTGCGAGGTGGGAGAGCACAACCAGGACAGCTGACCCAGACTGGCCAGAGGGATATTCCCTGTCGGAGAACATTGTGCTCTGTATATAACCGGGGAAGGGAGGTGGGATCACTGCTTGGAAACAGAGTGGGCATCCTGTGGTTGCTTTTCTTCCTTTCACATGTGGTGAGGAGTTGTATTTGTGCATCAGTGCTATTACCATCACATTAAGCTGTCTTTAACTCAGCCCACAAGTTTTATTTTCCCCATTCTCCTTCCCATCCCCTTGGTGGAGGAGGAGTGAGCAAGCAGCTGTGTGGTGCTTAGCTGCCAGCTGGGGCAAAACCACAAGCAGCCTATTGAGTGAAATAGAGAGCAAATCTGCTCTCATTAGTAGCTTCATATCATTTTTAGATTTCAGCCAAATAGCACCTAAGTTTCCCTGAGGTCCTCCTGCATCCATGCTATAGGTGCATACACTGTTTGCTGAAGGCAAAGCATCACCGTAGCAAAACACAGGGTAAAGCCCAACCACCCCTTTTTGTTACTGACCTGACATAAATACAGTCAGGTCTGATTCGAGCTTTAACAACTGCCCTCTTCATAATCCCAGGCTTTTCTGAGTCAATGTCTGCCTAGGGACAGGTTACAGGAGAAACATTATTTTACATGTGCCTTCTTTCTGACTTGACCTGGTTTTGCTGCAGTCTGAGGCTCACGCCCAAACTCAAAGTAAAACTCAAGGGGAGTGAAGCAGAGCACTCTACGCCACACAAAACTCCACCGCATTCCTCCTGGCCCTAACGCAGTCTGACAGCAGCAGTGTTCCTGTCTCTCCATGCTGCACAGATCCTCTTGTGCAGGAGCACCCCTGCTCCCCAGACTCATTTAGGAAGCAGCACCAGCAAACTAACGCCTTTTCCAGACACCAAAGGGTCAGAGAGCACTTGAGACATACAGATATATATGTCTTTCCCTGGTTTCTACATTTCCTTGGGCCTCTTTCCATGGGAGGGAAGTGCTAGTGAGCAGCTACACCTTCGGGTGCTTATGTGAGCTAAATACAAAAGCAAGCGTAGAGACATGCGCAGCCAGCACAGAGCTGCTCTCTAACACGGAGCACAGCCCAGGAGAGTTAGGGAGCTGTCTGGGCAATGCACGATTTGTCTCACCTAGTACAGCCGTCTACACCTGAACTGGGCTCCCTATGCATTCCGAAAATCAACAGGTAAGCCAGATCAGGTCCATATGGTCCTGAAATGATCTTGCATCTCTGCACTGACTGCAAAGGGACCAGCTCAAACACAATCAGCTACACTGGTGACAACAGCCAGCAGAAGAGCTGCTTCCTACCAGGGAAACTCCTGTCTCATATCTGGACATGAAGTGGGATATTGGGATTTGCCATTCACACAGCAAACAATGTGGCTGGGAGGCTCACAGACAAATCTTTAGGTAAAGGCAGCTTTTAACAAGGATTTACCTATCTTCCTGCCCAAAGCTCAGAGTCATTACCTGAAGAAGGAACTATATAATCACAGGACAGGATTTTTCCTGCCAGCCCAGAGGCAAAATTCTGCGTATGACTTCCAAGAGATTCCCTACTTCTGTTGCATCATATATTTTAAGATCAATTCTTTCCATCTGCAGAGCAATTTCATCACAGTCCTTCAGCATTGCTATTCCTTATGCTGCAGCAGCCATGCTCAAAAACTCAGTCTGCAGAATAATCTCAAAACCAGCAGGTCTCCTTGCTAATTAAGGATGGTGGCACACCCTGGTAAGTCAGAAAGACAATGAAATAGACTGAGAACTTTTCACAGTTTAATAATAACTTTTACTTGCCTAAAGCTCCCTCAATGATACTGCCTCTTGCTACAATAAATAAGAGAAAGAAACAAATCATAAAAAAAAAGACCACAGCACAGATAAGCACAAACCCTGCCATGAACACTTCCTTTCTGTCACTCACAGAATCACAAGGAATCAGACTCAAACCTACTCTCTAACCTTCTTGTACAGCATTAGAGTTTCAGACCTCCTTGCTTTTAAAGGGGAAATACTGCATAACACACTTGGAATAAACCTATTCCTCCCACTCGGGCTCCTCTGTACACTCCTCTATTTTGCTTTCCCTGCAGAAATGGAACTGAACTAACATTGACAAGACTTCAGCACTAACTTAGCATCTCCCTAAATCGAAAGTTAAGTACTTCAGAACAGATTTAAGAAAGAAGTTATGGCTGCCTTGATCCCAAAGTAATAGCTAAACACAAGAGACTTCCACACAGCGTACATTCCCAGTGCAGAGCCCATGCTATTAGGATTCCCATGTGATATGCAAAGGAATGTTTTTACCCTTATTTTATAAGCAATACTGTTATGTTTTATGATGCTTAAAGATCCTGTCCTGGTTGCTCATATACAGCTGTTAAGAGTTGGAGGTGCTAGAGAAAGCTCAGCATACCCTCTTCATATCTTCACACAGTGAGCAGAAATCCTTCATACATGGTGCTCCCAGAAGACGCAGAGAGAAGATGACCCCCATGAAGCACCACTCACAGTGCAGAACAAACCACTAAAAGCAACAGGGAACAAGAGCTAAGCCACAGCTCTGTTCCTAGTCTACAGTATCTGCCAGGCTAGGGGTTTTCCCCAAGGTGAGGATCCAGTTCTTGGCTGATCGACCCTTCTTAGAGCAGTCAACCAGTGACCAACTCCCTGCACATCCCCTGAAGGGCATCCTGCTTGCTCCCTTTTCCACATGCCAAACTAGCTGCCTCTGCCTACCCCACTTTGAATTTTCTGAGCCCTTTGACACAGCTGAGGCTAACTAAGTTATGATCTGATTGCTAATCTCCTTGTCTCTACTTAAATGGTAATGTGACGCTGCTGTTATTCATGTCAGCTGTCCTGATGCTGAGCCTTAAAGTCACCTCAGTTCACCATCAGCTGCTGTGCCCCCTGCCTTCTTGCACAGCTATACAGGGATTTTCACTCTCCTGGGGCATCATAGGTGTAGAGTGCTCACACATAACTTTGTTTGATCACCAGGGATATGCTCCTAGAAGGTCAGGAGATCATGCCTAAACCAGTTACCCCACAGGGTCATGTCCCTCACCCCCAAACCACAGGCACTGCTGAAGATATCTGCTGTGTGCTGTGGGGAAAGGAGCAAGAGTTCTGCCAGGGACAAGAGCAGAAATGTTTCTTATCAGAAATATCACTGGCTCTTTAATGGTATTTTCTTTTAGTTCTGCTATTCAAGGTGAATACAGAACTCGCCCCACTAACTGCAGAACGGAGAACACACAAGCAGGGTAGCTCCCCCTGATGCAGAGGAGCTGTGAGGTTATGCACCAACGCTGCATTTAGCAAGGCTCCACAGTGGGCACCAACTCTTGCTTAGTCCCATCAGCAAAGCAGCAGTACAAACCTCTCAGTGAGGAATCCTATGCTCTAGCAAGTGCTGTACGGTGGCTCAATCCAACCCAGACACTGAGCTCTGGAGGCCCAATGAATAGGGCATGACATTGATACCCAGGTGAGGCTCCATCGCAGAAGGCAGTCTGCTACGGCCTCATTTTTTTGCAATTCACAGAATACCGCTCATTACAGCTGTGTGGTCACCTGAGGCTGCAGCAAGCCAGACCCCACTTTATCGTGGGCTGGAAAACCTAAAGGGACTCAAGACGACCCTACTCACCTTGATCTAAACTCTGCAAGTTAACGGTAGGGACCTCAGAGGGAGTGCTTTTCCACGGTCCCTTGAAAAGAGGAAGGGCTTAGTGACCTTTCAGGGATTTGAGCCACTGGCTCCAAGAATTTTTGTAACTCACAGCAATGCTCTGGTGGGCAGGCAGGCCTCTGCTCGAGGCTCCTGGTGCAGAACTGCTCTGAAATCCACCCCAGAAGTTACTGCGCCGGGTGCCAGCGGCACTCTGTTGTCATGGCATAAACGCTGAAGGGTTACTGTTCTCCGCACAGTGAGCTGTCAAACAACACAGACAGCAAGCAGCCATTTTGCACTTGGCAACCTGCAACAAGGTAGAAGCAGGCACCCACTGCATCACTTTCACAGGAGACTTCCCCATTTGTTTGCTCTCTTTTTCCGCAGCGGGACACGCTCTGACTGAACGCCTCTGCCTGGCCTTAGCACGGCAAAGCTGCCAGAGATGCCAGCGGCAGGCTCCCAAAACAGCCCCTCTGGTACCTGCTAAGGAACTGGTCCAGCAAAGGGAGAAAGTATCTCCAGCCCTGACCAGAACCATGGCT
Source organism: Psophia crepitans (assembly GCA_013399095.1). NCBI lineage: Eukaryota > Metazoa > Chordata > Aves > Gruiformes > Psophiidae > Psophia > Psophia crepitans. The sequence goes on along the minus strand of VWZZ01002401.1, from coordinate 282,482 downwards.
GGGCGTACTGCTAACTCTCTTCTGTGCCTGTGCAGCAGTTTTGCTGAGGATGTGACTGCAAACACGGGACCTGGAATACATCTAAGGAGCATATTTCACCTAAACGTTCTTTAAACATTTGTTTATTGCAATTAAACATTTTAGCCTGGAGTTTACACATTCCATTATTCTTATTTTCCCCCATTCAGGCTGCAGCTGTCATAATGAGAGGTTGATTTATGACTCACCCAACCAGCACTCAAATCCTTAACGCACCAAAACCAGCATTCAAGTCAGACTGTAAACTGCTCCTGATTTGCTTAGATTAACTCCACATTTAAAGTGCCACCAGAGAAACTGCAGTTCCCCTCCCCTGAAAAGGCTGGGTTCTAGAATACTGGATAAGCCAAGTACTGCAAACACATGCAGATAGAGAAGAGCATTGAAATCCCTCCTTTGGAACTATTAATGAAGGCTTGTATTAACTTGGCACAAAAATGCATCAGTGAGCTCCATGCAGATTACTACAGTGGCAGACATCAGCACGTAACTCAGGGACAAAGAGAAGATGAAAACCTGAGGGAGAAAATGTTTGGGTTTTTTTCCTATCCAGAAGTTGCTGAGGTCCCCAGTGTGTTTGGAGTTAAGATGAAGTAAGTGGCTGTCTCCAACTAAACACATCACTGTGGGCATAAGTTTAATAGCTTAACTCACTACAATGATTCACTGAATCCACCCAAACTGGGAAGCTCAGGAATAACAGCACTTGCAGCTGCGCCAGGAGCTGCTGCCCTTGCAGACAAGTGCTGCATTTCCCCCCAGCCGAACGCCTTGCCCAACTCTTCCAAGCTGTGACCACGGCGGAACGTGAGCCTTTAGCAGACGCGAGGCACGGGTGTCTGCGACTGCACCTGCGGTGAGTCGTGCACGAAGCAGGCTGAAGCCTCCTGAGCTGCATGCTGGGATCCTGGAGGACACTCCAACTGTGTCACTCGGGTGCGGAGGTAGGAAATCCTGCTGCAAAATGCTAAGCATTTTCAGCTCTGACAGGAGTCACCGAGTACAGCAAAGCACACAGGCAGAGGCAAGGAGGATGTTTCCCAGCCCCACAAAATGTTTTACCCAGCTTCTGTGGCTAAACTCAGCAAAACTGTTTGGAACAAAACATGCTCTGCCTCAAGGTGGCCTGGATGGATGGGGCAATGCAGCCTGTAGCACCCCGAGGGAGCAGGGAGAGGGCAAATAAACTGCAGAGCAGAGGGAAGTGAGCAGCACTGGTGGGTATTTGCATCTGGATGCCTCCTCAGGTTGCCTGCACAGAGGTCACATCATGGTGGGCAAGGGGGACTGCCCAAGCATCAGGAGGGGCTCCGTAGCAAAGTTGGCCATCCAGCCCCACCTTGCAAAGCTGCCATGAACCCCTTCAGTTTAGATACAGCCATTCAGCTTAACACACAGGCACATCACCCAGCCTGTGAGTAGGATGGAGAGGTGTAAACAGACTGACTGACGTTAGGAAATGTATTCCTGAGGTCTGTGACTCGGGGGGCACGAAACGTTGACGCCAACTCCTTTCCCAACGATGCAGAATGAAGGCCATGTCTGGCTCCAGATCTATGTGATTACAGGGTTAGTGTCACCCTCCAATTACAGGGATTTTATTTTGAGAAGAAAATGACTCTGGGACAATAGCGCTGCATGGCACATTCCTTTATTTACTCATCTCAAGTGCGAATCTCCACCCAGGGCTAATAACTACAGAGAGACAACTGGTGTTTCCAGGATGCATTACACAAAATAACAGGCTGTGCTGACAGGAATGCCCTCTGTGTTTGGAGGACAAGCTTCCGAAAATGACATTTCCCTAACTCAGAGGGATGATGGGCTCAAGCCAATGACAGCACCCATCAACGCAATCGCCTCCTGTCACCATCAGTGAGTCACTAGAGCAGAATGGCACCTTGTAGGCAAAAAGAGCATCCAGAGAAGTGATTTCCTTTCGTATGCTGGTGCCTGCAAGGAGGAATAGTAATTAGCCCTCCAGCACTGAGCACAGCTACCTGCCTGCACCCCTCTACCAAGGAGCAGGTACCTCCAAAGGTCTGCACTACGCCTGCTTTGCTCTTACAAAGATGAGTCCCTCCAGGGAAGTTCATTTCTCACTTGTAGAGTAGATGTAAAGGATGTGGTTGCACAGCACTAGCATTCACGCAGGCTCTCCCGTATCCAGGGAATCAGCTTTACATGGGTATCAGTACAACTCTGCAGTACGGGGCAGAGAAAGAAGTCACGTAAAGTATTGAAAATAGGGAGGTACAACACAGAAACACTACTACATGTCTTCCCCAGACTCTCCTTTTCCTAGAAGCCTATGGATGTCAGGACTTCTATAAGCCACTCTGCAGCTCACTCACTCTCCAAGCTCCTGACCCCATGTGGCAGAGCCACCTAAGGTCCAAGGCACCTGTAGGAGAAAGAGGTCCAAAGTCTTGGATGGGTTTTCCTAGAAGGTAAATGCCAAACTACTGTACGTGATACATGAGCTACCCACTCTGAGCAGTCCCTGCACACAGCCTAAGGATGAGACAGCCATCTCCAGCACTGCAGGGCCAGAAGAGGTCTTCAGAGACCACCATAGGTGAAAGCAATGGGTTGGCAAGCGGAGAGGACTGGTTATTTTGGCACAGAATTACTGACTGTCTCTGGGTGAAACTGTCTAGCAAAATATTTTGCTTAAAAATTCAGAGTAACAGCAGCTGAAGCTGTACACAAACTCTGTCTTATTAACGGGGAGGGGGAAGGAGATTTGAAAAGTGTAAAAGTTTTAATTTTCTCATTTGAGACAATGTTTTGTTTGGAAATTTAATTAAAAAAAAAAAGTTAAAAGAGTTGGAGATGAAAGCCAAAGTTTCATTCGAAGTAGACTGAAATATTGCATTGGATCTGAATCCCCTCCTTCCCACAACTTCTTTTATTTGACCAGAGAGCTAAAAAATCTATTCTTCATACAGCTACACTCCTGGGTTTGCCTTTGCCTCCCCCAGGACGTGATTTGTGTTGCTCTGTTGATCCAAGGTGTTTTACCAGCAGTCAAAATTTCAAAACATTTCCCTTTAAAGAGCAATCTTCTACACCTGTACCTTCCCACGCTCTGATAAGGAGAAAACCAAAGCCTGACAGAAACGGAAAGCATAAAGGAGAGATGTAGGGCTGTTCCAGAATTTATGCGGGGTGAGCTTTTTCAGTTAAGGGAATTAAAAAAATGAGAACCTTGACAGAAACGAAGTTGCAGCTAAAGCTCCCAAGCTGTCATTTTCCAACACAGTCAATGCCTTGGCTACTGAAGGTTAAAGCATGCTCATAAGTACGGATAGCAAAGCACACAAGATATATCATTTATTTTGAGGAACACCCTGCAATTATTCCTGACATATTGTGTAATTAGCCAAAATCACAGCATATTCACCCAGAGCGAAACAGAGGATAGCATAAATATTATGTGTGAGCCCACAATCACAGAGTGCATTTCATTTGGATGCAAATGTGACTCCACAAACCAACTGAGCGTCTTGTCCCTTCACGGGAAGCCCCCATGGGCTGTGCCAGCTCCCAAGCGGGTGCCCGCAAAGCAAAGGGGAAACATCTGGAGTAAAATCCACATCTTCCCCACGGCAGCACTGGGAGCTCTAGCACTGCACGAAGATTTAGCAAACAAGTATCCCCACCCTGCACAGCTTTTGAGTTGAGGGATGACTGAGCTCAAAGCTCACACCAGCAAAGAAAAGGCCACGGCTGTGCTATCCCCAAGGCTCGGAGGATGATGCCTGGAGATGCCGCTTGCTGGGCTTTACTGCCTGGAGCTGGCAGGAAGGAGAAATGGAAAAACAGCCCTGCCCTCTCCACACGCCTGCAGCACCTCTCACCCTGCAAATGGGGATGGAGGGGGAAAGGTTTTCCTACAGGGCCATGCATCACCCAGATGTGTCCTAAGGAGTTGTGTGACGGGTCAGAAACCCTGGGCAATCTTGTGGCAGCACTTTGCAGCTTCTACAGCTAGAAAGGATGTGGTTTGTTTTGTTAACTCCAATGTGCAACATGAAACTTCTTCACTGTGAATTATGCAGATTTCTTCCTGGTTTCCTACAAAGATTTGGTTTGGATGTTAGGAAATTGTTTATACCTAGAATTTGCTCCATGTGAGGATGTAAAAAACACGTTAAAGAAGCACCTGTTTGGGGGACAGTACGTCTGGTGTCAGTGCAGGGCTGTGGCTGGACCAGTCAACCGTGGGGGTGCCTTCAGCCTTGCTTCTAGGAGACAACGACTTGGTGACACTTCTGCACCCCAAGTTTGTTGAAGGGCTCCAAGACACTATGCCCAACGCTCCTCACCTTGAAATGCCCCGCACAGGGCACCAGATCACTAACAGTCCTCACACGAGCAGAGCAGAAGCCATCCCTGCTGTTCCTGCCTGCCACGGCGCTGTGATTTGTGCCATTCTCGGACGATAAATCTCTCCACTTCCCCCCATCAATCCAACAGGCCTGAAATACTGCAGAAGCACCGAGAAGTCCCTCACACAACAAAACAACTATGGAAATAACTACATCATTCTTCCACCCTGCACAGCACACCTAGAAGTTAATTCATTAAAATAGGAAATGGAGAGAACGCGCTACAGACAAGCAGTGAGCAGAAATTAATCACTTAAAATGCTATCGGTCTTGGGGAGGGTATCTGGTCCTACCAACGCCAGCCCATGGAACAGCCCTGGGTAATGACTGGATGGCAACTCAGGGTAAAATCTGGGTCAGTGTCACTCTGCAAGTATTCCATAACACCAGGCAACAACATCCCCTTTTGCTAGTCTTCCTCATGCACTTCCTCAGCATTTTTCCAAAGGGATGAGAGGTGTGAGACTTCTTTATTTAACAGGTAATGAGCCCGTGATGTGGAAAAATTAAAACATGAATCAGGTTGTACTGTAAGAATTTTTTTGCTTATTGCACTAATGCACCTTAAGCCTTCCTGTAGCCATTTACAAGCATTTTTTGACCCAGAATTATGGTATTACTAAATTTTGACAAATCTTACGCAACACCCAAACGTATAAAGAAAATGTGCTGCTTGTACCACTCTGGTTTGAAATAACATCACACTTCAAAGAGCAAGATCATGCTAAAAATGGCCAAAATCCCCTATGTGACTCAAAGTTCTTTCTCCTTTTCTTTTGCTTTGTGAAAATAAACCTTTTCTTTACCTGGAGAATTTAATTTTCCATTTGAGCCAGAGGTTTCCTTCAACCTAATGAAAACACTTGCACTTTCAGAAAGCCATCATCTGCCTCGTTCCATCTAAAGCTCTGTTTTAAATAAAGATGGTGTTTCATGGTTCGTATCTCACTACAAATACCTCATTCCCAACGTCAGGTGACCCCAAGGACTCCAGCGAGACAGGCAGGTTCATCGGTCGCCCCACTGCCGGCTCGGGAGAGAGCTGTGAACAGCGAGCTGCCTCCCCAGGGATGCGTGTGCTCAGGATGACACGGTGCAGATGGAGCGAAAACAGAAAATCTGCCTCTCCAACAGGTCTCCAAATACAGCTCCTGCTCCTCCAGCTGCCCAGGAGCCACTTGCTGTCTGAGGGCTCCAGGCAAAGGAGCTCTCAAATATCACCTGGTCGTTTCCAATCATTCAGGAACCACTGTCAGGCTCTAGCTCTAAAATCTACACTTTATTTTAGGAAAGTAGAGCTGTGTTTTTGAAGGAACAGAAAGAAAAATAGTAGAAGAAATGCTTAAGGAAGCGGAGAAGGTAGGAGTGGCACAGAAGGAAATGAAATAAAAGCCAAACCAAATGTTTATACATTTTTAAATACGGATGCTGTGTGTTAGCCAGCAGGCAGACCCCATACGGCAGAGCATAAAACCAAACTATAAAAAGCCAGCAGAGAGCTGGTGGCTGTCACACAGGCTCTGCCAGCCCTTTTAGCCACCCACACCAGCGTGATGCCGGTGACCAGAGGATGCCCGCACAACCGGCTGCAGATCGATAACTGAGGCGGAGGGTGCCGACAGCCAGCAGTTCAGACCCGGATCTGGTTACAAGAGCTGTGCCAGGGAAAGGATCGGCTGGGGAGCGAGGGGATGGCCCAAGCCCCTCGCCTGCCAATGTGTGATCCTGACACATCTCCAGCAGCTCCCGAGTCCCCGGGAGCATCCTTCAGCAACTGCCGCGTGCTTCCCAATCCCAAGCTGATCCCTGGAAGCCAAAACTACTGTGTCTTTTTCCTAAATTTTACTGCTTTTCAATTTTCTGGAAGATGTGGACTGACTTTTTACAGCCTGTTTCACTTGCAGCAGTCCCATGCTGCTTGACCTTTTGCAAACAGTTTCGCTTTGGGGAACGAAGGAAATGTATTTATTTGGCAGCTCGGGCAATAGGGGTGGTAACTGCTAAGCAAAGAAACTATTTGTGCAGCCAGCAAGGGGAGAGGACTGCAAACTATTCCGCTCTAGATAAATATCAATTAAGTGAGCATGTTCTATTAACCCCACGACCTGGCTCTTTTCTCCCTTAATTTCAACCCACAATGCTTAAATATTTCAAAAAAGGAACATTTTGCGGTTTTTTTCTCTTTGTCATGACCACAATCAGCTTTCAGCTGGGAAAGAGGAACCAGTAACAGAATTATATTGCCTCTCTGTGGATATTTTGCCAGTTCACAGCACTTAGCCATCCACTGGATGTGACACATCCCCTCAACAGAGCATGCTGCTAGGTGGAGGGCGAGTGAGACAGGAGTGTCACAGGGAAACAGCTCTGCACAGTGCGCTCCATAGATGTTTCTGCAGGATGAGGGAGAAGTTCTGTGCTTTCCATCACCGTAGCAGGTGTATCCAGTCCTGGATCTTCATCCTCAAATCCAGCCCCCGCCATCGGAGGCAACCAGCCATTTCACATCTCCCCTCTTCTGACATCTGTCAATGGAGCCAAGCACCCCAAACATGAACTATCACACTGAAAAGGTCCCAGAAAGGAAGAAGGGAAGCGCAGGCAGGCAGCAGCGCAACCACCCCCCTCCTTTCACCACAGCTGCCCACCCTCTGGCCAGAGAAGTGCCACAGGTCCCCAAATGAGCGTTTCTCTTTGGCACCATGACAGTACGAAGAACCATCCAAAACAGAGTTCATTCTTGACCTCGGTGACACTGAAGGAGAAGGGGGCACTATTGCAAGGCAGACTCAGAAGGAGGTGTCCCTTGGACAAAATCCCCCCTTCCTCCCACATACAAGTTCAGGTACAACAGATGCACATGCTGATGAGGAGAGAGACAAGCTGCCATTGCTGCCTCCCCCTGCCCTAACCCAAGCCAGGGTCTGCATGAGAGCTCAATACGCCTCCAAGCTGAGAGCTCTGCCAGGAGCAGCACAACCCCACACAGCATCTCCTTAGAGGGACCCCAGACACAGCAGCACAGTCACCAGCCCATGACATCAGGGGAAAGGGACAAACCCGACGCCACAGAGCAGATGCAGGAACAGAGCTACGCAGCCCCATTCAGTGACGATGCTGTTTCCAGCGTTAACCCTCAACTCACAGCCCAGCCCACTCCATGGAGAAAGGGCAGAGAGCAGAAATGCCCAGAGCTACTACACAGAGCTAATTTCTGAGGACAAGGGCTCATGCCACCAACCTGTGTCCAAGCCTGTGGCTTTGTCCCTCTGTCTCCTTTGGCCAGGACATCCCAGAATGAGCATGGGACAGCAGAGGTGTCTGACAGGTGTCAAGGCACATCAGCTGAATTTTCTCAGCAGCCACGTAAGCTCCACCAGGGTTTCAGAGCACCCAAATTCAGTACTTGGAACACAGCAGATACTTATCTATGCTGCAGCGTGGGGGCTGGAAAAGCCAGAGTGGTCTGCCTGAACAGTGAATACCACATTCGTGCTCCACAGCTCTCCAGAAAGCTGCCTTCTGGTTTACCATTTTAAAGATGTGTCGTAGCTGCTATTTTCAGAGACAGTACAGTCAGGATGCTGTAGTCCTACAGCCCTGCTACCATGCTGCAAAAATTCAGTATCCATATTGACTACTCTTAAAATACACTACCACCCCCCCTTCAAAAATAATTAATTCCAGGACCCCCCGCTCGCGGTGTTCACTGGATGTCAGGCACAAAGCGTGTCCGTGGTGCATTTAATAGAGATGCAAAGTAAAACCAGCCTCTGGAAAGGCCAAATTATTTCAGGATTCTGCTGCGTGTCAGAGCAGAGTAAAGGTAAAACAATAGATGCAGCAGTTTGCTTTATGCTCAGAAAGGATGATGTATTAATACGAAGAATATTGCGTTAGCTAGGGAATAGAGACAAACCACGTACTAAAGAGGGGAACAGAGTACCAGTGTACGGTTCCCTGACAGACTGCATGTGTGCAGCCCAGGTACAGGGCACGTGATCCTGGTACAGGTCGCTTCACAAGAGACTTCCAAGATTAAGGCACAATGATGCAGCCACGGCAATGACGCCATGTCAGCACACGGAGCATAGGGAAATGTATGTGTATTTAAAGGTTATTCTTTGGAGCTGCTTTCCCCAACCCGCTCTTTTCTGTACTCTTGGTCACCTTCTGCCAAGCTACGGAGCTTGCAAATAGGGAGGGATGTCAGTCTCTTACATGTTTTGCTTGTTAAAATTCTTGCTTTGATTTTAATAATAATAAATCACAGCTTGGCTTCAACTGCGCGGGAGTAGGAAACTCCCAGAAATAATATGCACATGACTGTTCAGAGGGATGGATCAAGTGGAACGAATGCCAGAGGGATGGAACAAACGCCCACCTGGCCATGGTACTATCAGTCAGTTCATGGTGGGCCCATCTGGGGAGGGGAAATAAAGAAGAAAAGCCCAAGAGAGTCTGCACTTGCTCTTCAACATAGTGAGACTCATGATCATGTTTGTCTCTCACAGGAGTAAGGTTCTTACAATCCCTCAGCTCCCGTGGCAGCTCTGCTCTCCACACTGCCCCAATCAAGCTGTTGATTTTTTTTGGTAATAGGTATCTGTTAAAATATGCAGTATCTGGTTTACTGAAATTATTCTAAAGTCATGCTGAATGCAGCAAAGAAAAGAAAAGGAGGGAAAGGAGGGAGGGAGGAAATCTGATCTTCTTTTTAGTGTTTTTGGAACTAAAGCTTTTAGAGTTTTATTTCAAGACAACATTTCATTTAGAAGTACACCTGAACATTAAAGAAAAATACACATATAAAAATCCTCCAAATGAAATTGCACCTTTTTCCCCCCAAAAACCCAGTTCTATCAGTCAATGATAAACTGATTTATACGGATCTTTTATTTTATAGGGAAGGAAAATAATCACTCATGAACCTCTTTTTCCATTTCGCTGGTGACGGAGGAATCAATCATTTGTATTGCTCTAATGGCGAACCTCCTCTGCTGGCTAATGATTTTCACTGCTCCCACAAGCACAGCTACCCCTGAGGCCATGGGGAGAGAAATCCACCCCTCCAGGAGCTCGGATGACTTCCAGGGATTTTTTTTCTTTTTGCATCAACTGGCCCAGAAGTAGTATGAAGTGGCTACCGACTGACACGCTCACCCGCAAGCCGTGCTGCGAAGCAGGCTGGCCGCTAAGCTTCCCATGCTCGGGAGCAAGCCAGGAGCCTGCAGATCTCCTCCAGGTTTTAGAGCTGGAGAACTCAGGGCTGCCATCTGATCCGCCCCACAGTAACCGAGCACAGGCACACCGTGACAGTCACCACATCTGCAAGTCACGAACATGTGCAATACCACCCCCAGGGATCAATTTGATAAAATGAAACCCATCTGCCGAGCTGTCACGAGCAGGAGGGAGCTTTTCCCCCCCTCCTGATTACTTCAGCATCCAGCAGCACCAGTGGGTGCAGAAGGAGCTTACGGCACCAAGGGCCGGCCTCACCGACAGACTGCCCCAAACAAGGACGCACCCTCGAGGCTGCGCGCCTTCCCCTGATGTTATCTGGGCCCACGTCCGGCTGGCCACTGGGCGTACGTGTCCCCTCTCAGAACTTCTAACAGCTCTTGCTGACGAGGTGATACCAAGATTTCCAGGCACTTCCATTCCCTCCACTCCACAGAGATGAGGCACAGCACCGAATTCTGCAGAGGGGCAGGCAGAACATGCCGGACCCCCCTTGGCTGGGCGCACGCCCAGACAGACACACACACGCTATGGAAAAGTGCTGGGATCCGGCCTCAGCCCTACGGCAGCCAGCAGCTCCGTGCTCACATAACGTACCCGGCGTCAGGACTCTGCAGCAACGCAGGGGCCAAATGCCACAGGTAAGGCAGGTATTACAGGCGAACCACTCCGCAACAGCAGGCGAGGACTACGACAAATCTAACGGGGAGCTAAAAAGGTGGGTTTTTTCCATGAGCTTCAATCATCATTTTCACCCTGCATGAAATCAGAAAGGACTTCAGGATTTAACTCGGGGAATTTAACAGCTTGCAGAGATGACAGACTTCTCAAATGTTTTAAATGAATCTTCGAACGAACGAAGTCCTTCTGTGTCCTTCAACTAAAGTTGCTCTTACATTTTACTTATACTGCTGCAAAAATATCTACATACGTACATTTTAAATCCCAAATCTCCGTTATTATTCAAAATGAGAAATACTGCAAAGGGAAAACATTTTTTAAGTTACTGATTTTTTTTTCTATGCCTGAGCCATTTCCTTCGCTTTGGAAGAAGCGTTTAGATCTCCCTAAGGAAAAGCATCCTTTCCCTAGAGGAACACAAAATACATATCAGACAGGGGAAAAAAAAAACAACGCAGATTTTTTTTTTCTTTTTCCTGGGGTAAAAAACCTGTTTGAGGCTGAGCTCCACGTTCTGAGCTGCAAACTCATCTGCAGAAGCAATGCCTGAAGGGACAGAGACAATGCTACACAGTGCCTGGCACCGCCTGACCCAAAGCAACCTGAATTCAAATATTTCCCCAAGTAATGACACCCTTCCAGTGGGCTTCACCCAGATACGGTCCCCACCAAACCCCAAGGACGCTGTGCCTGATGCTCCAGCCTGTTTCCCTTTGTGCAAGGCCCCCAAATGCCTCAGCTTCGCCATTTGGTGGCCATGGCATGATGGAAGGCCAACCCCACCCCAGCTCTCCGGGGCGAGCTCTGCCAGAGAAGACAGTCAGTGAAGCCACAGCTTTCACAAAGAAGCTGGACCCACCAGCCCAGGGCTTCCAGCCTGTTACAAAACAGCTGAAGAGGGGATGAAGAAGCCACAAAAGGGATGCAACCACTTGGTTCAACCATTTGTTGGCAGAGAAGTCATGTAGAGACAGCAGCTTTGTCTAGTCTTCTGCATTCACCTCTTGGATCTATCATTTGCTGATACGAAGGATCCCTCTCTTGAACCTGCACCAAAAAGCCATGCCATACAGCAATTTCTTTTGAATCCTCTATCAAGTTACTAGATCAGAGCAAAATATATAATTTCATCTTTTATAGCTGTACTTTAGACATACAATGGTACAGGTGTTGTTCAACAATCACATATTTTGCTTGGCACCTGCACAATTGCAGCCAATGACCTGTATTAATTCACAATAATGGGATTAAACCCACGTGTCCAAATTTTCAGCTTAGTCCGCAGCACTCAGCATCCTTATTTGGCGTTATCTTAAACTGGTAAGTAATATCTCAGAGCCAAAAAGATGCAAGAGATAGAAAAGAAAATAGAGCATGCATGTGAGAGAGCTGCCTTTGCCCATCAAAAAAGCAGATGAAACGCAGGCTCATTCTACAACATGGTGCCTACTGCAACCAACAAACGAGGTATTTCTGCAGTCTGCGCTCCCTAGGAGCTCATAGCTTTGATTATACAAGATGTCTCAGCACGGACCTGCAACCCATAGCTTGCCAAAACCTGCGAACCCTCATGCCCACTGCCGAGTGAGCCCAAACTGCTCCCGGGTACCACTTCTCCCCTCCCATAAGTAAGCAGGAGTATTCCCCGCTCTCTTCATACAGGCTGCGAAGTAAAGCACAAGGTGCCAACCAGTGCAAAGTAACTCACACACACCTTCGCTATTTTAGCTACAGCACTGTTTGAGTCACATATTAAAACCACTTAATTGATGTAAGCTCACACGGTTACTTTTAAAAAGCAAAGAGCAGAGGGAACATGAACCACCATCAGAGTTGTATTTCTGTAATGGTGCAAGTTGCTACAGCCCCACCATCGCCACATGGTCAGCTCAGTGGCAGTGGGGGGCCCGTAGTGCAGCGTGCTGGAATGGGCATCAGGAATCAGGTCTCTGTGTCAGGTAACTGCTCCGTGCCTTGGTCTCGCCTTCCGTAAAATGGTGAGAATCCTCTCCATTTGGTAGAGCTTGTTGAGTACTACAGATGAAAATCAGTCTGTAAATGTGAAGTATTTTGACAGTTACTCCCCACAGTCATAAAATGTTTAAAACGGTGAAGATAGTTCCCCTAGCACTGTACCATTTGCAAATGGGACTGTACCCCTTTGGAACATGGATGTTTTTCATGTTCCTTTCACTGACTTGCAAACTACTGAGCCAGCGTATCGTTAAGTACACATAATCACTGGGGTTGTGGGTCACTGCACAATGTATGCACATTTCTTTAAACCGGTTTCAATTCATTTGCATGTCATTTTCTATGCAGAAGAGCAACTCTGCAATGAATAAGTTATCTGGGCACAATACACTCCCTGAATAAACAATCTGAGGAGCAGCAAACCCAGTGGCACGCTGCCTTCTGAGCAGCGCACCTCAGCCCAGGAATAGGGTGCACCAGTGAGATCAATCTCTATGTAAAAGATGGATATAGGGAACGAAAGCAGACACAGTCCATAGCTGAGGAAAGGACACTTGGATTTTTTTCAAAGCAACGTTCCTCTGCTTCTGTAATATTATAAAATGAATGCAGTGCTGGTTACGAATGATTGACTGACAGCTCTGAAGACTGAACAGCTCTATTTTTACAGCACTGAGTAGCATTCATCCTTCTCCTAAATCGATAAAAATTCTTCCTTAGATCACTCTGGTCTATAAGTTATTCAACACCTTCCTCAGCATGAAAGTCCATGAAAGTTGAGGGAATTCTTAGAATTCATCAATTCTTCACAGGCATTTAGTGAGTCCAAAGGAAGCCGAATTGGACCTGTGCACCTGGGAGCACTGGTAGGACAAAAAGCCTCACCAACCACACCCTGTTCCAGAAGTCACTCAAACTTTAATGAGACAAAGCATCTTGAAACACAGGTAACAGGTCGAGACTTCCCAGCCCTTTCAGTCCTTGAGGGATCTCACTCAATAGCAGATGGAGACAGAGAGGAAAGAGGAATGGGAAAAGATTTCATCAGTAAGACTCCCAGAGCTCAGTCTTGATCCTACAAAGCATGATTCATGAGACAAAATGACCACACTTTTTGGGCAAGAGCCGTCTTTTGCTCTGCGCTCACAGGATAATTAATATATAGGATGGTCCAGCAAGCTACCGCTCATAACTTGAGAAGAAAAAAAAAGGCAACTTTTTTCCTTTTGAATATTTCACGTCATGCTATATTTAAGGTATTTTGCATCCTTGTTTGGTAACTGCTTTAAAAGAGATGGTTAAAGTGTCTGATTTTCACAGCCTAACCCTGTGCATTTGCAAGGCTTGAAGGATTTTGCTAGCTAAACACAGTCCCTGCCCCACAGCCTGTGAATCAGGGGCACCGACAGTAACTCAACAGAGCAATTATTCCTTGCCCTTTCTTGACAACAGTAAGAGAAAGCAGTCTTCTACAATGAGAGGCTTTCCCCCTATTCCTTTTTGTTCCTCACGCGAGTACAGGTCACGTACCTCAATCTAAAGACCAGAAGAGCAGCCCTCGGCCAGCTCTGACACCTTGCTGTAGTCATGACTGACAGACTTCAGATGTGGAGAAGGGGCTTCATGAAGAGACTAATCAACAGGCAAAATACTAATGATACGGGAAACACGGGAGGTTTACACAGGTTGATGGTACACTGCTAAGAACTGAGTAAACAAGTCTGGCTCATTTTAACTGGGATACTAACAGACACTTGAGAAAAGTACAGGTTCACAGCAGCTTCTCAAACCAATTGCTCTTTTCTTGCTTAGTGGTGATTTACAGCGATGAAAAAATAAAGGAACACGTAAATACTACTCCACACGGAAATCAAAGAGGGGCTACTCTTGCCAGGTCCCGAGTTCTCACGCCTACCAAGGACAGCTGAGAGCACAAAGCACCACTCAAAACTGGAACTGTGGGTGGTGGGACTTCATCGTGGAAATGTGAGCAACACGTACACTAAGGCTGAAGTTTTCCACGGGGAACCAAGACCAAGCACACACACACACAAACACACACACACACAAAGGAAAGAAAGGGAAAAAAGACTGAAATGCATTTCTGGGTCCTTGCAGGCTCACTGTTAGTTGTAACTGTTGTGCAGCTGCCATCTGGAAAGCTTTCTGAGCTAATGAAATTCCCTACGCAACTCTGCTCGAGAAGTAGTACTTGATGGATCTAGTTATCAAATGGCGACAATTCTAATTGATCCTCAGTTCATCGATTTGCTTGTCACTATGCAGAAAGTAAAGAGGAGACTGTTCAAAAAGCGTACCTACAGGGAGGTGGAAAAAATACAATTCTGGGTTAAACTAGCACGGATTGAACTGCCGGGTCCCTCCTGACACGGAACCCACTTTACTCACGCTTCGGACAGCGGCAGAGGGATGCTGGCGGCAGGTCGGTGCCCACCCATCCCACCAGCCTGGGAAAGGAGGGGACCCGCCAGGACCCAGGCGAAAGTTGAGCACGGAGCAAGCCTGTCCCCAGACGGCACCCGGTGGTGCCAGGAGAGCCCCGGAGCCGGCCGGCCCCCCCGGAGCAGCCATCCCGAGGGTCCGCGGCTGCCCCACGCCGCGCAGCGGGTCCCCACGGCCCCGGACAGCCGTACTCACCCGGTCTCCTCCTCACCGGCCTTTTCCTGCCGCTGCAGAAGCGCACTTTGCTGAAGACCCCCAGGACGTGCCTCTCGCAGAGGGAGCGCCCGTCCTTGCTGGGGCTGGAGCGGCGCTTGGAGGCGGACACCCGGTCGCTGTTGGACTCCCTCGCCTGCCGCTTCTGCCGGATCAACGAGCTGGCGATAGCCGCT
>VWZZ01002401.1:251846-265897 GCA_013399095.1 Psophia crepitans | reverse complement strand
AGCCCCGCCCGTCCTCTCCGAGAGAGCCGCCTGCGGCTTGTGCGGCCACCCCGGCCACCTCCTCAGCCATTGCTGTGGGTGCCCGAGCATCCAGCCCCAGCGCCCGAGCATCTCCATGGCTTTCCCCGCTTCCCTCTGCAGGCAGAGACAGGGCGACAGCCCCCGGCACCCCACGGGCTGCGCTGCCAGGGGGCCGGTGGCTCGTCGGGGGAGCTGGCTGCGGCGGTGGGCACTACAGGCTGCCTCTGGTAGGAGCGGTCCGAAGGCAGACCACCAGTTTCCCAGCAGGCGCGCTGCCCGGGCCAACGCGCAGGAGCTGGGCGGGCTCCCTCGCATCTCCAGCCGCAAAACCGCACAAAATTTAAGATGCAGAAATACGTCTCTGGTTATCCAGATGAGTAACTGCTGTTGCTGCCCTAAGAATGGCGCTCTCCAGATTTCAGGTGCAAGTTACAGCTAAGGAGTTCTGTGCAGGAGGTGCTGGGCGCTTGGAGGAGCACACAGGCATCAGGGTGCAGGGAGGGGATCTCGGCTGGGAAGAGGAGACCTGCCCCACATACACTTGGGCGAGTGCCAGTGGCACGACGAGACTAACCTAGTCCCGAAGTTGTAGGGCTGAAGCACGCACCCAGCTGAAGAGGGCATTTTAAACCAACTGAGGGTGCCCCCCTGGGAATTACCACCTTCAGCAAAATCATTTTTGTAACTACTTCGCGCCAAGAACTTCAGCTCTAAAATACTATAAAAAAAAGGCAACTGAAGCAGCCACCCACCTACATCCATAAAGATTAACTAAACTCTGGCATTACTTCCCGATTTTCACTCTTAATCCCTACGTATGCCAGAAAGAGGTGGAATCAGATACTCCTGGAGAGAACAGGGGAGGAAGATGTTCAAAACCATTTGGGAGATACAAATGTTTGGCTGTTGATCTCTTTTTAACTGCTGCCAACTTTTTTGAGCAGATTTCACTGTCCCGATCAATAAAGATTTTTCTTCCTTTTCCTGTAACTAAAATGCTTCATATTTTAATTTTCTCTGCCGGATTATTTCACTTGACATCAAAGAATGTTGCAGTACAAGGTACAGGCATGGCCTAAAGAAAGCTGTTTGCAGACAGAGAATCGCTGTCTGAACTGCCAGTGAATTATCCAAAGCTTCATCTTCAAAGGATGTGAGCAAATCTGACATCTTCCCAAAAAAGAGGTTTTCCATTTATATATAAAGATACGTTTTTGCCTGTAGTCTTCAAATCTCTGGTGAAAGAATGCTGTTTTATTCCTCCCTCATATTGGATAAGTTTCAGTTATTTTGACATGCAGCTAATTTGTTTTCTTGTGTAGCTATAAACTAGGAGCAGCAGCTCTGCACTTAAAAATGATCCTAATCAGTGATAAAGTTGGTCACAGTATTATTTTTATTTTTTTGTGATTTGTGGATCTGAAAAGAGCTGCTGTGACTCTAAGAAGAAATGCTTCTCCCAGGTCTCTCTGCTTCTGCTGCGATGGAATAAAAGCCGAATTTGTGAAACTGAATATAATGTTGCATTTGCTAACACACAGGTCTGTTGTCATTTATAGATGGCCAAGGAACCCATGGGGTTTGGTTCTGAATGTGGGCACAGCGCCATGAACTCCTAGTGACATTACTGCCACGTGCATCTGCTCTGCACCACTCTGGATCATGCCCTGACATCACAGAATTTTCTGAAGAGCCCAAGCTTTTACAAACACCAAGCAAGCCCAGAGCAGTCTTGAGCTAGAAAATTAAAGGCCAATCTCGTCATGCTACTGCACTGTCATTCCTGCAAATGAAACGTTACCGTAGGTGGGCTGCCAAGTGAAACAGAAAAGCCTCCATGTGCTTTGGTTTCTGCAAGTGGAAGTTCTCTCCTTCAGCTTCCCTTTCGGTAAAAGGGCTCAAAACATCTGCCATTTTCACCTGTATCAGCTGCTCCTCCTTGAGGGTAGTGCAGCCTACACTGCTCCGTACAATCCAGCCCCTGCTGAGCCCAGGGGCTGCATTCACCCCTCACTGCCGCCAATGGGAGCTGAACTGTTTGACCGAACAGGGCCAATATGGCATTTTTCCTTCAGGCACTTTTTTAAAAACATATTTATCTAAATATAACACTTTACGTTTATCTAAATGTGATAATATGATATAATTAATATAATCTATCTCTACTTTATTAAGGCAATTTTTCTCCCCTGCTGCTTCTCTCGTGGGCTCCCTCCTCACCTCCAGTCCCAGTCTGGAAAGCTGCACGGCACACACTTTGAAGAGGGAAGGAGAGAATAGCACTGATTCATAAAATGAACAAGCAAGACACTGGTTTGATCATGCTGGAGAGACTTGTCAATGCTCCTGCTGCAGTTTGTGGATGGAGAAAGGCCCCATCCTGCACACAGGAGCGGGCAGAGGGTCAGACTCCCCAGGGCTGTCAGAGAACCAGCCTGGCAATGCCGATCAAATATCCCCACCCCACCCTAAGCGTGCAGGAGCCTATGCGTTAGGCACTCGCTATGGAAGGAGGCCACTATCAACATTTCAACACACTGTCGTTTCTGAGGTTTTGTTCACTTGATAGATAAACTCTCTGTCCTCAGTGCTGAGGTTTAAAATGAAGGCCTGGCTGAATTTCAGGGCTTTGGTGGCTTGAACAGAGAAGAGATCTAGAATTGCATTCCCTTACCTTCCTAAACGGAACAATCTATCTAGGTCAAAACGGAGGTTATTGGCATCTTTCCTTAGTGAAGTGCAATAATTCCCGCAGGGTTGCGAACAGAATATCCTGTTTATTTTTCATAGAGCCTTCAAAAGCCATGGGCTATTTTCTGTAGATTCAGCCATTAGGCGTATCTCTGCTTTCCTAATTCTGTACGTACAGAGCTAACTACAGATACAAGTGTATGCAGGTTTTTGCTGCATAGCTACTGAAAATGCATGCATGAAAGTTAAGGAAGAGATTTAAATTTAATGCCACTTTAAAATGTATACGCGTATTGCTGTAGTTGAATGGGGAAGAGAAAGATGCCCATCTCTGGCCAATAATTATGAATGGCCTAATTCACCATTTTACAGCAGCATAGCAACAAATTTCTTCCAATAGGAAGGCACTACTGAGTTTGGAAGTCTGCATGCAGACACCTCTTAAGAATTGTACCCAGTTTCCACGCTGTGTAAATTACATCTAAAATGTGCATTGCCAGGGCTGCTTATTAAGCAGAAGTAAGCCCACATCCATGTTTTATTAACTTTATTCTTTACAAGGTAGCCCCTTGTTGCATGTCTAGCATAATTAAAATTCATGCAGCTTTGGCATTCCCCAGTCTCTCTGCGTGGGTGGACTTTTTTTTAAAAAAAAACCATGCCTGGGTAACCTGATAAAGAAAAGACAAGGCCTTACAGTATTTTGCTCCTTTTATGCACAGGGTAATTCTGTTTACAATGCATGGCTTTATATCTATGTTTGGATGCCTAATAAGAATTCATATGGCCACTTAAAAATATGCTGTTTGGGGAGAGAGATCTGGCCGTAAAACAGCAGCGGAATAGGAAAACTGGCTGGCTTTGTGAGCTTTTCTCACACAGCTGAGCTCTGAGCTGACTAGGCCCTTTAATAAACACAGAAGAGCCTGCATGATCTGATTGCTATATTAAAATCATTTATTTAATGGGCCCCTCACACCCTTTTTTGGCTTCAAAGACTCAATTAAAATGAAATCTGCAACTCATCACGAGGCATATTCATTAGCCTACCTGGTGTCTTTAAAAACAGCTCTAGCCTAGGGGGAAGTTGGGTTTGTCTGTGTCTTAAAGCGAGTGGCAGGTAAGCAGTTACACAGATTGCCAAATGAAACCACTGCTCCAAAACGTGGGCCACGAGCAGCACCAACACAACAAAACCAAGTGGAGCCCAGAAAAAATTCTACTCGGATTTTACATGTTCATACATATTTTTCCTTTCTAAGAGACAACTTCTACTTAACAGGTTTTATTTCTGCTCAATGGCTTGTTGCCTATAGCAGGTGGAGGCAGAGGAACAGAGGAAAGCTTTGCTTCACAGAAGGCAACAGTGGCTGTCTAGGAATGAAAATTCCATGATGCATTTTTCTTCAAGAAGCCTCCTGTATGGCTGAATAGACTTTTTCTCCTGGGCTCTGGAAGCATCTGCCGAAAATGGCAGCAGGGACACTATCTAGTGTCAATTTGCTGCCTACACCTTGCTGCAAAGGTCGTCTATCTGAAACAAAGCCTGAAAAGGAGCAGTAGCAAAGGGGCATCTGAAACTGGCCCCACATATGAAGAGAGACCTTTCTGCAGACAGGTGAGTGCCTGTCCCACACGCCAGAGCAAGACCTGGGGCTTGTTCAAGACGGGCTCATCTCAAAGCTGCTCCCATCCCTATGGATGACAGCCTGTAGTCCATTTTGGCCTGCACTTTCAATAATGTGAGAGGCACCCAGTTCCCATGGACGCCGAATTGGTTGTGTCTGGCTTTACTTCTCACCTGAAGGTGATGTGGTCTGGGGAGTGTGACCCCACAGTGCGGTTTCAAGCAAAGGGCTGGTGCGAACTGCATGACATTCAACAAGGCCAAGTGCAAGGTCCTACACATCAGCACAATCCCAAGCACAACTACAGGCTGGGCAGAGGATGGATCAAGAGCAGCCCTGAGGAGAAGAACTCGGGGGTGCTGGTTGATCAAGATGAGCCAGCAGTGTGCGCTGGCAGCCCAGAAAGCCAAGTGTCCTGGGCTGCATCAGAAATAGTGTGGCCAGCAGGTCGAGGGAGGGGATTCTCCCCCTCTACTCTGCTTTTGTGAGACCCCACCTGGAGTACTGCATCCAGCTCTGGCGTCCTCAGTACAGGAAAGACATGGAGCTGCTGGAGCAAGTCCAGAGGAGGCCACAAAGTGGATCAGAGGGCTGGAGCACCTCTGCTATGAGGACAGGTTGAGGGAGTTGGGCCTGTTCAGCCTGGAGAGAAGGCGGCTCCAGGGAGACCTAATTGTGGCCTTCCAGTACCTAAAGGAGCTACAGGAAAGCTGGAATGGCGCTGTTACAAGTGCAGGGAGTGATAGGACAAGGGGGAATGGGTTTAAACTAAAAGAAGGGAGATTTAGTTTACATATTAGGAAGAAATTCCTTACTATAAGGGTGGTGAGGCCCTGGCACAGGGTGCCCAGAGAAGCTGTGGCTGCCCCTGGATCCCTGGCAGTGTCCAAGACCAGGTTGGATGGGGCTTTGGGCACCCTGGGCTGGTGGGGGGTGTCCCTGCCCATGGCAGGGCGGTTGGAACTAGGTGATCTTTGAGGTCACTTCCAACCCAAACCATTCTATGAAACCCCTGGGGTCAGGAGCTCTAAGGGGCTGACCATGCTTTTCTCCCCTCCCTGGGAGGAAGGAAAGCTGCTCACGCTGGGAAACTACGCTGTAACCATGCAGCCAGGCACTGATTCCAACCAAGACTGTTTTCAAGCATGTCGGGAAAAGCCTTTCAGTTTAAAGTTTCCGTCAAGCTGACTTTGCTGAAAGTCAAACAGATCCTTCCTGATTAGATCTTGGCTGAAGCAAAACAGCCCGATTATGTGATTGAGAACGATAAAAAGAAGGGAGGGAGAATGAAACCCCTATCGCATTCCTCCAGCAGGGATGTGGGACCGTCTGCTCCCCAGCAAGTGAAGGCTTGGAGACATCAACCTCCTTAATGCACATTATGTCGCACTGGCATAGGCCAAGAGGAGGAGGAAAGGAGAGAAACTGTCAAGGAGAAATAACAAACTCCCTCCAGACCCATAAATCTCTCTATCTGTGCACAACGGATTCTGCCAGTCCTAAAGAAGCCTTGGAAAATTCCCTGACCCCAAACTTCACTTGTCCCTTCATCCAGCCTCCAAATCCATAAGAAGCCCAGCACTCGCATCCTAAGCCAGGTCGTACCTCAAACCCTGCTGGGTCGGGAGATCAATGCTTCAAAGGAGCAGCCCATTGCTCTCTCACCAAAGACTTGGCAGTTTGGAGAGCTCGCAGGAAACGCAGTGACTCTGACCAAACCTGGTGCTCCTGCTGCCATCAAGCTCTGCCGAACAAGAGTGCTGGGACATTAATCCTGCCCTCAGGATGCCTCTGAAGTTACATGCATTCAGATTGCATCTTATTTAACCAAACCTGCTTATTTCTCCCGCATACTGCAAGGGCATACTCAACACTCAGTGTAAATAAGAGATTACAGCTGTCATACAGCTAGGACAAGGTTTGAAGACTCCCTCATCGCCCGCTGACCTAAAGTGCTACATAAAAAGGATCTGGGTGAACACATCACTTCCCTCACGTACCCCTAGCCTCCAAACACACCTCTTGCTATCTGCATTGTAATTTATTTTCCTCCCCAGCAATAAATCAACTTTACTATCTCCCCAGCAGAATGAAATCCCATGTCCTTTTTCCCTGGAGTCTCACAGCTACTGCACTCCAGACACCAATAAAGATATCAATGGTCTGGAAGCAAATCTAAGTTTGCCAAGGATACAAAGACTAATGCAGTAGTAATTAATGATCACAGTAGGTCTGGTGAAGAGACTAAACTGAGCTGACATGGAAACAGAGTTCACAGAAACAAGTTTCATTTTAATGCAGTCAGATCAAACCTCTGGGGATAAATTGTGCAGCCTGTATTACTTCAAGATTGGGAAATTGGGCTTTTTTTTTTTTTTCCCCAGAAAGCAGTGACTCTGGGAATTGGGCATCATGAAAGGAATACAGCTGAAAAGGAGTTTTCTCCATAGGACTGCTGCTAGGAGAGCCCCAGCTACCCTTGGGGGCACGTGTGGAGCAATAGGGAGCAGAAGCAGAAACGCTCTGTCGCATTTGTACCCAACGTAGCAAACACCAGTCCCACAAAAGGCAAAGGCTGGTTCCACACTTCAGAAGTGGCAGGGATCAGAATGTAGCTGCAAGAGGGTCTGAGATCTACAAAGAACATGGACATAGCGAGAGACTTGAGCAGTTAAGTCCCTTTATTGCAGTAATAAACACATCTACAGGGGATTCACATGGGGCCACCCTCTGAAAATTATCTCGGTACTCAGCTGTATTTAGCCTGTTAGTACTGTGGCCACTGATAGTTTGCTGTTGCTGAAAATATGGCCACAGAAGAAAAACGGTTGAGATTCTCTGTATCCAAGAGAATCACAGCAGAGACTTGGCCCTAACTGATAAATCTCTCACCTCTCAGTAAGAACATTTTCAAAAGGAGGGGCTCTTTCAATCCAGCAAAGTCAGAATGAGATCTGGAAGCTATCAGTCAAGGCAAGGCTCATGTTTATTGTTAATAGCAAAGGTAATTCATCAGGAGAACAATATGGCAAGAATTGTGATGGATTCTCTATCATTTCACCCTAAGAGCCAACCTCTTTCCAAAATAGATGAGCTGATATCATAGCGCACAGGGTACAAAGGACCCTGGAGAGGTCACCCCTGCACTGTGCCAGCAGAACCTTCATCATCACTGACAAGGTTGGTCTGATCCCCTGCTTAGGGACCTGCAGCAGTGGAAATCCCACAGCTCCCTTGGGAATGCAGCTCTGCACCACCCTCAGCTGAGAAAGGCTCTTCCTAGCATCTAGTCCAAATCCCACTTATCTGGAAGCTTCTTGCCCTATTGATATGCCTGTCACAGAGGACTTACTGGGCTTGCTCTGTGCGGTCCTGACTCCTGAAGCAGGAGACCAGACTGTGCAAGCACAAATAGTCCCTTCAGCCTGACTTCTGAGACTCACCCAGAATCAGTCAGTATTAAAGCTAATATGAACAGAAATCCACTTTGCAGAAAATCTTGGGTTCAAAGTTATGTTTCTTTCCCATGAGGAATGAAAATGAGACCTTTCGGGGCTCTCTATGAAATGCCACAAGAACAAGAAAGCACACTGCTGCGGTAGAACTGGTGGTCTTGCCACTTTCAAGAGCAAGACTCAAGTCTTTGCTTTTGCACTGGACAGAGCAGGGGCATGAAACTGGGTCTTTAAATCCCTGTGCAATGGGTTCTTCTGAAATTACTGTTTCCTTTCTCCCTCCCACAATTTTGATAAAGTGGCATTTTCCAAAGGAAAAAAACGCCACTACCGATCGTTTGGGTGCTCCTTCTACAGGCATCCATCACAGTCTCCTAACTTGTATCACTCACAACGTGTCTCCCTGACACGAATTAGTTTTGGCCTTTTCTGCCCTCAGACTGCTGAACTCCAGAAGTGCTTAAGGCAGAAGCTGCAAAAGTTGCTGTAACCATTTCATAGGACTCTGCTGGGGCTTTCCAAGAATAGCTTTTAGACATGGGCAACCCTGTTTCCTTGCTTCCTTTATTCATGACCCCTCTACAGCTCTTGTCTTGGGCAAGGAATTCCTGTACAGTGTGATTTCTTTCCTCCTCTCTGGCCATGCTTGCCTGTCCCCCCACCGCCCCTTCATATGCATGTTTCTTTTCTCACTTCAGGGAAAGAGTTAGTATCTCTACGGTCTTATTCCATCACGTAACACAAAAAACATTATTCAGCTAAAGGGCTGTTGGAGCCTGCTACAGACAAGTCATTGATTGAATTCAGTGTCCAGAGACTACCCCTGTAACACAGTAGAAATAAGCAGAAAGAGCAATGCCTTTCATCAGGCATGGAGAAACAGACACAGACCCTGCTTACCCATCAGTCATGTCCTAAAGCCTTCCCTTTTGAATGCAGCCAGGTCCTTCAGGATGACGGGACAGGATCCCTCAAATTCCCCTTTCTACGCTCTCAAAGGTGGCTGCAAAGTTGGGAATGCTCCCTCCCCACCACCCCAGGGACAATGTCAGCTGCCCCTGCTCTGGCATCTGCCACGATGGCCATGGCTCATCCTTGCCACCTGCCCCACAGCATCTTACAGGAGCCCACGGGCACTCCTGGGGCAGCTGCCTGCTGCGCGACACTCCTGCCCCAGTGCGGGGGCAAGGGGCAGCTGCTGGTAATGAGACGAGCTGGCAGGGCTGCCAGCAACGCTCCCCCTCCAAACGGTGCTGTAGTGTTGCCAAGTGTTGTTGGATGCAGGGAAACTCACAATAAGAGCTTTCATCTTTCATTATGATTGAATGCTGCTGCTCTAGCCTGTTGAAAATACCATCTTCTGAGATGCTGTGGGCTCACCGAAGTTCATGCAAGGTAGTATAGACCAGGGGGCAAATTATTTGCATTTTCTCTTGGCAGAAGTTTATACATAAGATTAGCTGTGCAAGGCAATTGGAAAATGTACGAGTGTGGGGGTGGGGAGCCTAAATTAAAAGCCACTTAAGTGGGTACTTGAGTAATTATTGGGAGGCTTCTGAAGAGACATTTTTGTCAGTAATTAAGGAGAACATGGCTTTGTACTGGGTACAGGTGGCAATATGGCAACAGAGATCATCAGCACTCCACACAGAGATGACCAGCCAGCCATTCATTAGCTGCAGAGACATGTTTGGATTTTCTGACCACAAAGCATCCTTCAGAGTTGAAAGCAGGCCAGGGCGGCAAAGGGGATGAAATCCTGATTGTCTGACAATTTCAGCTCCTCTGCACCAGGCAACAGGATGTACAACATTATTTTTATGAAGCCACCTAGCTCTTCAGGTCCTTTTTCCTCAGCAGAGGTGGGTCCTGCTGGTGCCTCCATCTTCAGCAGCTCCAGAGGCCCTGATATCCTGGAAAACCTCCCCATCCAAAGGAACTGAAGCAAAATGTGAGGGGCAGTTCCAGCCTTGGGACGGGTTGGCTTATGCCTCCCATCAGTGGTGTGGGCAGGTTAGCTGTGACCTGGCTCCAAGGATGCTCTCTTTCTCTTCCCTGACTTTGTTTCATAAGCCTCGTGCAAGCGTTGTCTCCCATTTACTTGGCTTTTAGGATCTTTCTGGTTCTTAAAGAAAGCCAATAATACATGCTCTCTTCTCAGTGTTAAGAGCCAAATGTATTAATTCTTCAGTCAGGTATAGCAGACACTTGTAGAAACTGGTGTCTCTAACATCCACTCCAGTGCTCCTCAAATACTGTGAAAGGTGGGGTGCAAGAAGTTGTCCTCACATGAACGAACTGATTTGACAATGAAGTGACTGAGAAATAGAGCAAATTCCTCAGGAGAAATGCAGGCACTTAGGAAATTAGGTGTGAAGGTCTGTAGCTACCAGGGCAGTGTCTGCCTCCTCATTAAAGATGCAGGTAAAGAAGCTTGAAGACAGTAGCAGTAAAAGGAGCATACACAACACAACTGTCCTTGTGCAGGAGCATATTTCATAGACACTTCATTACCTTCAACAACTTTCAGGTCCTTGTTTATTCATCAGCAAGTCTTAACTGTCATGAGCCAAAAAATGTGAGCTGGGTTTATCAAAATGGACATAAATGAGCTAGACTTCCAGATCTCACTAAAGCTCCAGGGATCCCCCTGGCAAGCTCCGGCCTCAGCCCCTTGCACTACCAATGCTCTGTGCTGAAAGTGGGGTGTGCAAGAGATCCCTGGCAGCATGCACCAGCTCCTGCCCCAATTAAACATGCCAGACTGACTCCTGCAAAGTTGCCCTTCAAAAGAAAAAAACCACAACAGTCACCAGAAGGAGCCATTCATTCTAGAAAAGGCTACACGCTACTCCCAGCCTTATTACTTGCACTTGGATGGCTCCAGCAACTCATGCAATCCTCTCTTTCTTTCTTGACTCCTGGCACAATGCGGGGTCTGAAAAGTCTTCTGTTTTTATTTATTTAACTATTTATTTAACTAACATGGACTCCATCAGCTTTAATTTGGCCCAGCTTCTCAATTGTGTGGGAAAAAAAATAAAATAAAATGGAGTGTTCATAAACAACCAAACAAAAAATATGCCCGCAAATACAAAAAGATTATACAGCTTGAATGAAAGCTTTTCTTTTTAAAACAAAGGATGCTCCCTTGTGTTGCTTGAAACCCTGGCACCACAGCAATTAAGAAAGTGAAACTGGCTACAAACTAAAGCAGGATGGACATGTTTCATAGATCTTCATTGCCCAGGCAGAAAGAAATGTAAACAGGGCATAAATTACAGCAGCCAGAGGACAGATAAGCTGAAGGACAATGCTGGCACAAGAACAAACGGGTAGACACTGGCCAAGAATAAATTTAGACTAGAAATTAGACATGGTTTCTAGCGATCAGAGGAGTGAGACACTTCCAATAGCAGCAGTGGGCACCGTGAAAAGACGGTGTGACACAGCCTGCAACAGCATAGCCAAGAGACCCCTCCCCTCATCTCTAGCACCAATACTTTCGGTCTTTAAAAGAACGGGGAGACATTTGATGCGCGCTTAGTAGGGGTTTTTTAATGAGCACTGTCCCTTTAACCTTTGCTAATTGTTCCATCTTAAAATATATCTATCCTAACAGCCTTTCTCATTTAATTGATGGATTAAAGTAAGCAACAGCAATTATTGAGTGCTTTTATTTAGTGGCGTCGTTAAATAAAGCGAAAGAAAATAAGATCCCATAAAATACAAATGGCCTTACGTAAGTGTTGTTAGGGATGCAATGACAGGAGGGCATTCAGTCAAGTGTTTATATCGTTACTATCATTCAGACATCAGCTCCAAAGCTTATCTAATTTGAAAGCCACTCCTGCGGATCTTTGCTATTGATCGGTGCAGTCTGCAGAGACACCACTTTCTACAAACTCATTCCAGAGCAGGGAAGCTGTCAGCTCCCACGAGTGGGGTCCCCTGGCCAGCTGGTACTCACATGTCTCTGCATGTGTCTTTTCCGCTTGCCAGATACTTTGGGGATACCCAGAATCAACTGGCAGGGGGGTTATTCCATTGGCGGAGTGTATTAGGAAGAGACGTAACCTCAGCTCTTCACCCCCCATCACCTCCCCCGACCAGGATTGCTGATCTCTCAACTTGGCTACTACTCGGCCTGCGTAAAACTTACGCTTATGCCTGTAACTCTGCACTGAACCGCTATATTGCCAGTTAATGACGTTTAGAAATGACTTGCTGCTGCATAATGTACGGCGGAACAACAAATACACGTTAGCTACATATCACAGATCAGATAATTACCAACCAAGATATTCTTACATGTGTTCAACCTCTTACACGATGTAATAGGACACTATCAAAACAGAGCTCACATTGCTATGACGGTTTTGGCTTCTAGCACTTTGACTTTTATTGTAATAAATTCTAATTTTCTGATTTTTATCTGCTCCTCCCCTCCCCGCTCCTAGTGGCATAAGGAATTATGATTATGCCGGCTCTAAAACTAGACTGCCTGTTTTTAAAGCAGACTTTCTGCCTGATTCACAAGCACAGCACTGAAGCATTTGAGACACAAATACTGCAGATCATCCATCCTCAGTGGCAAGAGCAAACCACCAAGTTGACAGGCTTCAACTCCAACACGCACCACCAGCCCACAGAGTGACCACAGGTGTGTACCCTCCTCCCCACGCTTCAAATTCCTCCTATCCATAAAATGAGGGCGATGATACTGCTTTTGTGAGCCTTAACCATAGGAGGGCTTGCAAAGATACTTTCTGGGGAGGTCAAATGGATTTCAGGGTAGGACTTTTCAAGCAATGGAGACAAGGGCTGGCAAGAGAGGAGCCCACTTTCCCCACACTTGCACAGATGGAGCTTTTGGGAAGGGGTCCCCCTTTTGAAAGCTCAGCTCCTCTCCACCACAAGCTGCGAACGTGTCATCTTACCTCCCCCTGCAAGGCCATAAGGAGCGGGCTTGGCACCACTGCTGCAGAGGAGCATTGCCCCCATCAGCCACACTCCCTCCCCTCACCAGCTCTTCCAGCGTATTTACAGCTTGTAGGATTTCTGTGGCACTGGTATAAGTGACAAGGTTGCCACTCACTTCACCAGGACTTTATTTTTTACTCCAACAGTCCCTCTACACCCAGTACCGTGATACATGAGCTCA
Source organism: Psophia crepitans (assembly GCA_013399095.1). Classification (NCBI taxonomy): domain Eukaryota; kingdom Metazoa; phylum Chordata; class Aves; order Gruiformes; family Psophiidae; genus Psophia; species Psophia crepitans. The sequence continues at coordinate 252,938 of VWZZ01002401.1, read as the reverse complement.
GCAGCCCAGAAGCAGGGAAGAAGATGGAGATGCCGAGCAAGGCTCAGGGCACACAAGTGCCCTAACAGCCACCGGGAACCTGCTAATCCCACCCAACCTGCCGTGGGCCTCTGGGGTCTACCAACAAAATCATTTTGACGAGTAAGAGGCACTGCTCATGGATGCCAGGGAAGCCCTGTTCTTCCAGCATGCCCAATGGGGGTCAGTCCTGCAGCCTCCATCCAGCTCCTGGAAAGCACCAGGGCTTCATGGAGATGTTTCCCACTCAGAAAGATCTTTTCCATCCAGCGTAAACAACTGAGGAATCCAACTACAGCAGCACAGCAAGAGTAACTGCCCCCCCACAGGGTTGTAGGATTAAAGCTCTCACCATACGCAATTTCAGAAATGTTTCAGGGTGAGTTTTCTCTGTGCATGTGAGAAGAGAGAAAAATAAGAAAAGTAAACAGCATTGCACTGAATTGTCTTTTTTTCCTACAATGAATTAAAAAAATGGAAAATGATATTGGGTTCACAGAACTACTTTATGTTGCTTGAAATTCATCTTGTTTCTTTTCCATATCATTTAACCCTTAAAAGCCTAATTTTGAGGAAACCTCAAAACTTTTTAAACTTTTCAATTTTGGGGGTTTTTTGGGGGGGAGGAAGCAAAATATCTTGCAATTTGTTGCTAATGGAAAAAATTTGAAGTGCAATTAGATAACAATTTGGAACAAAGCAAAGCTCCCCAGGGTATGATTTTACGTATTTTTTTTTTCTAAAATTGGGAAGAGATCTCATTTTGCCTCTAGCTCCAACGTTGTTTTTTGTTTGGGGGCATCCTGGTCACACTGTGTCTAAGCCAAAACTTCCCCAGAAAATTAGGAGAAAAGTCACTACCCATTTACATCAGCCCAGAGAGCAGCACGTACCCCTCGATTTACCTGCGAAAGCCACTCACGATTTTGATCTTAGACAACGCCCTTTTTGAAGTATTCCTCTCCCATCCTTTCCTGAGTTCAATCATTTTTTAACGTCCGAAAAGGCTTGCAAAAAAAATTGCACCAATTATCAAACAGCGTAGATAAACTGTATATAAAAAAGCTGCCGATA
>VWZZ01002401.1:225407-251260 GCA_013399095.1 Psophia crepitans | reverse complement strand
GGAAGAAAAAAAAAAAAAAAAAAAAAAAAAAAAAAAAAAAACGGGGAAAAAAAAAAAAAAACAAACCAAACGACAACTAAAGCGTACATGCAGAGGAAGGGGTTTTTTTCACAACTTTCTGGAAGATCTTTGTTCATTTAAACAGGGACCTGCGCACAGCAGCGCTCACACGGGCCGCGCTAGGCGCTCCACAGCGGTCCCCTCTGAGCAGCGCCCTAGCGCCGCTGCCGGGCACGGGCACCCTCCGCTGCCTGCGTGCCCTGCAGGCACGAGCGGGGTCTCACGATTTTACCGGGGGCACGGACTGGCTGGAGGGTCAGCTGGGGGCAGGGGGGCTGCTGGCAGCCAGGGAATGCTGCCTGCGTGCAGGAGGAGCGAAATGAGGGATCAGCCCCACGGGGCCAGCTCACCAGCCCGCGTCCCACCAAGCCCAGTTCGCAGCCCCAGTTCGCAGCGCGCGGCACATCAGCACCTTCGCCACATCCCAGGTAAAACCGGTCGGACTCAAGCCCTCCAAGCTGGAGGCTTTCTTGAAATAAACACTTTCGGGTCGAACTTGGAAAAGGCACGTGGCCGGGAAATCAGTGAAAGGAAAGAGAGATGCTCAGCACCTTCAAGGGAGGGGGCTGGGGGGCTTCGCCGGGGAAGCCGGGCCGCTCCCCGAGAGCCGGGGACCCGGTGCCACCGCAGTGCGGCAGCACTGCCACCTGGTGCTCGCAGGGACAGGGACACACGCTATCACCCCTGCCGCCGTTCAGCAGCTGTCCAGCAACGCGTCAGCAACCCACAGGGGACCTTGCCCAGATGAACCCATCCATCCCAGGCCATTTTCTAAGGCAAGAGTTTCTCCAGCAATGCCACGGCTCTTCTGCCTGCCCGGGCCCCCAGTTGCTCCTGTTCAAGCGTTACAGCTCTGCACTGCTCCTAGCAGGGCTTTTCCCTTCACCTAACAAGCAGCTCTTGAGTCTGCGCTCCTGGCAGCTCTGCGACGGGAGCACAGGCGCCCTGTGCTGCAGGGGACAAGTCAACAAAATGATCTGTCTCACCATCTCCATGTTTAAAAAAAAAAAAAGACATCTGCATGTGGTCTGACCATCATATTTGGTGAAGTTGTGCTAGTTTGAAAAAAAATAATTGGAAAGAACAGAAAGCAAGGGAAATGTTTTTCTCTGCAAGTCAAACACTAGCCTATTCTTTTACTCAGGGCGCCTTATTCAAAGTATTTTTAACAAGTTAGAAACAGCATCTTTCTGTTGGAGTTTTGGACTGTTTCAGATCTCACTCTTTCCCCCCAAACTTTTTGGCATTGCATGAAACCCCCGATCCGTTGTTCTCCCAGCAGTAGGTTAAACTGCCTCTGCCCTTTGCAGCACACAGCCCTTGTACTCCCTGCCCAGACAATTGAGCGAAAATTCTAAGCTAGAATTGCTTGCTGCTAAATGCAAAGGTCCATAACTTTCATCTGGTGTGGTAATAGAATAGAATCATTAAGGTTGGAAGAGACCTCAAGGATCATCTAGTCCAACTTAGACTGGAAATGCCTACTCACCTCCACAGATCTCACTCTGCTTTACAGACTCCAGAAAACTGAGTATGTACCAAGGTCACCTTCACTCCGCGCTGAAAACGCAACCAGCAACAGTGTGGAACAACTCACCCGCTGAGCAGCGCAGAGCAACACCCCGCAACATCCCCGCTAGAGCGCTCAGGGCATAGCCTGGTGAAGAAGGTGGGGATTTTCGAGCAAGCCATAAGCAGCCAAGTAGAAGCTGACCAGAGCCTTGGAACAGGCATCATTAAACACCTTGGCCTTGTTTTACAGCTAAACAGAGATACCATATGGTTTTCAGTACTTTTTTTCTACCAAAAAAGGGGTACGCAACAGTTTCTTACAGACTCCTTCCCTCCTGCTGCCTGGTCCCACTCGCTGCAAGCCAGGACTCACTCAGAAGCAGGAGGCAGCTGTGTAAGCCTGGACCTGCAGTTGTTCCATACACAAAATTCGAAGGGAGGCAGCTTTTGCCACTTTACCCTCTGTTTTAGCATAGTCATCCTACACAAATGGCGAGAGCTAGGCAGCTGAGATTGGGCACTTTAGCTATCTGAATATATGTCCAGCAAAATGTGGTGAGTGCCTCTGGGTACACCGCCAAGCAAGAAGGGACACCGCTCACACAGATGTACGACCCCATCAGCTCTGGATATTCCAACCTGCAGGGTAATGTAGGTGCACAGATTACAAAGAAAAGCATTAGCTAACTAGCTTGGCCTTAGCTGTATTGCTCGCTTATTTGTCTGCAAGCAAGTTGTGAAAGTCCCCGCTCGCTCTGTTGTTCATAGCTATTTGTTTATGTTGCCCTGAGCACTTCTTGCTCTGCCAGTCATGCAAGCCCAACTTTTGTAATTTGTCCTATAAAATAGGAAATTAATGTAGGAAAGAGGCTGCATACAGCTTTCCACAGCACCATTAATGTCAAGCACTATATTCCATTTTAACGGAGTAAGATGGGTTTGTGCTGTACTGGCTAGTTGCTTGCCTGGGAAAAGGAAATTTCCACAGTCCTCTTGGTCCCACATCCTGATGCCGCAGCAAGAACTGAGACTAGATCACAGGGGCAAATATTCAAAGGTGTTTTTTTTCTCAGGAAATAGGTCTATTCAACATTTGTTCTTCAGGAGATCTTCAAGATTTGCAGAAAATGAACAGAGAGCAGCCACAAACGCAGCTATTCCTATCTGAATGCCGGTTTCTCCTGCACAGAAAAAGGTGCTGGGTATTGCTTTAGCTCACCATCGAACAAGCGCTGCAGAGCCATGCTTTAAGTGAACTTACGCTGTAAAAAGCAGCGACTTTACTGCTAGCTGCTCTCTAACTGGCAAACGTATTACAAAGTGAGAATGTAGCAGTCGCTCACATCTCTGGCCTATTTAAATAAATCTTTGAGGTTACCTTGCCCAACAAAATCACAAAATAGAGCCCATTATTTCTAATGCACCACTGCTTTCTCTCCTGGGTACTATTTTCCTTCCCAGTATAGCCTGTTTATACAATTAGGCAGTTCCTACCCTGGGACACAGCCTTTGCAGTGTCATTGATCACAGCAAATAATAAGTACACACAGGACGCTACGAAGTCTCGTTGGGCCAAGGCTGAGCTCTCCTTTTAGAAATTTTTCCAGTAGATTTTGTTTTGAACACGGTGTAAGAACAGCCAGAACAGCCTCCTGTGTACTTGCAGCACAGCCCTGGGCACAGGACAGGTATAAGAGCATTAACACTGTTTAGAATAAAATGACCCAAAAAGAGCACAGCTAGTGCTCTGCCTTATTAGTTTTATGCTAGGGGAAGTAATTAGGGGTTCCATCAGATAGTTTCTTTTTATAAGATTCTTCCAGTTTTCTTGGTGCTAAGTAATTACTGAAAATCCCTGTTACACCAATGTGAACAGCAAAGCCACTTTTGCTTGAGCAGGAGCGTGGCTCCGACACAGGATGCCCCACCAAAAGCAAAGGAGGTGCAAATGCCACTCCTACCAACACTGACATCTGGCCTGTCACCCTGGGCTTACAGAGGGGCTGCCGGGAGCAAGCCAAGCCCCACTCACATTTCATGCTGTTGAGTCTGGCGCAACCCCGGAGACAACCCCAGCAGGCAGCCTGCAGCTCAGCATGACCTGGCGGGCTGGTATCACCCTCAGCAGCTGGAATGCAGACAGCACACAAAACAGCATGCCTAAAACTCGTTCAGGTACGAACCACAGCTGTATCTTTATAGAATCACAGAATGGTTTGGGTTGGAAGGGATCGCAAAGATCATCTAGTTCCAACCCCCCTGCCATGGGCAGGGACACCCTCTACTAGACAAGGTTGCCCAAAGCCCCATCCAACCTGGCCTTGAACACTGCCAGGGATGGGGCATCCACAGCTTCTCGGGGCATCGTATCCTTTAATACAAGCTGGCTGTGGGCTTCCCTTTCCTCTCACCTTACAGTACCTGAGCTGGTGGCTTCTGTCTCACAGCAAGGAAAGCGTGTCCTGCAGTGCAGTGTAGCCCCTGGTTCGTCTGAGTACCTGCACAGCTGGAAAATCGTGGGTCCGGGACAGCCCTACTTTTTCCGACACTGCACACAAGCCAGGCAGGCTCCTGGGGTCCCCAGAGAGTTCCTCCTCAGCTGTCATTGCCTCTTGCAAGCTCATGGCAGGCTGGCACGGTGCTTCAGAGCCCCCAAGACCTGCCTGCCCCTCAGGGAGTGGGGTACGGGCCTGGCAGGAGTTGCCAGCCTCACAGGCTCTCGGGGGGCTCTGGCCCTGTGTGCCAGCATGGACCCAGCCCATTTCTCATTGCCATGCCATTTTTCCTGTGGTCCCACAGGCACCTTCTTGCAGTCAGTGAAAATTCAAACTGACTCTTAGTGAATAATTAATTGTCATCATCCTGGATCATCTTTAATGAATGAAAAGGCTGGAAACCTGCTGGGCACAAGAACATGGCTCCGTGATTGGGGAACAGATGTGCGTTTCTGCAGGTGTTCCCTGAACTCCCTAGTGAGAGATCCGGGGGGGTGCAGGTTGAAATCCCCATTCGTTATCTTCTCTTGGGACCAAGAACCTGCAAGTGCTGCAGAAATGTTCATGTTCACTAAAGATGTCACATACATCACAAACCGGGCACAGCAAATGCATTTCCCTGTGGAAAAGGCATTCCTGTGACAGGTGCAGAGAGAACAGCAGAGAGAAAGAAAACAGGCTGGGCTTGGCAGACACATTAAAGCAACTTCTGTTTAAGCAGAGGTATTTGGAGCTCCCCGAGCCACATGCCCATTTTCAGGCTCTCTCCCCCAGGAGGAGTGGGCTCTCGGCCACCCGCCAGCTGCGATTCCCGCGCTGGTTCTGCAAAAGAGGGTTAATCTGTCCCTGCCGCCGTGCCACCAACGTGCCGCAGAGTGCATGGCCCATTTATCCCTCCCAGGGCTGCCACAGCGCTGCCAGGTCTGCTGGGGATTTGGCTGCTGATTGAGAGACCAAGGCTTAGAGAAGGACTGACGAGGGGTTCCTGCCCCCACGGCACAAGAACAAACCTGTGCAGGCTTCTAATAGGGGTGAGTGTTTAAAAGGGAGCAACAAATTTCTTTGCATCTTCAGAAGCCGAGCTATTGGTTTAAGCAGCAGAATGGGCTTTTAGGGGCTCCCCTTCGCCTTCCTTGTGTTTGGTTTTGCAGGTGACAGCAGCAGCACCCTCCCCAGCCCCAGCAGGGACAGGGCAAACCCGCTCCAGCTCCCACCCGCCTGCAGTTCCCTGAAGCCGTTCGGTGTAGCAGCCACAGGGAGGCATCAGGGGGATGCTCTGGCTCCCCATTAAACCGGGAGAAAGAAAGGCAGGCCTTGGGCATAACTACCTTAATGAAGCTGGCAGCTCTGCGCGCTAACAGCACCTGATGTGTGGGGCTTGAAGCACAGCTGCACAAACAGCCACCCATGCTTTCCGACCCCCTAAAAGCCTAAGTGCCCAGCAAAGCAAATACCTGTCTGAAAGGAGCCTAGATATCTGTGCTGCAGAGCAGGCAGCAAGTTTGCCTTTTAATTAAGCACATGTTTGCGGAAAGCATCTGCGGACTGAGAAGCCCCAGCCCCTCCCTGCTTCTGCAGAACGCGGCTCCCCCTGCCAGCCGCTGCCTCCCGGCTGGGTAAGGATGAGGGTGACACTGGCATTAACGCCCGCAGGAGGCCCGCGTGGTGCTGGCAGCCACAGCTCATCGAGCAGGCAGAAAGTGGTTGTGGGTTTTTTTTTTCTTTCCAGCCTTTAGGAAACACCAGTGACCTGCAGGTGATGAAAAACTGGAAACCACGGAGGCAGAAAGTGCGGCGAGCGTTCCGGCGAGCAGGCAGAAAAGGGTTCCGCGTTCTGCCCAGCATGTATCTTTCAGGCTCGGATTTTGTTTGTGTCAGGCGCAGCCGCAGGTTAGGCTGGCAAGCACGAGCAGCGCTGTAACATATGGCAAGGAACATTTTAAAGCCGTGGGTGCTCCCACCCTGATCAGACCCAGTCTGCAGACGGGAGGTGCAGAGGCTGCTCCTGCGCAGGCTGGGTGAGCCAGCGGCGGGGTGCCATCAGCCTGCCTTGCTGCAAGACTTTTTGCTTCGTTATGGAAATGTACCAGGACATGTTCAAGTTCATTTCAGCTCTGACAGGCCATTCTTCAAAACCAGCTTGATGGGCTCCTCTTTCCTGACCGTAAGGAATTCATAGCAGATATTCCCCACCTACATCTCTACTCCCCACTTTTTACTTACTTTGGTTCCCTACACTGATGATGTAGTTATTTGCACAGAGTCAGAAAAAGCAGAAAGAGCACAGAATTTTGCACAACTGATTCACTCAGATAAGCACGCGAAGTACTTTAACAGGTATCACAAATTACAGAAAAATGCTCTTTTCAGTTCCTTATTTTGCTTCACTCTATGAATATTGCAGTACAGACAAAAACCAACAAGTAAATACAAGACAGAAACATGGGCTGATATTTTGATGCTATGAATGCCTCCAGGAATAGCTATCATCCATAACTAATTTTCAAGCTTGCTGAGGGTTACCATTAAAATAAAAGGCACATACACGCATCTAAAGTAGGTTATAGTTTGAAAAACTATTTAGCTGATATGTGTCTCTTGCTCGTTTCAAGAATAAGTAGAAATTGAAATCCAGTACAGAAGAAACAGTAGTCACAAAGTTAAGAATATTTTTGAGAAAACAATTTGCCCACGCTTTTCTGTTAAAGAGGTGAAAGTATCTGACATTCCCTTCAAGTGGTAGAAGCTGGGCACAGAAGCTTGGCTGAAAATAGCTGGTTGCTCAAAATTTTTCTGTTCTGCAGATGATCACATTAGCTGGAAGAATACTATGGGGTCCAAGACAAGAGAAATCCTGGTGTTTCTTATGGGATATAACTGCAAAGTCCCACAGAGGTTGGTCAGAGGTGGAGTGTTACTGAACTGAAAGTGTATTTGAGCTGCTGGTAGACACATCTAACTAAAATCTATTTATCCTAGATAATAAAAACAGCAGAGAAAATAAAACGCTTGAGCTGCACCACAACTTACACCAGCACACCGTCTGCTCTAACACATCGATGCTGCTCTTGCTACTGGACCGCACTAGACTAAAGCTAATTATGCAAACCTCTGCTCTGCACATCCCCAAATTCAGTGCAAGCATCCTAAAGGAAAAAAAATTAAAGGACTACTACCACAAGAAAGCTGGGGAGAGGAGCAAGTCCAGCAATCACAAATGGACACTCCAGGAGACTGCATCATTGTGAGACGTTACTCACAAAGGCGACTCAGCTAAGGAGGGGACAGAAGTGACACAGAGTCCTAGGCTGGAGGTCTCAGCTCAGCACCCTGTGGGACAAGCCCACACGCAGCCCTGGGAGCACAGCTCATCGCTTTAAGGAAGAAGACTCCAGCAAGACCCGAGAGGCAGCAGGCAGTATACGGCGCCGGGCAGGTTGCTCACAGCACTGGGCTCAGGGAAGCCAAGCCGGATCCGAATGCTGAGACCTTTCCTATGCTGTACTCTATGTTGCCACAAAGGGCTGGTTAGGTCTCAGGGACAGAAGGAGGGTCTCACTGCTGACCTAAGATCACCCAAAGCAGCATAACACAAAAAGCTTTCAACAGAGAAAGATACGACCCCAACTGCCTCCACCCCGCTGACAGACAGGAATAGCGAGGACTTTCTTGTCACCAAGAGGTGGAATTCCTCCCAGGTAGCCCTTAGGATCCTGGCATGCCCTGCTCCCCTACCGCGACAGCAGCAATGCTCAGGGTCAAGGGAAGCCCTACCCCACCTTAGCACCACCTTAAGTCTCCATCCCTTCTCCCATTATCAGCCTCCTGTCAGCAGTTTAAGGGACTCTACTTGGTTGCCAAGAACCGTTGGTCTGGCAAACATCCTGCTGCGGGGCCTCTGACAAGCCTCTCCTCCACCCTGCATGCCATTTAAAGGACACAGCCGTCCTCCTGCAAGGTAGTTTTCCTGCAAGGCTGCCTGCAGATTTCCTTCTAGGCCCTGTTAAAGGCAGAAACCTCCTTCGAATTGCTGCGTAGGATAAACCCACATGACCACCTGAGATATCTGTAGAGGGACCAAGGACTTCCCTCCTGCTGCTGGATCACGTGCTATGAGCCTCATACAACTTCCCAGAAACAAGGAGGAAACTCTGTGGTTCATCACTGGAGCCAAACCAACAGATTTATTGCAGCTCCACATCACACGAGCCACAGTGACGGATCACCTGCATGCCATTAATCTGGTCTGGACTGTACGACAGATACGCTGGGCTCGAAAATATATCCCCTCCCTGCCCGAGCTGGGGAGGCGTTTCTGCTAACGCTACTGGGCTCGTGACACAGCCGGCGAGAGCTCACCCCAGGCACTACAGGCAGTGGGGACACACGCACAAATACATATGTGCTCACCTGCCATTTCATGACAGTGTGATTTGTGAAGCATCACTGCTTCCACATCCTTGAACCTTTAAAAGAAGACTTTCATCAGTAAAAATGCACCCACATTTTGTCAGAGAAGAATTAGATGTAGGAAATATGCAGTGGGAAGGTCCTTCTTTCTACAAGAAATAGTAAGTTCTCCCCAACAGACAAAAAAAAAAGAGAAAAAAGGAAGATATTTTTTGTTTTACTTGGCAAAGTTACGTTATTATGAGAAAAAACAAAACCCCAAATCCAAATTCTCTTTCTACTGGCTTTCCCCTCTGTTTCCTTCACTAGGGCAGTGATTTCTAGAGAACTTTTTGAATCTTTGGGAGCAAAGCCAGAAAGCATCCCCCATGTCCTGCAGACTGCTGGGCTCAAATTACTTAGTGGATTATCTCTTTATGATTAAAGGATTTTGGCTCATGTTCAGAGATGTTACAGTCCTTCCCATGAGGAGTCCTGTTTACTCAGCTACATCAGCATTTGATGCAAGTGTAAATGCTTGGAGGAAGACGGACTAGCCACCAATTCAGGTTTGGTTCAGTATATTCCTGCGAAGAGCTGCCAGGCAGTGGTAGGTTTGGGCACTAGACAGAGGAGAAGCAGGTATGGACTTGGGTTTTGCCTCATTTGTTTCCTAAACTATACAAAAATCTTAAAAAACCTTCATGTCCAGAATGAGTATAAGAAGTAACTGATTCCAGCAAAGTCCTCAGAGACCTTCAGGCAGAAGCAAGGGCATCTGTTGCCTCCTCCCTTAACCCAGCACTTCTTCTATGTAAATACTTATCCTACAGCTCTGACTGCTCTAGACACATACAATAAACCACTATTTAATGAATTGATTCTAAAACAAAATCAAACAACATGCTGTACCTACCCAGCTTACCAGAAGGACTTTCAAGCCCTCCCTCCCAAAGCCTGGCAGAGACAGGGCATGGCTGCTCCAGTTGCTGCCCCTGTTATCCGTTCACTCTTGCAACAGCCTGGGGACTGGCTTTGCATGGCACGGGGCACATGGGCAGGAGGAAGAGGGGACTCACGCTCCAGAGAGCCCATCTTGCAGGCTACCACTCCTCCAGCTGTCATGGGATGGGATCCATGGCGCTGCCTGCCCTGAGCTTAAAAATAACTCAGCTGAAGCTAGTTAGAAAACTGTATGCCTTTCAGCAAGTACTTTGCTTCCAGCCTGTATGCCAGCAATCTCCTGACATAGCACAGCAACATCTTTGTATTAGGAACAAGGTGTCATCACCCTGTCCACAAGAGCCATCCTAAACCTGGTCAGGTGTCTTTGCTCCACTATTTGTCTCAAACCCCAGGCTGGATGTGCAGCCCCAGTGGCCAGAGAGTTCCTAGTTGTCAGGTTGGCCTGGTTCAATCCTCTCATTTGTTCCTGTGTGTTTAACCTGATCGCCAGTGTCTCAAAAGGTCACGCAGCTGCACATGGGCAGTTCTATATGAAGCCTCATGAGTTGCATCCAGGTTTGGCTTAAGTAAATCCTCCAGAAGCCTGGATGAGGCTGTCTGCAAGGACAAGCCAAGAATTGCCTTCTCCAAGACTTCTCCTTTCTGCTCTACTGCTTGATATGGCATCTTTCCCTGAAGCATGAACTTGCCATGTTAGGACTTAACGGAGTCCCACTGCCCAGAAGACTACCCAGGAGTGTAGATGCTTTTCAGCCCTCCCTTGCCTCAGGCTGTGCTCCCTCCTGCCAAGGCAATGGCACTGCACAAGTGCTATCTAGTGAGTAAAGCAAGGGGCTGAGGGTCTCGACATTTCCCTGCCCACACCGAGCTGCTTTGCCTTCCTGTATAGCTGCCAGAATACAGATGCCCCTAGCAGGGGTCTGCCTGGGAACACCCACTGCAGGCTGTCTGATACCAAGGGCAGGACATTTATCCTATCAGGAATGGGTACATGCACGACAATAAAATCTCCACCGCCCACTGCTCGGTGCAGCCGTGCCGAGATAACCATATTGCAGGGTAAGTGCAGAGACAGGTAAGTGGCCTTGGTTTGCTGAAGTTACTTACGAGAGCCTCCACGTGGCCTTTGACATTTGTAACCATTTTGCCTCTCCGGTGGGCAGACACAGCTCCTTTTAAGATTCAGACAGCACGCTGGTGAGGGCTCTGAATGCGAGAGAACTTGCATTTCCAATGCAAAGTGAAAATGCCTGAGTCACCATTTCATCAGGCGCTGAATAAGAACAAGCTTATTTTTTTGTGTCTATAATTACATGTTTGAAGGTGCTGGAGCGGCTCTCAGAACGAGGATGGAAGATGCTCAAGCAAGCTGCGCTGATGGAGAGGGCCCCTGGTTGGACAAGGCAGGGGGAAGAGCGCTGCTAGAGCCAGCAGAAACCGATGCTCCCTGGCAAAACGTGCTCTGCTTGTTTCTTTCCAAAGCTCTTCCTCACAGCACAATAAATGCTTGTGCTTCGGGAAGGATCAGAAGGACTAGGTAGGAAGAAAACAAAGGTTTTGTTTGGCTTGGGGGACTTTTTGGCAATGGTAATATATTTCTATAATTAAATCAGTCCCAGGCCAGGCCAGGCATGAGCAAGGACAAACAAGAACCAGCTTCCCCACTTAAAGTACATTAATGTCCCAGCCCTTCCTTCCCAGCTAGCAGACAGGCCAGGATTGGCACAGTTACCATCTCATCCCTAGAAGTTGTTTCCTCTCAAGAAGGAGAGCAAGCATAGAAGAAAAGAAGAAAATAGTTGCTGGTATCATTCTTGACATATGGCTATATCTGAGTCTGCTTTCAGCAGTTCAGTGCCGGCTGCACAGCACAGCCCCATCAGGCAGCTGTCGATACCAGGAAAATTGAGTTTACTCTTAATGAAAGACCACAGCCAATAAGCAATCAGCCAGTGTGCTCTCCATCCCATGATTAATGATCCAGGGGATATGTGTCTTCTGCAGCACTGCCATGGCTCTTCCACCTCTGTAACTGTGGGTCTGACTCACATCCCAAAACGGGATGGCAAACTAATCTTTGGATTTGACTTAGTTGTATCTCAGGACTGACAAAATTTCAGGAGCAATGAATGTGATGCAAAAGTCACCAGAAGGGGTGCAGTACCCCACCGCTTCAAACCCACAGAAATATTTAAAAAAAAACAAACAAAAACCCCCAAAGATAGTTTCCTGCTTTGGCTTACCACCCAGCACCAGCTGGGTGCCGGGAGGGAGGGAGAGCGAGCGTGTGCCACAGATGATGGGAGCATGGCTTGTCCCTCTCTGTTACACAACAGTGAAGTCACTGAGGATCTGCAGCCTCAGTACCACGCTCCTACAAGAACAGCCTCCAAGTCAGCTCAAAGATTGAACATGCCTTGCAAATCCCTATTCTTAACCAGGTTTCTCAGCCCCTCTGAAGAGAATACGCTGGAGACTCACCTATCTTACCTTTTTAATTCATCGTGTTTAAAACAAAACACACAAAAATTCCCACCTTGTCACCAATAAATGTCCCCTGCGTGCGCCAGTCTCCTCTGGAGGGAGTAACAGACTTGACAGACGAGAGCCATAATCCTTTATGCATGCTTGGAAACTGCTTAAATATTACTATGGCCATTTAAGAGTCTATTGAGACCCCAATGGGATCTGACTCTCTAAATTGCAAGATCAACCACTTGGATCTAAGCAGCTCTCTTATGTTGCATCAAGTGGACTTGAGAAGGAAGCCAAAGGGAATAATCATCCTCAGCCTTTTAACAAACATCTGAAAGTGGGGAGGTAAGAGATGAAAGGAGATCAACAAACATATTACCAAATTAAAATGCCCAGAGTAATATTTAGACATCATAGAAGCTGGCACCTTAAGAAGAAAGAAAAACCAGATCAGAAAAAGAGAAATCTCCAAAAGTCTGTTCTCAGATGGCCGTTTCCAGTGGCAATCACGCTAATTGCACACACAAATTAGGCAAACAATCATGAATGCATTTTTCAAAATCAAGCTCCATTTGTGTTACTCTCGCAAGAGTTTCCAATCAACAGTTTTCAACTGCAAATACAGAATGGTTTAGTCATCAAAAAGCAAAAGGACAAAGAATATACTGAACACGAAAGAAAAACGATCTCTTCCCTATCTTTCCCACGCTTCTGTAAACAATTCCTACTGAACACTTAAAAGAACATTTTCTATTGGCACAAGCCATAAAAAGACTTTGGTTTAATGAGCTCCTCTCATCTTAAAAATACAGAGATAAAAATGTAAATGCACAATAGAGTGTTTCAAGTAACTTTGAAGGGGCTATTATTGAAGTATAAACATGGCTATCTGACATCCTGACGGCTGCTAATATTCTTTATGGAGATTTAAATAATTGTTTCAAAGCATAATTTGCCCTTTCATCATTAAAATCACTTACATGTTATAATTCACCTAGCTTGAACAAAGAAAACGCAGTCTGCTTCTCTTCTCTGAATAAGCACAGTTTTAGTAAATCACTTAAGCACGGGCTTAAAATTAACTAGCTGATTGAGGTCACAGCCCACTTTGCCTATGCGTTAGCATGCTGCTGCAGGTGATGCAGAGAGAACAAGCAAGCCCCAAACAACAGAGAAAACCCTGTTTTCTCTGAAATCTACCTCCTGAGACATCTCCATTAACACTTAGTGTGCAGAAGCCGTAACTCTAAGCACTTTAAAATCAGCGCTCTTGCTGATTCAGTGTTAGAAACCTTCACTGAGCAAGGCTCGCTTTGGAGGGACAGAAGGACAGGGCGTTTGTTACCCACACATCCACGCCTGTGCTGTCCCAGCTGCCGGCTGGCCACCCGCTAACCCTGCAGGCCTTGGCCTACAGGTCACACTCAACCCTCAGAAAGCAATTGTCTGTTTCTCTTAAAGGCAGGCAACATATTCTCCCTGGCAAGCTGCACTCCTACTGAACTTTAAATACTTTTACATGAGAAATTTATAATGCATGGGCTTTAAAGGGGCACTTATTGAATGGCTGGGAGTCTCAGATGTCTCTTAAACCACAAATGAAGAATCTCAACTGTTGTCATGGTTTAACCCCAGCCAGCAACTGAGCACCAGGCAGCTGCTCGCCCACGCCCCGGTGGGTGGGGGAGAGAATGAGAAGAGTAAAAGTGATAAAATTTGTGGGTTGACATCAAGACAATTTAATAAGTAAATCAAAAGCCACGCACACAAGCACAGCAACCCAAGGAATTCATTCACCAGCTCCCACGGGCAGGCAGGGGTTCAGCCATCCCCAGGAATGCTGGGCTCCATCATGCGTAACAGGTACTTGGGAAAACAAACGCCATCAGTCTGAACTTCCGCCCCCCCTTCCTTCTTCTTCCCCCCGCTTTACATGCTGAGCATGACCCCATACGGTACGGAATCTCCCTTTGGTCAGTTGGGGTCAGCTGTCCCGGCTGTGTCCCCTCCCAACTCCTTGTGCACCCCCAGCCTGCTCGCTGGTGGGGCGATGTAAGGAGCACAAAAAGCCTTGGCTCTGTGTAAGCATTGCTCAGCAACAACAAAAACGTCTCTATATTTCAGCACGAATCCAAAACATAAACTCATACTAGCTACTATGAAGAACATTAACTCTATTCCAGCCCAAACCAGCAGAACTGTACTCTAAAATTATCATGGCACATATTCTGTCAAATACCTAAAATCTTTACCCATTCCCCAGTTCCAGTGTCCAGACAGAGCAAACCACTTTGCAACTCAGTTCTTCAGTGGTCCGTACAGGTCCTGGGTTAGTCCCACAGCTACCTTGCACAGAAAGTAGTACTGTCTCCATTGTACAGATGGGGTAACAAGGCAGAAGGAGGTGTGGAGGTGGAGTTATGTGCAGACACCCACAGCCTAAATGTCAGGCTGAGCAACTCTCCCTGCTTCCCCTACACTCGGCGGAAATCTTGTCAGTACAATCAAGCGAGGTTAAAGCTGCAACTCATCTCACCGCGCAGGAGATGCGTACTACAAAGGAGCTCAGCTGTACCCCAGATAATCTGGTTCCTTTCTTCTGGCTGTGGGGCAAGCCCAGGTCAGCTGCAGAGATGTGCACAGGAGGGGCAGCATCTCGCCCCACCACCTCACATCAGGACAGAACCAGCTCCCCCACTCTTGCTCTGGTCTGTGGGCAGCTGACCGCCACTGCAGCTCGTCAGGCAGAATGGAGTTCAAAGCACCCAAAAGATGAAACCATGTCTCAAGGTGATCCCTCACGCTTCATCACACACACAGCTTTCGACACAGCCATCCTCATCTCCTGACGCAGCTGAACAGCTGACTGAGGCTGTGTCCACACACGGCCTGAGATACCAGTTTAATCACAGGCTTGTAGGGACTGACACATACAGAAACTCATCGTTCGGCCTTAGCATCCCTTTCACCAGCCTGCTCTCCTTTCTGCACCCCACAAGACAACTACCACCTCACCAGCTGAACTGACCCCACTGTTTGTGAGCTCCACTGGATGGGAGCAGGGTCCCATCTGGTCCATCGTAAATGAAAGCAAAGCAAATAGATGTATTGCCTTGTTTTTCTTGGCTCTAGTTCAGCCTGTGTTGGGGATCTGGGCATGCAGCTGACAGCCACAGCGAGGGGAAGAACATGAACAGCAAACCTGGGCCACTAGTATACCCAGAACTATTTCCCTTCCATGCACAAGAATCAGAACATCTTTTCACAGAAAAAAAAAATTTACAAAGAGGCACAAGAGGATGTTTCAGTTAGTTTTTACCATCTAGACCTCCAATGTTCAAGCTATAGTTTGTGCATGCTGTTGTGCTCTTCTCATTGCAAAAAACACTTACCAGGAGTGGGAATGGTTTAGAGAAAGGCAACAGAGATCAAAGGCTCTTTAAACTGTGAGGGACACAGTTTAGGAGGGGTATGCTTGAGGTCCACGAAATCACAAGAGAGGAGGATAGGATCAGTTCTTTACCAGCTTGTTTTGTGCTAGCTCTTACGAAACTATCAGCCCAAGTTAGCTAAAAACAGAGGAAAGGAGGGGTTTCTTCATGCAATACATCTGGGGAAATCCTTTCTGCAGGACACTATGATGCTAAAAATGTATCTGAACTCATGGGGTATCTGGTCAAGTACATAGAAGAGAAATCCACTGAGAATTGAAGTGGATTCAATGCACTGAGAAGTGCATTGAATCATGTCTGACTCAGAAAATTTCCCAAACTGAAAGTAGCTAGCAGCTAGGAGAGCATTTGGGGAACATATCATACTACTGTTTTCTTACTTTTTTCTATCTAACATGGACAGAGAAAGAATACTGGGCTAGATGGACACCTTATTCTGGCCCAATTTAATTGCTCTCATATTTTTCTGTTATTTGATGCTGTTCCATATGTTGGTTTTTTGGTGACTTTTTTTTCAGAGAGGCTTCTTTTTTGCCATATAATGCTCTCCAGTCTATATTAAATGCAGTGACAATCTGGCTCTGTAACAGAACAGTGCTGTGGATAAGGCGAGGCTGAAATGGGGAGTAAAACACGCTGGCTCCTGGTCTCGTGGCTTAAAGAGAAATTATAAAAGTGCTGTAACAGAAGACTGTCCCTTGGCAGTTAGTGGGACAACGTGCTCACTCAGTAGCAAGCACGTCTTTACTTTCTAACGTTTCATCACAGCAGTGTTTTACCAGCCAAATGAACATTCCCATAAATAACAGAGGTGCGATGTCTTTCTCTCCTCCCCAGCACTGGGCGGTCCTTCTGCAGCCTGGGAGCAACAAAGCAGTGGGGAAAGGTTGGTGGGGCTGAGACTTGCACTGAGTCTGGAGCTCACCTGAGTGAGCAGGAGGACAGGAGCGGAAAAAAAAGTGACACCTCCAGGCTGAGCAAGGGGGATGCACCCAGCCCTTCCTCCCTGCGCTGGGTGGGAGTCAGACCCACACCTGCCTTGCCAGCACCCTTCAGGGCTCTGCGTTTCAATCTCTGCACCCTTCCAGGTCTAGCATCTGATTCAGGCCCCTTGAAGCAGGATTTTCTCATTAAAACCCCTTCTCTTCACTGAATATTAGGTAGATGACGAGCTCTGCTCATGGTGCAGGGGCCACCTTGTGCCTGTGCAGCCCCTAGCACCATCCCCAGGAGGCACCTTTGGCTACCCTACGAAGCAGTGTGTCTATCTGCATCTTTCTTCCAGTTGTTCGTTTTTTTCACTAGTAACAAAGAAAATGCTCTTTTTTGAGTATTTATGTATTTATATATTTTATATATTTAGCAAACTGTGTTTCCTGACTACCTCTGGGAGGTTGGAGGGGACAGCTTGCCTTGGCAGCCAGTGTGTTAGAGAAGTATCGACCCGAAGGGCAGGGGCTGTGGATGGGCAGGGGAGATGCTCTCAGGGGAGCGCTCTAGGCAAGACCCGCCACTCACCAGGAATGCCGAACAAGTGTGAAATTCATTCACAAAAGTGTTTCCTCAGAGAAGGACATGCTCCTACTTAACTGTGCTCCTTATCCATTCTTGACATATCATCTGAAGAAATTTTATTGTTCTAATTCACCTGTTCTAAGCTAAAAAAAACCCCAACAAACCAACCTTAAAAAAACGTAGTCATGTCACCTTCTTGGTCAAGGTGCTACGAACAAGCTGCAGGGCTGTAACAGATCTTCAGCAAGATGCTGCAAGATGTGTGTCAGCCATTTACCAGGCGAGGTGGAGGCAGGGAAGGAACATTTCACTTGCTGAGCAGCCTGCAAGCGGCTGAGAGACATGAATTATATCCCAGAACTGCCTCTTCAGGTTAAGGGTGATAACGGTAAAGGATTCATCATAGAAACTCCAGAAAATGCAGAAACAGAGGAAAAAGCAAACTGAATTTTGCTATCTATTCCATAAAAGGTAAATGCCAGTTGTTGGAGAGGACACCCGAGCACAGCCGCAGGATGTTGAGCCATACGTTAATATTTATATATGTATTTGTCTGATCAACCAACCAAATATTTACAAAGATTATACCTGCTTACACAGAACATAAATACCTGGAGGAATTAGGCTTTCAAAGACAACACCTAAGAGTTCCCTCCAGCCTCATCGATACACCATCTAGAATACCGCTAAGCTGTTTTGGAACTCAAGCAGCTGGAAAGTAAATAGCCTGGACACATAGAGCTGGGAGCAAGGGGAGCACCGTGCACCAGGACAGAGGAAGGCATCCCCAAACTGTCAGGGTCTGTGCTTGAATTTCACTGCTGAGATTCCATACAGGGTCATATGCACTTAAAGATCCTCTGACTGCTTCTCGAATTTGTTTATAAAAGTTCACGGTCTGCATGTTCCTCCAAGAGAGGAGACCCCATTGTGTCAGGGCTATCCACATAGAAAATAAAAAGTTGCTGTCTCCATGAGGAAAAAAACAACCACAGAAGATAAGCAATGGCAACAGTAAGTCACAAGAACTCAGAAAAACAGCGGCAGCACGTAGGCTGCCTGGTCCCACCGGCAGTATAACCATTATTATACTGTTTGGTTTGCTTTTCATTTCACATCATGACAAACGAGGAAATACAGAACTTGAGAAAGAATTTGCAGCATGGAGGACTTGGCAATACCTTTCCAGTGGTCATTTGTAGACAAACCAACATCATAGAGATGCTTGAATATTGTCACTATGGGAGTGTCACAAACACTTGTGATCCTTGTGCTTTTCCAGTTTGAATGCTCTGAGTATGCCCAGCTCCACCCCAAGCCCTGTAAGGAAAGCTGCTATGGCCTGTCCCTCCCTCCAAGCATACCTTGGGTCCTCCCAGCAGACCTCCCCATTCTGAAAAGTCACTACACTAAGGCGGAGCAGGGAGCACTGTGTTGGGTCCCTTTATCCACAAAGAACACACCAGCATGTCTAGCTACATTTTTTAAGCCCATTTCATTCTAAGTTCCCCTTCTCCATCCTCTCCCTCAGTGCTCTCAGCTCCTTATTCCAATCCCATGCTCCATGCTCCTGTAGCCCTCCCACCCACCATGTGTCCCAGTTTGACATTTAAAACACTTCTCTAGGCTCCTGTAGGCACACCCCACACGCTCCTGCTCCTGTCCCCTGAAGGATCCAGCATTTCCTCCGCATGCTGCCCACGGTCCCTGCAGGTACACTTGCACCGTCACTGGCACACCAAAGAAGCCTGTTTCAGAAGGCACATGGAAGAAGGGCTAAAAACTGGGACAAAATTGCCTACATTTGTCACAATCGCAGCATAGGACAGGGGATTTTTGTGTTTTCTCAACTCCTTATCCTATCTCCAGGAGGACCAGCAACCTCAGCAAGTGGGTGTCAGGCTTATGACCCTGGGAATAAGGCCAGTTCGTTTCTCAGATGGAAAGATTCCTGACCTACGGGATGCAAACGGGATGCCCCGACTGGTCCCAGGCACAGCTGTGGCTTTATAAAAAGACTTGCTGAAAACCTGCTGGGACACACACAAGAACAGAGAGCAGAAACTCCCCATCTCACCTCTACCAGAGCCAAGCAATGACTTCAGTCAAGTTGCCTCATCTCACTGTACTTACTGTTGCCCACCCATCCCCTCAGTGGCACAAAGCAAGCGGATTAGGACTGAGCAGCGCGACTGCCGGGCTGCGCACACGTGAGTTTTCAAGTGAACAAATGGCTGTGAATGCACATTAAAGCAGGGAGAGGACACTAATAAGGAAACAATTAATTAGTTCATGTTTTTTAAAATGGATTTTTCTTCTCCTTTTCTTTCCTCTTATCTGAAACAAACAACGCTATGAGGGAACAAATACAATTCCAGAGATAATCCACACTTTGGATCCTGGAAGCATTTGGTGCCAAACTCTGGAAAACAAAACAATGATAATGACTCATGCTGGGCCTGTGGGTGGCTCATCACAAAATTAGCAGCAGCTTCCATGCTCCCAGCTGAGATTGGCTTTGCTGGGTTGTTTTCACAGATCTCCAGGACTGCAATTTAGCACATGCAAATAGGCCCAGCAGCCAATCGCAGCCACAATACTAGAAAAGCATAAACATGCCATTTAGAAAAATGCTTTGCCATACAAAACATGATTACCTCCTTCCATGCCATTTCAGGCTATGGGAAGAAACGCTATTTTTATTATTAAACGTTACACATCTCTTTTCCTCCAAGGGGAAGAATCTATTTAAAGGCCTTTTAAGCAAACATCTATTCACACAATTGAAAGCTTTGTGTACTACCGTCACATAAGCAATCTCATCTAGCTTTCAGAGCCTGCTGAACTTCTGATGATATCTGTACCACCTGGCTTAAAATGTTTACAACTAGCATCAGTTTGGCAAAAAAGGAACAGACTACTTTTGGAAAGTGGCAGAAAGGGCTGTGGGATGAGAAGTGGACTGGTTTGGGGGCAACCTTCAGTAAGCTGGGAGTACATCATTCTCACAAACAAAGCAGTAGAATTGGAGTTTCCGTAACGAACAAGGCTTTTCAACTGGGAATTGATAGCTGAGAATACCTCCAGAGGGGTCTGCTGGAAACAAGCTTACCGTCAATGATCTGTTAGGGAAAACAAGAATAATTTTAAGGATGATACATCTTAAAAAATTGTTGAAAGCCACTCATCTAAAACAATGATTCTGGTAAGTATTCAAGCACATGATCATCTTAAAATGGAACTAGATGCATGCGTAGAGTTATATGTGCACTTAGACGGTTCATTGAACTGAGACCTGCCTCCGGAAATACTCCTTGGTCTAGGAGTGGACACGACCTAACGATCTTCACACAGCTCTTAAGCTGAAAGCATTTGCTTTGAAAGTCATCAGCTTTAAATATCTGCTTGTGAACCTCGATTCTTTCGTTACATTTCAATTGGAAAAACAGTAACACAGAAGACAGTATTTTTTGTATATAGTGATTCTGGAAAACTGATAGAAAAGCTGGAAAAATCTTTCATTAAATTCTTGGTTAGCATTTCCCACTCAGACTTACAGTTTATAATGTGCCACAATTGCACATGGTGTTTCAACTGAGACAAACTCTTCCTTCTTCCTTGGTTTAGTTTGGGAAGTGAAGGAACTTAAACATTATTTCTTTGCAAAACCACGTAAACCTCCAGGTGAGAAGCACCATAAACCAGCCAACCTCAGCTTTAGAGAACAGTTTATCATCCTCATATAGCTACTTAAGAAAATGCAGATGAAGCTTATTTTGTGTGAATTTGCCCATTCACCGCAGGTAAAGCATTTCACAAATATAATTCAGTATCAGTGATGCTCTAGTAGCACCCAGACAAGTTTCAAGACTCAGAAGCCAGGGTGAAGATCCTGCAACTCCAGGCTCCCAGCTCCATCAGCCCAGACATCTGGCTGACAACTATGCATTGCCAAACCACCTTACACCTAGAAAGTCTCCAGACCCGCATTTGCTTTTGAAGATTTCTGAAATATTTTATTGCAAATTGAACAATAAAATCCTGCACGATATCAAAGACTTTCCTTCGCATAACTACACAGAACTGGCTGTAAGCACTTAAAAAAGTTATATGCATATAACTTTAAGCTCATGATAATCTATATTTCTGAACTTTGCTATGATAGAAACAAAGCAATTTCACCAAATGCAAATTCTAACAAATCCATTATTTCTACCTCAGCCAGAATAGGTTTTTTTGTTTTTTTTACAAAGATACACAAGCACTGTGGGCTTCTAGGCGAGATGCTTAGCATATGTCTACATGAGAGGGTTACTTCAGAGTAAAGGAAAGTGAGGATTTAAAATGCTATAGCTATTCTTGAATAATACCCTAGAGGAGTGCTCCTATTACAAAATAAAAAAGATTTTTCCAAGTTTTGCTTAATTCATTTCCCAGGTGAATTAAACTAAATCAGACAAAGGTATTCTTTCTGCTAGCACATGAGTGTCAACAATAAGCATTATCCCGGAACAGCACAGGTACTTAACTTTCAGTGGTCAGCAAGCGTTACTTTTCCACAGACACACAACAGGAAGAGGGAGCCTGAGAAAAATGTGTGCGGGGACACTGACACACTGTGCAGAAAACAGCAGGTAAGGGACCTGGTGCAGGAAGGGAAAATGTGCTGATGACCCCCAGTGCAACACTGCAGCTTCTCAGCTGTGTCACCCGCTCCCATCTCCAGTTCAGTGGCATTAAGCCACCTTTCCCATCTCCCACCAACAACGCACACACCATGCTCTGAACTGCCACAGACCAGAAGGGCTCTCAGTAGTCTCTAAACTCAGCGAGGAATTGCAAGTTTACTATCTGTCGCTTATGTACGCAGAGCCATTGCTTCCATTGATTTGAAGTTGACCGTGCAGTACATGCTACACACTATAACCTGCTGTCTGCTTGGATAAACAGCAGCGGGAAGATTTTCTACAACTAGCAAAGTGTCCACGAATGCCTAGATCACTGCACAAGCAAAACAAAGAATCCCTGTTCTGCTCATAAGCCAAATGTTAATCTTGAATATGCAATTGTACATCTTCCGTGTGTGATTCCACTTACATCTGCAGATGGGATGTCTTGCATGTGCAGACTCTAAGACACGTTATGTCAATGCCCCAAATAGTCTCAGGACAAAAGCTGAGATATGCATTGGTGGTAACAGACGGGCTAACAGCAGAGCCACGATCTGACCCTGCCTATCTAGGCAGAGTGCTTGTTCCTATTGCCCCAAATATCAAACTTAGTGCTGTGATACCTAGAGAAATACGAAGCCTTACTGTGCCAGACACCATTTTAATTTGCCACAAAGCCAGTGCCAATCAGCGTATTTCCAGGAGCATATCCAAATTTTACCAAGTGTGACAGTCACAGTGAAGCCAAGCCCAGGGTTTACTTTCAATATGAGCTTAATTTCTACAGAAGGCATTGATTTGCAGAATGGGGATTTAAACTGAGAGGTAGTCTTATCTGAATGTTTGGGAATAGATCAGTCTCCGGATACAACCAAGCCTCTACTACTGAAAAGAAAGCTGAAAACGTGTTGCTGCTGAATGTTGTTGCTAGTTGATATGATGACGTGAGAAACTTCTGCGGTTTCAGCAATGATGCATCCCACAGGACAGTCTCTTCAGGAGCTAAGGACAGAACAGACATGGGACAGAACCCCTCATACAGCCGGATAAGAAGTCTTCACAGAGAAAAACTGAAACACTCGCTAGCAGAAATCTCCATGCTGCTATAAATGCAGTCTGCAGTCTTTTGCATCAAAGTAGCTGCAAACCAGGTACAGATCACCTGAAATTATTTTTTGTAACTCCATTCAGTTATATCAACAATATGATCATTATCTGATGTTTACCTTGAACTGAATTAACAGTGTAGTAGCTATCTATTTCATAGTGTTGACTAGGAAGTCCAAAGTAAAAAAAAAAAATCTGGACTAGCAAATTACACCTCCCAAGCAAATGGGAAAAAAGTGTTAGCGGAGGCAATAAATTCACTAAAAAATACTTAACAAAATTAGTTATGATGGCACCATCCAGAAAGGAAATACCTCTGCACATGCAATACAATCAGTCTGCTTACAAATTCTGAAACTAAAACAAGTGAAGCACCTGGAAGACGATGCAGGAGAACATTGCTGGGCTAAAATACATTCAAAGAAATACACAAAGGACTATAAATAAATCTCTTGCTCTGTACTACTACAAATTACTCGCACTTTTGTGGTGCCTTGGAGACCCATTAAACCCCATTTTGCAAGGTGCTGCTCAAACAACCAAAGCAGCTTCCCCCCTGCACAGCCAAGTGTCAGGAGACCTCAGAAGCAGAGCATAAAAAACCAATGGGCTGGAGTTAGCTAAGAGTAAAAAGGTGGGAGGTCTTAGCATAGCAATAACAAAAATCTTGATAGTATATTTGTTAGCATCACAACAGAGCTGCACAGTACTCTACAACTATCTTTGATATTTCACTGTTTTTCTCTGAAGTATCATGCATTAGTTTCTGTCAGAATCAGGAGTGGTTTAAGGCTCTGAGTCAGCACAACACACAAGTATGAATCTGACTTTAAACGTGCTCACATCCTTGTGACTAGTTTGCGTTAAAGAAAACATAGGTAGGAGGGCAAAGGGCTGGGTCAGTCTGTCGTTCAACTTAAGTGCACTAAGTATCGAATAGTTTGGCATAAACCACCTGCTATCAGGATAACACTTCAGATCAGAGGATCAAGGGCATGTAAATAGCTCAGTACTCTATACTGCTGCTGTTGTGGCCCATGTTTCCATGGTCCTTCCTCTCCTGTAATTTATAATCCTTTTGTTGGTTTATATCTCTGACTGGCATAGCCCCCACAGCGCCAAGCTGGGCGCAGCACTACACCTTCAGAGCTGTTGTAGAAGTATATGCCTATCTTCTGAGGCATGCGTACCTGTCAAAGAAGTAGCAAGGAGATTTCTCCTTCAGCAGGCGCACCCCACAGTGAGGCCTTTATAGCTGGAAACTTTCATTTTCATTACACATTTTTCAAGACTGTAAAGCCCAACCTTACTGGAAAAGGAGCAGATGCAGCCAGGAAGAAGGAACGTATTTTAGCAGCCTGACTCAAAGCAACAGACCACATCTGGAGTGCTCAGGCTCGCAGTAGCATACGGGACCACTCCCATGAACTGCCTCATTATAGCACCGCATCATGAAATACAAAGACTACAGTGTTCAGTATCACTCCGTCAGAGCAGGAGAGATCAGGAAAGATTCAGTCACCACATATACATCAGACATGCTTTAGCACAGGATCCACCAGTAAAGCCAAACCAGCTCAGCAGGGCAACAGCAGGACACTATCATCAGCTTCTGGTTCACCGAAGTCACAGCCTAGCATGCCCTATGGCCTGAGTACCACCCCATTTTTACCAGCAGGTTATTGTACTCTTTACTGGCCCAGGTTTCCAAATGACACAAAACAAGCATTCACACACAGCACTATGAAGAAAACTCCAGTACAGTTTTTCACTGAAGACTGTACATAATGCTTCCAAGCACAGCCACAAATTGTTCTATTTAGCATGATTGTATCTGGCCTCAAAGGGCAGGAAAGAGGAGCCAAGTAGGAGCCAAGCCTACTCTCTCAAAGATGTCCAGCACATCTCCTATTGCCATGAGCCAGTCACAGACAACAACTCGCACGCACAGATCACATGGGAAGGAAGGGGATACTGAGGCATAAACAGGTGGCTACAGCTACTAACAAGTTCTCCTTACAGGGCCAAAAGGGAATCCAGGCTACCTCAGCAACAGTGTTCCTCTGAGCACCGCCTTTCTCTTCAGTGGACAATACCAGGAGGAATGGAAATTTTTCTCCTCTAGAACCAAGATCTCATGTGAGGAAACAACACAAGTGTTAGCAAGCAATACTTTAAAAGACATCGCTGTAAGCATCCGGTGCCCAAAGATCACAACAGTCAGGGTTCGATAAGCAGATCTAGTCAAAAGCCAAGCAGAAGCTAAAAGCCAGCCAAGCTCAAAGCAGTGAAGTTAGTGCCGTAACTTCTACAGATCTTAATAATAATGATGTGGGGTTTCTTTCCATAGGCATTTACCCAGCATTGTAGAAAGGGAAAGTCAGACCTGTGAAATACGCGTAGCACAAAAGAAACGCAGAGACACCACTTAAAGTTCAACAAGATTACCCTAAAACTCGGGGGCAGTACCACACCAAACCAAGACACTCATGCTCCTATTCCCTTCTTCAAAAAGCACTCAGATGTAGCTCAAGATCAGGCACATCCTTCAGCCCACTGCACTGCCCATTCTGGTGCAGCTTAGAGCAATGCTCTCTCCTCAACAGGCTGGGAGCCAAGGGAAGTTCTGGCTGTCTCCTGGACCCCATCGGGAGCAGTCAGGGATTTCCCTTTGCATCCCCACCCAAGAATGCTTTTAACACCCTCCACCAGAAAACCATCATCACGTTACTACTACAAACACAGGGTATAGAGAATTCTTACAGTTGGCCCAGCCTCAACCCTAGAGTCACACGGGGCCACAGGCACTTTGGGGAAGGTCATCCTTACCCTGACCAGGTGGGAACAGAGCACATAGTTGGGGGTCCCAGGTAGAATGAGAGATACAGGGGTCCTGTGTAGAGAAGAGAGACCTGAGGGAGGGGGGAGATGGGGTTCTGGGGGGGAGGAGGGGCTGCAGCTAGGATGGGGGACACTAGTGGGGGCCATGTATGAGGCAGAGATCTGTGTGGGGAAGAGGGACCTGTGGGGGGGTTCTGTTTGGGTGGGGGCTGCAGCTGAGGTGTGGAACCTGGGCAGGGATGGGGCACACCGGCGGGGTAAAGACCTCAGGCTGGTGGGGGTTCGGGCTGGGCCAAGGTGGGGAACCCGGCAGTGAACGGGACCCGGGTTTGGGGCATTCCGGCTGGATGGGGGCCCGGACCCGGGAGATG
>VWZZ01002401.1:143802-224619 GCA_013399095.1 Psophia crepitans | reverse complement strand
CCGCCGCGCTGAAGTTGTCCGCGTCCCGGCGGGGAAGAAGGGAGGGAGGCGGCCCCGCCCGCCGCCGGGGATGCCCCGCGGGACGAGGCCGGCTCGGTGCGCCGCGGCGTTCCCAGCGAGAGGAGGGACCATGTGCGGGGGGCACGACCCGGCCGTTCCGGGGCTCCCTGCCTGGCAGAAACCACGGGACTCGCAGAAGAAGACACACCTCTCGTCTGCCATCACCAGTAGCAGCGTGCGCCTAGAAGCAGGGGTGTTCCTCCGAGCACACGCTCTAAACGGGCACGGCTCCTTATTTACACTCACGGACCTTCTTGCAGACTCAAGTCCAGGCTCGGTTTTGTGCTGCACAGAAAGGTAGGGCCGATATTTCGTATGCAAGGAAGGTTAGAGAAAAATTCTCTCAATTCATGGATTTAGCCGCTGCAAAACCCACCACCCGAGGCCAGAAAGCACAGGAGCGTAGAAAGCGCCTCAGAGGAGACAGCACGTACAAAACCCTCTCAAGTGACCTCTGCACCGGCGTAGACTCTTACCCACTGAAAGGCAGATGGCCCTGGGACAAATCTGAACCTTGCACCAGGGTGAATATATACCTGGATTACCTTGTGCTTATGCAGGGTTACCTACTCAAACACCACCTTTCAAAGCTCTTCCTTCTCCTGGCACAAGTTTGTGGGCTTCTCAGACGAGTACGAGATGGAAGTTTCTTAGAATGCACTTGGGATTTAACAGGCTTTTGGCCAGCACTCCTCAGAGATGCGAGAGTAGGGATACAGACTGTGGTGTTAACACGTGCTAGGGTGTCTCTCAAGTCAAAATAAAAAGCATGAGGCACAGTCAGCACAATACAGGATGCAACACTGGTTTTCTCACTGGGAATCCTATTAAGATGGATCAGTAAAAGCTATAAAATACATAGAGAGCAGAGTACCAAGGTTCATAAACCAGGCATAGCAAAAGAAAAGCTGTTCTAGCATAAGAGTCTATAGAGGATTTGTGGCAAAACAAGTATTTATGAGAGCATCTAGTGTCTTCCATGCCCTCAGTAAACACCCTCCAAATGTCAGTTTTCCTCTAGGGAAAAAAAAAGTTATAATTATGTGTTTCATAAAATGGAAGCTCTTATTTTCCTGTCATCCCTTCTTAGTACACTGAAGACAGTGCTTAGCTAGAAGCAACAAATTCTGAAACTAAAACAGAACTGTTAAAAAGGATGCAAGGTATTAATAACGAAACCCTAGGATCCACGCTAAACCCAGTTTTTGTTGTCTGCTGTGACTCGTGCTGAAAATCATCACTCTATGTCTTATTTAATAAGCTGTTTTACACAGGACCTTGCACATGCACACAGCCACAACAAAAAGCTAACCAAAACTGCCCTTCTCCCTCCTCTATGTTCCCGCTTACCCAGGACCATTGTTCCATCTACAGCCCTCAGCAATACCTGCTCTGCAGCAATCACGGAAGACTACCATGCCATGTCAGGGCAGATGAGAGACTACAGCTGTTACCTCTACCCCTCACTTTGTTGTCCTTCTGTTCCCTGTCACACTGATCAGCAGCCAAGCCTGTAGCCCCTCTGGAACAAGGTCAGTAGCTTGCACAGTGGAGCCCTAAAACACAACCAGTGGTTCTTGGGTACGTCTGTAATAGCACAAAATATAACAGTCCTCTTCGTGCAAATGCATCAGCAGCATGTTTGAGATGAGAACAGTTCTGGATCTGGCAGATCAAGGACAGTACAGCGAGATCTGAAGTCAAGGTGCCCTCTTTGCTCAGCAGCCAACATGGAGCTGTAAATGAGGGGGTTCTGATTTAGAGATGCCAGTACTGAAGTGCAACACCGGGTACCAGGAGAGAGGTGCACTTCGATGTCACACATACTAAGCTAGCATAGGAACAAACAGGCATTATCACTTGGACATGAGAGGACAAGTGTATCAGATGCAATACAGATGTTTGTAAGAAGGAAAAAAATGAGACTGTAACAGACAGCTGAATTTTGAGACCTCTGTTCATTAAACTAACACACTTGTTCTTGGAAAATCTATTCTGAATAACCCACAAAAATGCTAATAAAATAATCCTCATTTCTTCCCCCATCGTTTTGCAGCCTGATGATCCAGGCTTAACCTGCTAGGACTGAATGAGTGAGCGTTACTTGACAGTTCCAGAGAAGGGCCATGAGGACTGCAAGAAGCACATGTTCTTCTTTCAAACTGAGTAGGTTTGAGTAAGTTCAAACAGCAAAATGGAAGCATAAAAATGGCAAAGGATGATTCTTTAGGAACTGTGATGTATATCGCTCAAGTGTTTACATGCCACAAAGTATTCAGTAATATCATGTACCCAATTAGGTAAATCTTAACCCAGTAAACAAAGCTTATGGAACTTGGAAAGATAAATGGAGCTGACATAAATCAAGATATTGCTAGATGAGTTAACTCATTTTAATCTAAAAACAAGGTAAACCGAAATAAAATTTATTTCTCTGCAAACAGACAGCATGTACCCAAATAATATTTCAATGGGACATAAGTGGCACGTAAATCTTGCTAAGGCTCGATTGATGGGCTTGCATTACTAAATAATAATGCAAGTAAGATCTCAAAAGTTACTGTGAAAAATGCTACAGATATTTATATTTTTCCCAATCATTAGAACATGGGTATTAGAAATGATAGTGTACCCGAATAAAAGCAGAGATTACATTTGCGGGAACACAAAGAAAACTGTGAAAGACTCATTGAGGTCAGAAGACAGTTACAGGGAACACAGTGTCGTGTGTTTCTCCTTTATTAAATTAAAATGCCATTGGCCTTCTGAAGCACAGAACAGAAACGAGAATATGTTTGGGATTATGGAATTTAAATTAATACCTTCTACTAAAAAGGGGAATGCACTGTGCTCTGATCAGAGAAAAATAAGGTGATTTAGCAGACAAGGCTCTTTGCTAGGTATTAAAATAGCATAATGTGCATGAGTTCATCAGTTACAAAAACCAAAAAAGAAAGAAAAACCCACAATAGCTCAGAGGAGACTGCTCAGGGAAGGCAATTTCCATGTGTTCATACAAAAGCAGGCAATAATCTTTCAAGGTGCCAGGTCCATTCTGCTTCTGTTTACACCCATATTGCCTACCTGTAGTACTTTGAACACTGCAGTTGGTACACAGATAAATACCCTGTGCAGGTGAGTTGTGGGGTTTTTTGCAAGCCTTTGCCCTTGTCGTATTTTCTGGCCAAACACAGTTGGATATGGAGAGAAACAGCCCATCAGCCTCAGCAGCTTTGTTCAGGCTGTGCTGGTGCAGATCTCAGACCTCGACCCTCTCTGTAAATTCACAAAACTCCTATGGAAGCACTTGGTGCTCATTTCTTGACACTCACTCCACAGATCTAGTTGTGATCTGTCATGGTATTTTCCTTGGTGATGGCACTGTCATCGCTGTGCTCTGAGTGTTTCTGCTTATTCTTTGCCCCTTCCTTATGAAGCAGAGCACTGCTGACAAGGAGGGACGGCAGGGTCTGCTTCAGGACATATTAATGATGTATAGCTTCTACTGCATCCAGCACCACCAAAGCACCCAACGCTCACACCAGAGCCAGTGGGAGCTGCAGCACAAAGTTCAGGGGTTTGCTGAAGGTCACAATACATTTTTGGCCAAGGAGGGAATCATCTGTCAGTCCTCATTCTGGTGATTTAATGAGAGGATTAGCCTCTTCCTGATGAGTATAAAATTGCACTCATTATAAGGCAACGATTGCAGCTATTCTGCTGGAAACTCCATCACAGACAAATATACCACACACCTTCTGACAGCAAGTGGAAGATGAGACACAAAAAAAACCAACAGACATACCTTGATTTTGTACATCAGACCAATTCCTTGGTTGCTTTTCTGTGGTCAAAAGCAGTGCTACCACATGAACATGAGGGAACAGAAATCACTTAGTCCAGCTCCTGGTGGAGAGACTGACTTGGTAAAATCTGAACCTCCTCTCAGCTCACCAAAGCAGATTGAGGAGAAAAAGAAAAGATGTCCCATAGCCTTGATCATTTAATAGGCTTATCCTCAGACACACAAAAAGCTCATAGCCATGAGTACTTAGTAGTTGCATTTTCAAATATTAAGAAGAAATCTAATATTATGTGTAAAGAAGGCTTTGTGTATCAAATACCTCCAAACTGAATTAGTGAAGTGCTTGTTCTGGACTCCTCCAAACCTATTTTGGTAGTAGTACCAGCAGCTCAGAACAGATGCTCTGGAAAAAGGGGCAGCCATACATTGCTCTTTCCACTCGCTTCCAGTGCCCTGCAGCTTTGCAATTTCCTCATCCACAGGATGTCTTGCAGTGTGTTTAAGAACCCTTGATGGATTTTTCTGCAACAGATTTTTATAATTGTTTTTTGAAGCCAGTAATACTGTTGGTCTCCTCACTGTCTTTTGGCAAGAAGTTCTACAGGTTAATCATGTGCCGGGAAATGCTTTTATTAGTTTGAAACTGCTTCTCGGTAGTTCCATTTAATGCTCACCTTTAGCAGTTATATTGTGAAATGGCAATTTTATGTTCTCCATGACAGTTACGGTTTTATATGCCTCTGTTGGACTTCCCCCCTCAATTATTTCATTTCTGAAGACACCTTAAAATGCCAAATCTGTTCCATCGCTCCACAGGCAGCAGCTATCTGCACGCTCTGCTGACCTTGTCGCTGTTTCCTGTGCCTTTCCTGTTCTATGACATCTTTTTTGAGACCGGGTAACTAGAGCTACACACGGTACTCAAGGTGAGAGTGCACCAGGGATTTCTAGCATGGTGGGATGATAGGTCTTATTTTCTCTCTGTGCCTTTCCCAATAATTTCTGCTTGCCTCTGCTGAGCTAGCACTTTCAGAGAGATCCACACTGTCTTTGAGGTCTTTTATTCAAAGATAAAATGGCTCCAGTAGCACCCCTTGCCATGAGTGACCATAAATATTTTTGTTGTTGTTTTTATGCACGGATGCATTACCCTGCACTTCTCAGTTTATACTGCCATCAGTTTACCAGACACTCAGCACCAGGAGATTTTTCTGCAATTCCTTCCTGTCCACTTCTGTTTTTCTTATTCCAAATGACTTTGTTCTGCTCAGCAAACTCTGTCTCCTCTCCATCCCCTTGCTCCTCAAGACCATTATAGGAGCATGCGGGACTGCACAGTCCCATCGTCCCTCTCCACTGGCAGCTCCCCCACTTACAAGCCCTGACCTTTTTTCTTTAAAGGAAACACCCAGTGAGGGAAGCATTATTAGAAATTCCAGTGCATGACTTCACTTGCACCACATTTACTCAGATGCTCAGGGGATGCCAAGAGATTTGGGAGGCACGATCTTCTCTGTCTGCTGATCCCTCCAGGCTCAGAGGTCATGAGAGACAAAAGCAGATTAAAGGGCTGTAATGCAGCCAGCAGGGGGAAGATATGACCCCCAATGCCCTGGTAATTGAGGTTATTAGTACACAGTAGGCAACGATGGCTTTGTCTGAGGTGCGACACAAGCTTTGAAGGCAACAGCTTGCAGTTGTGCTGGGCTTTTGATGTGGGCAGGCAAGCAAGCTCCCTGGCCAGCGAGGTTTCCAGGCTCTGCCCATCAGACAGCACCTTGGCTCCTTTGCTTTCAGCAGGCAGCCACCGAAGCAAAGCCAACATTAGAACAGGTATGTCTTCCAAATTCAACCAGGACATGCTCTTGGCTTTATCCAAATTCACTGCATGAAATGTGAACAACTGGCTTTCCTCATCTAAGAGTGCAATTAATCCATCCACCTCACAGGAAAAAGTTACGAAGCTTAAAAAAGGAGATTTTCTGAGGGCATAAGCCCTCAAATAAGCCAACTCCCCTTCCCTTCCAGCAAACTCACTCCCAATGTTCAGGAGTGCATCTGAGGCTGGAGCAGCATCTGTGGAAGTACAAACCTCCCCATCTGCCTGCTTCCAGTGACACTTACAGAACCTTTTACTGTCGTCCAGATCTGAAGTGTATTTATTTTGGCATGCTAATACAACATGTGTGGCAGAGTCTCATCAAGACAAGCAAGTACTCGCCTGCCTAACTCCCTGCCTGGGGAATGATGGTACAAGAAATACTTTCTGCTCTAATTCACAGCTGCTCTGATCACAGTAAAGCCACTGTTGGGGCACTAGGGTTCAGACCCTCACTCATTAACTGGCCACTGTGGCTGAAGAGCACATGAAGACACATTGGAAACGTTGATTGCACTGGCAAGTCTGCTGTTCTGGAGCCCAGCTCCTCCAGCGTAGCATCGCTACAGCAGCAGGGTCTTTACCAGACCCACACACAGGTTTGTCCCTGTTGGTTCTGAAGGCAAAAAAATGTCAAAAGCTAGGCATTAAATAATAATATTACAGAGTAGTTACAGTGCAGTTATATATGTAAAGTTCATGTTTCAAGAGAATTGAAGACTGGATTTACAAGACCTTGTAAGAGTCAACCTTCAAATCCTGGCCTCTTAGGACAGGACTTCCTACTGAGTACATTTTTTTCCAGGTCAACTTAGTTAAGAGGACTTTTTGTCTGGGAAAATTCCTTTTCTGAGACTGTCTCACACAGCGTGGTCATCACCAGAACACAAGATAGCTAGGAAAGAAAATCTGAATATCTTTTCCTTTCTCAGGAAACCCTGCTGCTTTTGGGCAGGTTATTCAAAGAAATCAAAAAATCAACACTCAATTTTTCCTTAAACTTTGCTGAAATATTTTGACAATATTATGCAAATAAAGTTGCAATAAAAGTTTTTTACCTTTGGAAAATGAAACATTTCCATAAGTTTCTCCAAGAAAGTTAGACAATTGAGGAATACCCCGGAGCGTTTGGCTGACGCTGGTGTGAACAGAAAAGAACTTAACTCCCACCCCATTCGGCCACAACTTCCATCCACACTGCTGCTGCAGCCCTGTCCCCTTGCACAGCGACAGGAACCACAGACATGACATATCAAACCGGCTTCACAGGACAGGGAAGATTTTTTGCTGTTCATGGTTTCAGGACAAACAGTGAAGACAAGTCAATATTACCAGGCTCAGACACTGCCAGCTACAAGGCAGCCCCGCCTCCTCTGTCCTCTGCTATGAGGATAAAACCAAATCCAAGTAATGTGTTTGGGGTTCTTTCTTGCATTGGACTCAAGGTTTAAGTTTTCTGTTGTTAGCTTTCCTCTGCAGCCATTAGAACCAGAAAATATCCAAATATGCCAAGCTGTGATTCTTACATAATGGCTGGGGGATTTAAGGCAGGCCCCAAATCTTCCAAGAGTTGGCAACACCAGTTTGCAGTAACCACACCATGACAGGTAACACGGCTGGCTCCCAGAGACAGGAATCGCTGCTGACTGGTGACATACTCTGCTTCTGCTGAAAACAGAGCAGTGCCAGCCCCAACCACAGCTTCAGCTGGTTATTAGCCCCTGGGAAGTTCTGCTGCTGATTGAAGGTAAAAATCCTCCTTTCCTCAGCAGCTGAAGACATTTCACTTACACTGGAAGAAAAATTCCAGCGAGTCCCATCTCAAAACATGCATAATCTGGCAAAATTGGGGTGGAATGAAAAGTGTTCAAGCGAAACATAAAGCACCATTCTAGTGAAGATTGCTACACAGCACAGCAGGAAAGAGGAAATCACAGAAGATGAATGACCAATGAGTGGAATTTCAAGAGGAAAATAAAACGTGGGAGGCAATTTCATGTGCAAGCTGATAAATCAGCAAGACATTACTTTATCAGCACGGAAACATGCCCAAGGCATTACCAAAGGCCTTGAAGGTCAGTCCCTGCAGTGGCTGTCCACTTCCCGCAAAGTTCAAAACCCGGACCATACACAAGGCACATGTGATGGAGCTGGCACAGCACACTGTGCAGCTCAGCACAAGCTAAAGCTGTAACTGCAGCAGCAGAACAGACCAAGGAAGGGTTGGAGGAGAGAGAGAAGTGGCTGCAGTTATTTACCAATAACATTACAGGGCTAGGGCCAGATTCAGACCTGCTATGAATTGATACTGCTCCATGAGGTCTGAATTTAGCCCATAAGTTTTAGGCACTGATTTTTATTTTTTTTTTACAGGCACTTTAGGGATTCGAAGCTGGAATGATAAAGCTGAGCTGCTGCTCTGTCAGCATGTGCTAAGCTATTTATGAGTCACTAAAACACACCTTTTCTAATTCTCACCTTAGCTTGTGAATGGCATGTGGCCAATGCACCTTCTCCAGCTACTCAAGAAAAGTCACCACAGCACGTTATCTACTGAGGCTGTTGGCAGAGCCACTGTATCAGCTCTGCTGCAGGACACATTTGACCTCCAGCCAGTCCTGCATTAGCCTTCTGCCTGTTTACATCAGGACAGCCACAGTCATTGTCCAAACAAATGCCACACAATGGCAGCACAAAATTTTAAGAAGTCTGTCCAGTGCTTTGCAACCCTCAAACAAGAAAGCCCCTGCAGAATCAAAAACCCAAGTGCAAACCTGAGCCACCCCGAGCCCGGCCCCAAGGACCATTTCTGTTCCTGCACAAGTGGTCCTATCAGCTATACTGCACTCATGAGCGAGTGGAACCACAGCCATCACTCCCATTCCCAAAGAGCTGTCTCCTACAACTCAGCTGCAAAACAGTAGTTATGATGGGGAGAAATAGCCAATTAAAGCAAAGGTCTTCTGAACAAGCTCTCACATGTCACACATCTATCCCCAGACCACTACCAAAATTATTTCCTTCCATCTGCCATTTGCTTAACCCCCAACACAGAGATAGTTTGAAATTATGCAGTACTGGGGTTCACATAAAGCCTCCTTAGATATTACATGCCTCCCTGGAAGCAGTGGAAGGAACCATGAGGCCTCACCGTTTGCTCTACCTAGTTATTTGAAAGGCCAGCCCCATATTCAAATCCCAACACTCAGTCTTGACTAGCCCTTCCTACTATAGAGCAATCCCTGCCTATCTCCAGAAGGTCCTCATGGGTCTGGGTTTGGGCTGCTGAGCCAGGGAGAGGGAAGCAATACCTGTTTCATGAGGAAAAACAGACCCATAACAGAGGACCTCCTGCCCAAGCCACAGTTCTTGCTGCTTCCCTCTATCACACCCTCACCTCAACCTCGCTTAAGTCTCACAGGAGCAGCTTCTTGTAAACCACAAGTTTAGCTCTTTACTTTTCATGATGGTAGAGCCACAAGCTCCTGAGAGCAGTGCCAGGTACACACTGAGGCAGTGCATGACATTTCATAGAATCATAGAATCACGAAGGTTGGAAAGGATCTCTGAGATCATCAAGTCCAACCGTCAACCTAACACCACCGTGCCAACTAGACCATGTCCTGGAGTGCCACATCTATGCGTTTTTTGAAGATCTCCAGGGACGACGACTCAACCACCTCTCTGGGGAGCTTGTTCCAATGCCTCACTACTCTTTCTGTGAAGAAGTTCTTCCTAATATCCAATCTGAACCTGCCCTGACGCAACTTGAGGCCATTCCCTCTTGTTCTGTCACTAGCCACTTAGGAGAAGAGACCGACACCCTCCTCACTACAACCTCCTTTCACGTAGTTGTAGAGAGCGATCAGGTCTCCCCTGAGCCTCCTCTTCTCCAGGCTAAAGAGCCCCAGTTCCCTCAGTCGCTCCTCATAAGATTTCTTTTCCAGTCCCTTCACCAGTTTTGTTGCCCTTCTCTGGACACGCTCCAGTGTGAGGAATGGAAAGGCAGGTTCCCAGAGAGGTGTCTTTCTTTTTCCCCTGCTGAGTTACAGCAAGTGTCATGGTCACATCATCTATTTTTCATTCCCTTGTGCCCAGTGTCAAACCATAATGAAACCACAAGGAATCCAGCATCACTCAGCAGCATACAGAAGCACTCTGGTCCAGCTCTGCAGAGACTGACTGCATAGCGTGTGGTGTTGCAGGAAGAAGAGACTGATAACCAAAAGCCTGGCTCCCCACTTTTGTTTGCTAGGCTCATTCCTTGAACAGTACCAATGGCAAGCAAGAGCAAGGCATGACAGAGGAAAACCTTACTCCTCACCTTGCTCCCTCAAGTCACCCTCCTGGTTACAGCGAGAGCTGTCACGCAAGACCACAAATGTCCATGAAGATTAATGCCAACAGCAAACTACACAGAGGAAAGCAGGCAAAAGCAGAAGGATTGTTCTCAGGATGATGCTCTCAGGGAACAGATTGTCCAAAATAACTTCTAAAAGAGCCCATAAATGGGACTCTTGGGTCTCCACCCAGCTGCAGAAATTCAGCTGCCTCAGCCACCCCCATGCCCCTTGGCAGAGCAGCTCTGGGTTCAGGCAGGAGGGCCTCAGAGCTGCCTCTCTGCCCGTTTATCCGGGCCAGAACAACTTTTCTCAGCAAACACAGAAAACATGACAGCCCCCAGTCTCCAGGTAAAATATACAACTGCCTTTGATGAGAGACAGAGCAGACATCAGCTTTACTTGCACACCATTGGGGGAAGCGCCTGGTAATGGGCCTACATTAAACCAGAGTAAATTAATAATCAGGAACAATCTCTGAGCTGACGTCTGCTCCAGCCTGTGGGATAGTCTCTGAGCAGCTAAAACTAGAACAAAGCAATTCCTGGGGAACAAGTCATAAGGAAAAACCTGCACTGGTCTGTCAGGGAGGCAGGCAGCAGTGCCTGGATAATCTCCTTTTAAAGTTTTTCTTCTGCTTCTCCCCAGCTTGCTTTCCTAGTTAGGTTCTCACCTTGTAGAAACTGTTGGGTGACATCTCTGGTACCTCATGATTTCTTCCTTAGTGCCATTCTCACCAAGGGATGTTTAATACAGGATGCCTGCCAAGGACAGTTATCATTTCTCTCAGGGGTGCTCACACTGACCAGGATCGATGGAGATGGGCACGTGGTGGCTCAGCCAGACTGCCGCCCAGCAGCTGTGTTTGCACTGCACTTCACCCAGACCTGCTATTTATAGTTAATATTCCAACTTCCTTTTACTCCACATTGCACATTTCATATTTCTTCATGATGTCCTTCTAATTCCATGTCCCTGTCAAGAACTCGCTCAGCAGAAAAATGCTGAAAAGAGTGAGATTAAATAAGCAGGTAATGGTTCAGCCCAGGGTCAGGGTAGTTAACACAGACACAAAATGCTACGCAGAGACCAGTATAAGGCTCTTCCACTAACACACAACAAGAAGTTACGGAAGATAGAGGGCAGCTGCCATCCACTTTTGCAAGGGCAGTAGCCTTGAATGCCCTTTCATGCTAGCACTGCTCTGAGGACCTTCCCACCCTAAAACTGCTCTTGAAAAATGGGAGAGGGCCCTCGTGGCTGGGACAAGGCAGGAGGAACAAGGATGCTATTTCTGCCTGTGGTGCAGTACAGCATTTTTATAGTGTAGGAGATCCAACTGGTCAGCATTTCCTCTCCAGTCTTACTTGAAAAGGGGAGAAAAGATACATTGCTAAGGTTTTGGCTGATTCTTATTCTTTAGACAAACACTACGATCACAGTTTAAGAATCACAAGGGTTTACAGCAGTTTTCCCCTTTGGTGGAGCAGGGTGAAGCGGCAGACTTCTGCATAGTTAAGGGTTATAAATGATACTATCTGTTTATAACACTACAGGCGACACTTTCCCATAGTTTAATTGCACTGAGATGGGCCCTTGACTGCTGGCAGCAGTAGGGGTCACTGTAGTGTGCGTTAAGTGAGAGAATTCAACTAAAAATAAAAACCTAAGGGGAAAAAAACCCAACAAGCTGAAGCATCTTATGACAAGTCACCCCAGAAGCCCTGTCAGTCTGCCAGGACTGCACTACCCAGGAGCTGGGAGTGAAGCAAAACCGTCCACGGTCTAATGCTCAAGAGCTCTTTAACCCACTCCATCTTCAGCTGCTTTCCGTTGCTGGCTGCTTTTAACCTAGTTTTCAACCTCCAGAACTCTTATTTCTGGCTGCAGCTTTCATTAGCGGACACATGTTCCCCATTCAGTTCCTTCCAGAGATGTAGGCTACATCCCCAAAGTGTCTTCTTGGGAAAGGTGTCTGATACACTCACAGACTGAGGGTGCAGTGCCCTGGAAAGCGGGGAGGAACATAGCTTCAAGAGTGCATTTTTTTTCCTCCACACTGAGGAGCCAAACCCCACCAATGAAGCTTTTAGATGGGATTGTTCTTTCCTAACCATTGTCAGTCTGATTTCCAAAACTGATGGGAAAGACTGGCTTTAAGGACAGAGCCCTCTCTTCCTTTCTTTGTCTCTTTCCCCTCTCCATTTGGAGTGGCAGGTGATGCAACGCTGCTGCTTCTGGTTTTTCACACCTCTGTTTTTGATGCCCTCTTATATAAGCAGCTGGGGAAGAGGTTACCCTGCACAAAAAGGGTCTCTGCATGGCAATGCAATAGCTTCCAGGAATTCCCAGTGATCACAGATAGACCCTCACCCCCCACTTGCAAAGTGCTTTCCTGCTGATGCAGCAGGAATCCCAGTTTCTTGAAGCTTCCTGATTTCCTGCAGAAAAATTTTCTCCTGTTACTACACAGACAAGGGGAGTGAAGAAGTCTGGGGTCCCCACTGCAGAGGCACTCACACACATCCCTGGCATCTCTCTTACTTTGGGGCTGTCAGACCACATCTTGTCTTCCTCCAAAACTAGCTGTGGTCTGACAGAATCAAAGTGGAAGTTGGAAGTAAAAAGTTATTTTGAGGCATAAAATGCCTCAGCTGAAGCCTGCTCAGTTTCACACTCTCTGCTGTCCACTTGGTCACTGAACCCGGGAAGAGGGTACAGGGGTTTCAAGGGCTGGTGCATGTGCTCTCTTCAGAGGGGTCTGTGCTCTCTTTTGTTGGCAGGTGAGAAGTTTCCCCGAGCAGGATAGGTGTAAACTGTCCTCAGTCCCAAAGCGTTGTATCCATGTCAGCAAAGCACTGCACTTTGCTGTTTAGGTCTGCAAGGAGAGTGGATTTCTCAGCTGAGACACCCAGCCAACCACACAGCCTGCAGTCTTGAACAGACTGAGTCCAGCCAGCCCAAAACACAGCCCAAACAAGTTTGCATCTGACTGCAAAAGATCGTGTAAGACATACCCATGACTACTGGCATCAGCTCAAAACATTTCTTTGACTTA
Source organism: Psophia crepitans (assembly GCA_013399095.1). NCBI lineage: Eukaryota > Metazoa > Chordata > Aves > Gruiformes > Psophiidae > Psophia > Psophia crepitans. The sequence goes on along the minus strand of VWZZ01002401.1, from coordinate 211,477 downwards.
GAAAGGATCAATGCCAGAAGATGGATTGGGGACACTGAACATCCAGAGCAGAGCTGTTCCCACAGCAGCTGTGTACGTTAACAAACCCTTACAGTACACCTTGGCAGCGATGCTGAACTTTGCATTTCTGTCCCCTCCTCAGAAGCAGGGATATTGCAGCAGGACTGCAATGAGCAGCTTCTAGAGCCTGACGAGCAGCCCACAAGACCATGAAAGGAACTACATTACAAGTGGCTTTGCACTGAGGACTGCTGGTCCCACATGCTGGGCTCAGACACCCTGCCAAGAGGAGAAAAGACTCTGAAACCTAAAAGCACGTCCCACGTGTCCCCACCGACTGCCCTTCCATCACCTGTGGGTGTTTGAGTGGCTTTAAAAACAGCAAGTTTGGCCTGATAGAGATCAAACAGAGAGAGTTGGGTCATCTGCTGTCACAGCATATTCTGTGGTTGAGGTAATCCAAATCTACTGCATCCCTTTCCCCTGCCTGAACCACAAAAACAAAGGTTTTTTCCTTTAAGGTGGCCTCCCAGCTGTGCTTGCTGCCCCACCAGGCTTGCGGTCTTACTCTCTCAGTGTTTGTAGACTGATCCTATCACCAGCACAAAAGGCACTTCCTGGTCTCCACTCCCAGCTTCTGCCACATCCTGAGATGGATGGAGCTGGTTCCAAAACGTATCGTGCATTGGAACAGCATAAGCAGCTCACAACAATCATTCTGCCGAATGCAGCAGCCTACATCCCAAAGGCCCTCAGCAAAGCTGATTTACAAAAAAATGCACCCAAAATAACAAGTGCTTTTATATTTTTATATATAGAGAGATATATACAAATATAATGTCTCTCTTGTGAAACTCAACCTCTGCAGGACTTTTGCAATTAGATCTCATTTGAAAACCTGTATGAATCCCCCCTTACTAACTGTATGGCTTAGGTATGCGAACACTAGAGATACCTGGAGCAGACATGCATTCAGGAGAAGTGCACACTCCCCCTGCAGTGCCATTGTATTGCTTTTTTGTGCCTTCAGTGCAATGCGTTTGTGCTTTCACGTCGCACCTCAACTTCTCAGTCAATAACATTAACAACTTTTCATTTCTTACAACCCTGATGCCTCTCAGAGCTCCACCTGGTTGGCAACTTGATCAAGCCCACGAGTCCTTCCCTACACAGGAGACAGTTTCAGCACCACATGGCTTCTCAAACTCACAGAGTAAGAAGAAAACCCAAAGCTGGAAGGTGAAACTAAAAGTGCAGAGGTATTTAACGTTGAAGGTGATAAAGCACTGGGACAATTTAACAAGGTGAATCTTCCATCACTGGAAAATTTTAAGCCAAGAGGGGATGGTTTCTATATTCAATGCTGCACTTCAAGCAGGAGTCAATTGAGGGCAGTCCTGTGACTTGCTCTCTGCAGGAGGTCAGACTGAGAAGATCACAAGAGCCTCTCTGACCCCATAACCCAGGAATTAATGCCTGGGAGGAGTTTCTTGTAAAATCTGTCAAACCACTGCCCTTTAAATCCCTACCTACAGCTCCTCTGCTATCAAGCCACAATGTAGAAGCAATTAATGAGCAGGGAAGGTGGAAAAGTGAAAAAAACAAGTAACTGAATAACGGAGACCAAGGCACAATGAAAGGATGATGGAGGTTTGAGCATTGCCCCTGCATCAGGCTGAATAGGACCTATTCTGGGCTCCTGGAGATCATGGGAGTTTTGCTATTATTGACTTCACTGGTACTGGCTTTGTGTCCTCTGCAGCTAAGCAGAGGACACTGGTTTGCATTCTGCAGGGTTGTGAAGCCTGTGTCATTCCCAAACACTGAACAGTCCCACTACAAAGCCAACCTAGGTACAAAGTTGTTATTCTTTCATTTTAACCTCCCAACCAAAACTGCCTTTGTGATTATAACTCTACACCAAAAGAGACTTCATATGAATAAAAGGAAAAAAAAAAGGGGGGGACAGGGGATGACACACAGTGAAAGCTGCCTTTCCATTATTATCATACTGCTGCTTTGGAATCAGAGAAAATAAAAACCTCCATCAGCAGATCTGGGTTTCTCAGTGCATCTCAAAAAGTTGGCAGGGGATTGTAAAAGGAACGAAAACTAGACTGCACAAATCCTCAGAAAGCCACCAGAGGGTAGCAAAACATTTTAGAGAGCAGCTAACAGAAGCCCAAGCACATCAGAGCGATCTGTACCTGCATCTCTCTCCTTACTTTCTGGTTGCTATTTCAGTTCTTTTGCAAAGTCACATTTTTATTCATGCCTACCCATTCCTTTTTCAAAAGGCTGCCTCGATTTTTTTTTTTTTACGGATGAGAAGGAAAATGTATATTTCACATTGTTCCTGCCCTGCTCCTTGGGAAGTAGTTTGTTTCTCCCTATTTGCCTTCACAGTGCCTGCATCATCCCCCCAGTCCAACTCTCCCCTGCAGCAGTGGGCAGCATGCAATACCATACTGGGATGGCATGCCAGTACGTACGATGGTACAGTACCACACGATGGGGAGGTGTGAGGAGGGGAAGAGGATCAGGAGTACAAATTGCTGTTTCCAGCGGTTTGGGGAAACCAGCTGTGTCAGTAACTCCCTACATTAGGAGTCAGGATTACCCCAACAGTCTTGCTTATGCAATATCCAAGTAACATACAGCCTGAGTTGCTAATGGCCAGTCCTGAGGTTTTGACTTTGACAAAGCTAAGAAAAGTACAGGAGAGAGAGAGAGATATATGTAACATTTTTGTAATGCTTTCCTCACCTCTCCAAAAGTTTCCATCCTCCACCTTGCAGATTCCCACCCCAGTTATATGGAAAGCCCTCAGCTCTGCAAGTCCCTCCAGAAGCCAATGAACCAACCCCATCCTGATCACTCTCACATGCTTTCTGCTATCAGGGTATGAAGATACTGCAATAACTTTATTATTACTACTGTGTTACTCTAAGGTTCCTGTATGTTAAATTCTCAAGCCCGTATGCAAAGATTTCTGTTGTCCGGTTTGGAGAAGCTTGTACGGAGCAAGGAGACCAGTCAGCAGCTCAGGGGAGGGAGGGAAGAGTCTGGCTTTTAAATAGCTAACTTTTTCATGCACAGTCTGCAGGAACCAAAAATAGCTCCTGAATATTTCAGCAAATCATTCCCAATAATTAAAATTGTGATGTGTTTGCTGTCAATCCCAAATGCAGTGAAAGCCATCAGATATATTATTCACTACAAATTATTCATCCAGCTGCACTTGCAGAGTTGAAAATTTCCATTCACTTAGACCTAAGTTCAAAGAAACCCTCAAAAGCCACTAAATCAGAAACTCTTTCATATCTGCCCATTGCTAAAAGACAAGATAGGATAGACAAGGGAAGGTTAGCTTATTTAATACGGGTGTCTCAGCAGATGAACGCTGTAGTGCAGCTGACACTTTGCACTGATTGTCAAGGTATAGCTGTTCAGTGCAGCTGCCTTCAGTGACTATTACAGATGCATGGAAGTCATTAAATACATTTTCTGTAAACTGTACCTCAAATGGGAGTATCCTACTTGCCCTACCCAGATGCTGTGCCACACCTCAGCCCTTTGCCACATTGTCAGGAAGGAATGGGAGGTAGAGGAAAGGCTCTTGAAGACTTTCAGTTCTAGGGAAAAGCTTCTGCCCCTGGAGAGAACTTGATTATCAGTCCTGCCTCATCAATAGTAGAGAGACACATTTGCGCACAGGTTCCTTGAAGCAGACACCAAAGCTAAAGGTATCAGAAGCACCACCTTCTTATAGCGCTACAAAAAAACTCTAGCATCACCTAAATCCAGCCCAGCAGCTCATTCCTCCGTTACATCTTCTGTATGAATTAAAAATGTGAAGCAGCACACACTCTGGGCAAGACACATTTATAGACCTTTTTAAAGAAAGTATCCAATATATAAGGGGATGTTCATCTTCTTGTAACTGAGGTCAGGACACCTCAAGGGAAAAACATGTTTTGGAAGCACTGATCATCCCTGATAGGATAGTCAGAGCATGGGCACCTCAGTTTGAGGTTCCCCACTGCCCATTCAATATGTCTGGATGTTTAATATAGATTAGTTATTAGAAATTACTCAATCAAGTTCTCTCTGACCTTCATTCTGAGACAAGACAGTGAGCTATAACAGTCCCTTCCTCAATTTAACTGGTGTGCATGGTTCCAACTACAAAATCACTTCTTTTCTTCATTTTTGCCCCAGTAATCTTTGTGTTTCATAACACACAAGAAAGCTGTTGACAGTCGAAACAGCAAAACAAGCTGCAGAACCTGTTTAAAAAAAAAAACAGTCTGCTTTTCATTGCTATACATTTGCATGACAGTCACACGGCATTGATCTTGCTGCCAGCATTCTTGTCACCGGCACTGCCCCATCGGTGGGAAGCTACAACCTGTTTAATTTTTGCTACACCAACTTAAGTACACCTACACAAGGTAACTCTCTCCCTTCTCTAGCCTGCAAAAAATACCAACAAAAATTTTTCTTTTTGTGAAAGATGGGCAAAGGGCATGATGAGCAGTGCTCACAGTCCTCTCCTGGCTACTGTCTTGTCACAGCACCATCTGTAGTACTCCTGACAGTATGTCTTAACTCGAGGGGTTCAACCCATGTCTTAACTTTCTACTTTCCACACCATGGGGATCCCCATTAAAGTTATTGTGTGAATACAGACAGCAGCTCTATGCCACTTCTGGAAGAATGTCCTGACTTATAAGACCTGAGAGACTCGACAGTTCAAGATAGGGGAACTGGAGATACTGCTCTGTATCTCCAGTAGATATGATTTGGACCTCTGCTTGGTGAGGGGAGAGAGAACAGACAGCTGCAACAGGCTAACCAAAGCCAAGGTTTCACATGCCCCTTGTCCATCCTCTTTGCAGTTCAGGTGTTTATTGATGCAGTTGATGCCCTGGACTCTGGGAGCCCTAGACTGCTATCACACCTGCAACAAGAAAGCTGCACACCACCAATTTTTATGGTTGCTCGCAGAGTGGCTTAGGAGGATGCAACTTCTCTTCATGATCAAGAAGATTATTATTAGGAATGACACCGCAGGAAAGACTGGAGGGTCACTAATACGCCCTTTGGAAAAAGGCTGTGGTGATACGGGGAAGCCACACTGAAGTCGCAGTTCCTTGCCAAGCACTTCTCCTCCTCGGTGATGTGTCGCACTGTCATTCCTGAATGTCACCTTGATGAAGAGAACAACTTCTTGGGAGAACATGTCAGCTTGGAGCAACAAAAGCCACCTCCTTCAGAAATACACCCACCGAGGTGTGCGAGGCCAGGACAATAACATCATGTCAGGCCATAATTAAAACTTCTGAGTAGCTACAGCTCCTTATTGACAGTCTTTTATGTAACGATTGAAAGCAATTATGGTAACGACCTTCCCCACACTGACACGTCTGCACAAACATAGAATTACAAGAGTGATGGAAAGGAGCCCTGGCAGCTCAGGAAACAAGACACCTAGTCAGGAGGTCCAGAGTCCTTTTCCAGCCCTGCTGCTACTGACTTCTGCAGGACATTGTGTCGAGCCCTGAAGGCAGGGACAAGGGCCAGAAGGCGTTTGTATGTTAGTATGTCCTCCTTGCCCAGCAGATGCCCTCTCTTGGCAAAACGTTCCCTTTCTATAGAGGATCAAGGGTGTGTTGTTGTGCAGCTGATTGGTAATTTTATAGCTCAAGCTTGGACATATTGGCTTTCAAGGAGTACAGAGAGATGAGACTATCCCTTGCCTGGAATATACTTCATGTCCTAATAAACACAGTTAGCTGTGGCTTCTTACGCAAATAACATCCCACTCTAGGAGCCTTTTTTTTTTTCTAAACTCCTTTTAGTTCTTGCAGAGTCAAAGTAGAAAATCAATAGTAGGCAAATATAGTTAAGGCAGCACAGGAAAAGATGACTGGATCAGCAGAAATAGAGGAGTTAAACCCAAGTTTACATAGACAGAAGATGCACAGAAGTGCTGTGGGAAGACAAAGGCACTCATTTTCAGATCTGATTAAGCGAGAAGTATATGAAATCTGGACCAAAGGCTAATGAAAGCAAAAGCTTGCTAACAGTGGTTAGACTGGATGTGTTCACATGGAGCCTGCCTGGGTGGCTCAGACCACAAGATTTTAGACAAAGAGGGTTGAGAAGCCTCAGTATAGTAAAAAAACCAAAAACACACAGCGCTGCCTGCACATTCCCCATTCAGCCCTTAGACCCCATCCTGGAAATACACAGACCTAAAGCCTACAATGAAGCCGCTCAGCCCACATGGGTTAGCAGGTATGGACAAGTCCTGAGGACTGGCACCTTGTTTCATTATGACATTCTCTAGAAAAAAAAAAAACACACACTGAATTTTTTCCCCCCAGTTTTGAACGAGTACAGTAGTTTGGCTGACTGAGGAAAAAAGTACACATTTCCCACTAAGAAAAACTGTGTGGGAAAAGAGCGTTTGCAGAGCATGTGGCATAACAGGAAAGGATCGTCAGATTACCTGGAGAACCGGTACTTGCCTCCACTAAAACTCTATTTCTGTTCAAAGCCCTACTTGAAAGTTCTCAGGAAGGAGATAATACTGATTTTACTTATGATATTTCAGATTAATTGGTGCATAAGAAATGGAGTGCCCTCAAAATACTGTATCTATAAGCTTCTGATTAACACATTTGTGGATATTAGGTACATATGTATTTTTAACGAAGATATAAAACATAAGGAAAAAATCCAATTCACAATTCTATCCATGTCCCACGTTTATTGTACAGTGACTCCCAGTTCCACAATAACGTCATGCTGTGAGCGTGCTTTCAACACCAGTCCTCAGGTGCCTTCACATCATGCAGGAGTAGAGAGGCCACAAAGAGTTCTTTAATGCATTAAAACCTTTTTGTCTTAAATTGGTCAGTATCCCTAGCATATCCCATCTTGGATGTGCTGAGAGTTTCTCTCACTGATTTTAATATAACTTTCCAACTGATAAAAACTGTGATATGAAGCTTCTAAAATGAAGATTTTTAAAAAGAAAGTGGAGCAGAAAGACCTAGATCCAAAATTTGACGAAAACACACACTGGCTACCTCCATATTGCTTAACACAGTCTCAGACACAGGCAAAAGGCTCTGCATCACTTAAAACCTGAGTTACAGTTTAACCTGATCACCCAGGAATATTGAGCCAGTCTGGCACACCACACGATGGGCATAAAACCGACCCAGAGCATCCATGGAAAAGCACCTCCTGGTTGCATTGCATTTACAGGGAAATCAGGCCCAGACCCCACACCTACATGAATAAGCTGTGCCAAAAGTCCCTCCACATCTTCCACAACCCCTTTTCCCCAGGTTGCTGCTTTACTTCATAAGGTTTTTAGAACATTATCTTCTCCAGTATCTGTCTGTACAAGCAACAGCTTTCTTGTGTTTTCTTATTCAAGGGTGAATTTAAAAGAACAAAGGCTACTCCTTCACAACACATCTTCATGAACAGACCCAGTAAGATCTCAATGAAAAACCACAAGCTTTCATTCATACCCATCAACCTACCAGTAAATGCAGAGAATAACCACAGAAATAAGGAGCTCACCACCAGTGAAACCTTCCTGAGTGCCTTCAGGAGATGTAGCACACGCCCTTACACCCGTACACCATCAGTGGTCTTCAAAACGCAGCATAAATGATTTGGCACATGAGACAATGGGGATGGCATCTTCAGAAAGACATGCTCAAAGTGATTAGGAAAGCTGATGGAGCATGACAGCCATAGAGATTTTCTTTCTACTTCTCTTTGGAGACAGAATGAACTTACTTGTCTTAGTATAGTACCCCAATCAGTCCAAAATACTACACCTAGAGATGGTTTTTATGCTGTATGCTTTGCGTATAGAAAGAAAGCATAGAAATAACACTATAGAAAAAGGTTTTCTTCCCTCCAGCAGACATAAGCATGCAAAGTGAGGTCCCAATTTAACCAAGAGCCAACTCTGGCATCAAACTAGTGCTGATACAACCATATGGTCGGAAAGATCTTTCTCTCCCTCTGCTAGCTACCACCTCACATCTTGTAAACGACATGTCTTACGACCATTATCAGCATAAATTGTAAAAGGCATCTGCCTTCAATTACGGAGAACTGGAACTGGTACGATGAGGTGCAAGGAAGGTGCCAGGCTGCCCGTGCTTACTGCAGTTCCCACTGCTCACTGGTGAGAGGGCACCAACACATTTTAAAGGAGCTACTTATGCTAGCTGCTGCTAGCAGTGAGGTGTGGGGTAGAGTGGTGTGACTGAGCTGCAGGAGAAGAGGGGAAAGAAAAGGGATGTACTCCATCATTTGGGAGCAGCAGGGGGATGTGAGGAAGAGTTCAGGTACAGGGAAAATACGGGATTGGGATGCAGAGACACCTCAGACGTTTTCCCGGTCTGCTTCAGCAGCTGCCCTGCCAGTCCTGCCTGTCCCCCACAGCCTAGGAGGGGCTCCTTGAAGCCAAACCTGCCCAGATGTCTACAGCACAAAGGTAATCATCAATGCAGACCCACAGAGTTTAGGGTCTCTTGCCCACACAAATATCACTGGGATGCTTCCAGGTACAAAAGCATCTCCAAAGCCCAATGGCCATGCCTGCACAGCAGCATGCCAGGCTCTAGCCCTGCTACTCTGCACAGAACCACCCAAGTGACTGCATCGGAGGCGTGGTTACTCTGTGAGCTGGATAAAGTGATCACAGGTAACCCAGATTACTGAAGTTCCATTTCAGAAAGAGAAAGTAAACAAAGCCATTGCAAATATGATGTCAAATGAGGCCCACAGACAACTGCTATGGCCCCAAAACGTCAAGTGCGCTGTCCCACACACCCACTAGCATGAATCATCACTTCATACAGGTTCACCATAAATGCATAAAAACCATGTGAAAGAATCCAAACAGGCTACTACTCCTCTAGGAAGCTGTTCCGAAATGTTGCCCTTTTCCTCATCACAAACTCTTTTCTAACTTCAAGCCTAAATTCATTACTGTAATCTCAATATTGACACAATATGAGGCCCTATACCTCCTGCTCATAAGCATCAAACTCAAATAATTTACAAGAGACACGAAGATGCTGCCATCTGCACACATAGGAACCGCTCACTCTACAGCACGTGTGTATGTGCTGCTACTTCTGGGGAAGGGAGAGGGTGACGTGGGGGCAGCTGTAAGGTCATGCTGGGAAGCTGCTGCTATGTGATGGCTATTTGGTGACTTAGGTAACAGGCTTGATATATCCGATTTAATCTACCAAAGCAGTGGGTGCTAACAGGAATCCCTGCTGGCAGGTGCAGCAGAAAGAACAAGCATCAGCAAACAGGCAGGTTAAAGAAAGGTCTCATCCCAAGAGATAGCCCAGACACAGGCTGCACGTCACCTCCCATCAGTCTGGTGTCACAGTGGTGGGACATGTAGCTCCAGGACTGTCAATCCACACCTCTTTGCAGCCAAGGCTAGCCTAGGCTGGAGAAAGTGAGACTGCTCTTTCTTTTTAATTTTGGGCTCCACGAAGCATGAAGGTTCACAGAAAATGAAAGAGGAACCATGGTACCAGTAACTCCTTCCTGCATTGCACAATCTCATTCTCATCTCCACTTCCAAAAACTTAAAATCAAAGCTACAGTCTGGGGAGCCTCTGCCTTGATTTTCAAACACAGGGCAGAAAACTACCGCCAAGCTAGATAAAAAGCAATGGTCTTCTGAGTGGATACCACATGCTAAATCTATTGAACCATGGATTACACAGACAAATAGACAAGGCTAGGTCTCGTACCAGTAGATTGCACCATTTGAATGCCAATCTCAGAGTCTGGAGGGTACATGAATGCAGTTCTGCAATAATGATCCTGTGCAGAGCTCAGCAGGTCAAGGCCATTAGGGACCTGGACACTGGAGATCCAGGCAAGTTGTTCAGTCTCTGACATCTGCAACACAAAGTTACATCGCTCACAAGATAAATTCTGTAAAGTTTATGAACCTTGCAAAATGAGAGACATCTACCACTGCAGTAAGTACTCCACAGTTTTTTATATTTGCAGAGATGGGCCTTTTCATCAATGGGAATTTTTACCAATGTTTTTATTTAGGTAAGTCTTGGGCAACTACTTCTGCACACAAAGCAAATAGGTACAAATCATGACTACTTACGTATCCTAAATGTGGCAACACCATCACATGCTTAGTCACATGTGCCACTTTCAAAGGAATGCCATATTTTTCTCTTATATCTACAGAATTGGTGGAAGATTTCCATCTGAAGTTTTCGTGCAGGCTTTTTTTTTTTCCATCCAGCTCCAATAATTTAACTTATTTTAAAATGACTTGCTACTTTGACAGGGAGCAGGAGTTACAGAAGTGCATCATCTTCTGGAGACTTTCCCTCCAAATGGGTTTCAACAAGGACAAGGAAAATGGCAGCTAAAGGCTGCAAGACTGCTTTTCCACAGGTACTGCCCAGCTCCTAGCACTTACGCCACGTTGCTCCTAGGCACGGTAGGACTACAGCATCAACAGCAGGTAGAAGATTTAAGGGACCGCAAGTTTTGAGGCATATGCCGGGAGGCTCAGAAATTGCTTTGCTGTTTCACAATGCTAAGTAGAGCGAGGACAGAGGAATGAAGAGACGACAGACTGAGAGAAACTTTGGTGTGAAGTGGGACAGACCAATAACTACCATTACTAATTGCCATTCCCCAGGTAGGAGCTTGGGCAGCCTTTAGAAACACCATGAGCACCTTGAATTGCTTTATTGATATTTACACTTCCTTCACCCTTGGTGATTTATACAAATAAGAGATTAGAAGGAAGGAAAGGCAGCAGTAGCAGGAGGGAAGAGAAGGGTAATTAGCGCTGTCAGGATTGAGAGATCAGTAGGGCCCTGGTGATGAGGGAAAAGACAAGAGGAAACAAAGGGACTGACAGGCATTTAGTATTTCAAGCACAGAAAGGTTCTTGCAGCTAGGGATGCCAAAGCGAGACTTGCGTATTATTATGACTATGACAAAGCAGAAAAAAACCCAGAACACACGTTGATTAAAGCAGCAGGCATCTCCCTTGGATGCCGAAACTCAGCAAGGGGCCACAGCTTCCCAAGGAGGCAAGCATTTAGGTTTCAGCTATTCCGAGACATGGACCATATGTTGGGACCATCTGGAGGCTGCTTTATTTGATGGATGTCAGATGCCTTCAAAGGCACCAGGGAAGGGAGCTGAAATATTGGTGACTGATTGATGCTGAGGGCACTTAACTAAAGATGACCCCACTTCTTTAAAATTCACACCTGCTCTACAGGAGAAGCTCAGAAATAGGTCTTCCCAGTGGAGATGATAGCTTCTATGGCTTTCATAAAGCAGCAGCTTCTGATGAAGCATGCAGTCATCATTTAACTGACACAGCCGGTGAATTCAGTGGGGTGGCCTTAGCTGTGCTCAGCCAGCAGTAAACAGCTGACCCACGGCAGCAACTGGCACATCCCATTCAGCACCAGACCTGAACTGTCACAGCAGCAAAGATGTGTTGTGTCAGTGGATGAAGCCTATGACACAAAGGGCCCTCCATGCCTTCAGCCTCCCTACTCTTTCAGCACCTCTTGAGAAGGCTTGCCAGAAAGAGAAGCTGTGTTGGGGCACCATCACAGTACAATGCAAAGCAGCAGAGGAGAGGATACCAAAGCAGCAACTCCAGGCTGACAGCTCTACAGTATAGCTCATGAGGGACTTCATTCATCCCCAGAAGACAGGACGCCAGGACCCTGACGCTGACAGGTCAGATAGCAAAGGACAAGTCACACCCCTGTCCAAGCCACAGAAAATGCCTATTTTGCAGTTTAAAAACAAACAAACAAACAAACACACACACACACAACAACAAAAACACCAAAGAAAAAACACAAAAAACACAAAAAGCAAATGCTCCTGAAGGCAGGTAGTATTTCTTTGTGTCTGAACATCCTTCATGTCTAAAAGACACCAGAAGTATCTGTTATAAAGACCAGCAGCTAGGAACCCACCTGTCCAACCATAAGTAGGGCTTTTGCTGAGACCTGTGCAGAGAATCATATTTTGTCTCACATTGACACTAGGTGGAAGCAAGCATGGAGAGCTCCGACTGTGCAAGCAGAGAACAAGCAGAAGAGCCCAAACACATCTCAGAGCAGCTTTCAGATAGCAGCTCAATAGACCACCCTGCACTTTGTTCTTGTCTGGAAAAACAACAGTAAACACTTTTTCTTTCCCAGCATTCAACAACAGAGCTTGGGAAATCATCTGAATACAAATGCTCATTACTCTCCACATACAGAGATCTCCATGACTCACACCCAAGGACAGAGCATAAAACACACTGCCGTTTTACAGCTCTTCCCAACAGCCTCTCCCTCAGCTTGCTCTGCTGTCTTAATAGTCCATGGGATTATGGTGCATGATGCGCTGAATTGCTGAATTATAACCCCTAGGGCTTGGCGATGCAATGCCATCCTGCTTTGTACTCTGCTTCTCAGAGAAAAGAGGGACCTTTACAGAGGAACCAGCTGTGAGGACCCTCGTTGCCAAGGCCTGAGCTTCAGAGATTGTGTGCAGGCTTCGCACACCGCTTGGGCTGAGATGCAAGATTTCTGATGCCCAATTTTCCCAGTGTGGCTCCGGAGATGGGAGCTGCCTGACAAACCATGATTTCTCTTGGTTGTTGCTGAACAGCAAGGTGTGAGTCCTTTGTGAAGGCAAACTGAACCAGGTGATGGAGCTGTGACAACACAGAGTTGGGCCTCTGCTTTGCAGCGTCATGGGGATATACAGCTGGGAAGAATCTGTGGGCAGAGGGACTTTTGTTGGGGGATTTTGCCACTTACCGCTTGCCCACAGGGGACCTCAGCTAGCTGTGCAGTAGAAGTCAACCCAGTGTCTTGGAGTTGGGGTGATTTGACTAAAACCAGGTTACATCCCACTGGATGTCTTCATTAGCAGGCAGCAAAATGATGCCCCCTCACACATCTGGAGCTCAAAGTAGAACAGAGTAATTCAAAGCAAGAGAGTCCTTCCAGCCCTCATCCCGACTCGGGCTGCAGCTCCTGCTTTATATCGTCAACCGAGACAAGGACTGGGATTTGGTAAAGTCAAGTGACAAGAAAGTACAGAGGAAGGGTTATGAATATGCATCAGTGTCTCAGGTTGGAGATCAAGGGCACTTTTATGAGAAAATCATTTTAGAATCAAAAAAAGTGGTGGTAAGGGTGTACGCGAATGTGTAAAGCTTCATAATGGGAAGCAAACGGTCCTGCCCTTGCTCCTGGATAGGAGGAATAGAGAGCATCGTCCAACCTGACGCAGGAACTTTGGAGACTTAAATCTCCCTTTCTCTCCTCCAAGTTATAAGCTTTTGGGGATGGAGGCTAACTTTAGCACACAATTGTTCACGTGATAAAATCTCAAAGGAGCCTATTGCAGTTACTGACAAACTAAAGCAATAATCCAGGTTTGGATGGAGCTCCATGTCTCTATCAGGCAACCACAGTCCCGCACTGTGCGTGGAAACCAAGTATTCATCAGTAAGTGATTGCTCCAGGGATCCCCAGTGGTAGTATTGAGGAAATACTAACACACTGCAACCTGACCAACCTAGATACCTCAAAATAGGCACCACTCAATCAGGTTCTGAAAAACGTCAAAGTAAAACGTACAGAAAGAGTCTTTGTGGGATCATTTACTTGAACAGACTCTTGGATGGTCAGCAGATCTGATGGCGATTTATTTCCCCTTGGAGTAGGAAACAGAATCAGCACAAAAGGTATAAACTGATAGTAATGCTTAGACCTCATCTACTAACAAAGGAACAGAGAAACATCATTACACTTGGCAGAACTATTCCACTTGGTGACCCCAGCTACCAGGAAACACTTCAGATAAACTAAGCTAATGTTGCAAAGCAATTTTGGAAGAGCCACCCAGAGCACCGCAGTGCTGAGGAGGGAATGCAGAGCAGTAAGTGATGCTGCACTCATCTCCATGGTGCTGGGACTGCTAACTTTTCCAGCTCAGCATTATGAACCGTGACGAGTCTGTATCAGCTTTACCCTTGCAAGTAGTTGTCCCATTTCTTGAAAAACAGCTAGCCTGGAGGAAGGCATAGGCTGGTTTTCCTAGCAAGAAAAATAAGGCACGAGACAGCCCCGCGCAGCCACTCTCCACATGCTGTATTTGTTCACTAGAACCATGCATTAGCATCACAGTGTAGCACTCGCCTGGTTCAGTGAATTATTGACAGATTTGGGTCTTGGATTTCTTACAAATCCCCTCCCTAAGCCTCCCAGTGCTTCAGCAGCACCTGGGTCAGGTGAGTGAGACCACATGTGCACACAGCAGCAGCACAAGGAGGGTCCAGGCAGCCGTTGTTCCCAAGACTGCATTGTTATCCCTCACTATCCATGTGAGCAATCGACTCTCAGGCTTTTGTGGCTATTGTTTGGGCCCATATGTTAAAACAAATATCGGTCTCACTTCTACAACATTCTTTCATCCAGACATTCTAAAAATGGTACATCTGATCTTCCTCCCATTGCAAGGAGAGCCATTAACTTCAGTAGGTGCAGGAAACAAAGCCCATTAAAGCTTACTGCATACTAGTTCAATTATCTCCATTAGTGGGAAGGTAAACTGAGACACAGAAGGACACGTTTTCCTCCAAGGTCATACGGTAAATCTACTGCAGAGCAGAAACAGAAATCAGTGTTTCTCATTTCCAGCCCAGGCTTTGACCATAATTACAAGTGAGAGATGAAATTTGGCTCCCATTCTAGAGGTTGGGGAAGTTCAGGACCTTGAATCTATTCTGGGCTTTTGCTTCCTGCTTGAATGTGTGACTTTGGAGAGGTCAAATTTTGATGCTTGTTCATTTTGAGTAACTGGCTATGCTTAGATTCCCCATACATGCAAGATGTATCCATTAATAATGGGTTAGGCAGTTTGTATGCAAATACAAGCATTTTGTGCACAAGGGCTCTCATTTTGATACTGTCATCTTTGGGTGACAACTAGTTCTTTGCTGCTTCCCACCAGAGAGCAGTAACAGCAACATCCTGCACTTAGATACCCTGATGACAGATGACTTCAGGCAAACCAAGGAAACTTCAAGAACACAAATTCCCTTTGTCCTCTCACTGGGGAACGTGCACACTAACACAAGGAACAACCTTCCCATCCCTGCCCAGCTGACCTGCATCAAACCATCTCCCTCCACATACCTCAAAGGGTCCTCCTCAGCCAGGGACCATTCTGTTCTTACCAAGTACTGCTTAGGTAAAAATGCCACTGTTGGAAAACACCAAGTGTTTCAATAGCATTGCTGCACAAAAAAAAAAGCTTCCCTCCAAAAAAACCCAAACCCAACAAAAACCAGAAAGGTGATGCTTAAGTTTCTTCCTGCAGCACTGCCTGTTCAGAGTCCTGCTCTGCCCAGCCTGGAGCAGCACTCAGATACATCACCTGCACAGCCTCTCCTCTGGGATTTACAACAAAAGAGTTTGAAAAGTTTCAGATGCCGTCAACATGCACCAAATCCTGACATCAGTTTTTGGTTTAGTTTGGTTGGGGTTTCTTTTTTTTTTTTTTTTGTTGAGTTTTTTTGTTTTGGGTTTAGTTTTTTTTTATTATTTTTGTAAGACAGACCTCATGTTTTCTGGCCAGACGGTAGGTCAGCTCAGCCACTCTGCATCATGCAGCACAGTGAGCATCAGGCAGCCAGCAGCACCGGGGTGGGGGGACGACAGGTTTAACAGCACGCACCTTTCTGTGAGGCTTGTTCCAAAAGCTCATTAGGTCATACACACATCCTTGGGGTCAATGTGAACTCCTGTTTCACAGGAAAGTAACCCCATCCTCACAGCAAGAATAAGGCAAAATGTGAAGACATAGCTCTTCTTGCCCGGCGCCCCCCTACCCCCCCAGGGACACTCATTTTCCCAGCTGACTGCTGTGGTTCCCAGCTGCTGAGCAACCTCCAGTTGAAGTGAATGGCCTTCGGACCATTTAACACTCTTAAAAGTCAGCACAGGAGAAACTTTGGCCCTGACAAATTCAGTCATAATTTTGCCTCTGACTATTCCTAGAGCTGGGACTCCAATAATAGTACTCAGAATTGCGATGTCCCCACTTAACCTGCCCAAAGCCACCCAGTGAATGAATAAGGCCACTATTGCTATCTGTTTGGGCATTCTATGTAACAGAGCAAGACATGGTGCTGAATCAATTTCTGTGAAAGCTGGAGCAGAAAAGCACTCAATCTTGATTTTAACATTTCTAGTGATAAAGAATTCACCATAATCATAGAATCACTAAGGTTGGAAAGGATCTCAGAGATCATCAAGTCCAACCATCAACCTAACACCACCATGCCTACTAGACCACGTCCTGGAGCGCCACATCTATGCGTTTTTTGAACGTCTCCAGGGACGACAATTCAACCACCTCTCTGGGCAGTCCATTCCAATGCCTCACTAAATCCTCAGTATCGGATACTGCTCCCATGGATAATTAGCTTCACAGTTAAAATTCAATTTATTTCTGGTCAGAATGTGTCCATCTTTCATTTTCAACCACTGGATCTTGCAGTACATTAAAGAGCTGTTCTCCATCTAGATACTAGATAGATCAAATCACTAATTAATCAAATTCCTGGAGCATCTCATTATAAAATACATGTTTTATGGTCATTCTCATGCTGTTTTCCAACTTATCTCTAATTTGTTCCCCCCAATATCTTTTTTTTTTTGTTACAGGTATCAGAAACTGCCTCAGGTCTTTTACAAGAGATTGCACCAGTGCTAACTGCAGAGAAAACAATCACCTTACTATTACTCCAAATTTCTGTGTCTGCCCTCCCACAGACAGCATTTGCCTGTATTCAGTTACCAGTAAGAAGCTCCCCAGGCTGGATATTCGCTGCTGGGGAAGCAGTCACACCCCTGTTGTACCCATAAGCGCAGGCACGATGGATGGAAACAGGGAGTTCTCCAATTAAATCCCAAGAGCTCTGGTTCAGCTGACTCGTCAGTAGCTCTACACCTTTTCAGACTTGCTGCTTCTCAGAAATAGGCCACCCCTCTCAATTTTCTGTACCCAAATGCCTGCTTTTACAAGTTACACTTTACATACCATTTGCTTGTGCTAATTTAACAAGCAACTTGATGGTTCTCCATGAATGATCTGTCCTCATCTTCCTTACCCTTCTTCCAGGTCACTTATCACTGAGCAGCCAAAGCCACGAGCTGACCTCAGGCAGACCCCCCCTATAAGCCCCAAGAGCTGAACCTAGTCTTCCAAACTGCAGTTTGCTACTCTAGTAGCCACATCATGGTCCCACACTTGTAATTCTGAAGAATGGACTCATAATTTCATAGATTAAGTTATTACTTTTCAAGACTGCCATAATGATAATACTTAACATTCCTGGAGCAATTTACATTTTCAAAGCGCTGCAAAGATGTTAATTAACAGCACACTTACACCAGCTTCAGGAACCAGTCACCTCAAAACTGCTGCTCTGCTGCTTCATTCACATCCGTACTCATTCCAAAAAAAGTATCAGAAATCATTTAACTCCCATGTTCCTGGTAATCTTTTATTCTACCAATTATTTGAGTTTAATTTAAGGTTCAGTAATGAAGTGGAACTAAGGATATTAATACAAGCCTTTAATAATTTCATGTAAGTCTCACTGTCTATTAGAAGACCATAGAAAAACTTGTATTACAAAAATCTCAGCCTTCACTGAATGGGTTGCATAGTGCTGTGTTTTCCATGCAATTCATAAAAAGAAGCCTGACTTGTAATGGGATCACAGCATTTCCAAAATTTACAGTACTTTCTCCTTGCACAGTTCAGCTATAAAAACTTCTGAAACTCAATGTAACGGTGCCTTATATTGGAAAAGACAAATCCACAAAGGATCATCTATTTATAATTTAAAAAAAACCAAAAAACATTCACAGGTACTGGGTGACACAT
Organism: Psophia crepitans; assembly: GCA_013399095.1. Classification (NCBI taxonomy): domain Eukaryota; kingdom Metazoa; phylum Chordata; class Aves; order Gruiformes; family Psophiidae; genus Psophia; species Psophia crepitans. The sequence goes on along the minus strand of VWZZ01002401.1, from coordinate 193,435 downwards.
TTTATGAGGAATATAACACTCCTCCTTTAGGAAATAAGCCAAATATTGGAGGCTGGGAAGAAGCTTTTCCTACAGAAGCATTGCTCCGCTGCTGCTGCGTGAGGTGTCCCCGTGAAGCATTGGCCCTGGGATACTGCAGAGAGATAATGGACAAAACCAACCATAAGTCTTAGCCAGCGTGATCGTTTCCATTAGTTTGCACTTGCCAGGCTAATAGCTGGATGCGAACTTCATAAACCCTTCAAGGCATTTGGATCCAAATTCCACGTTTGAGGATTCTACACTCCTCAGCCTCTCTGGAGGTTGGCAGAGCTAAACAGGCACTTTAAGTAGTGCTGGCACAAGAGCTGAAAATGAAATCACCAAAAAAATGTGCCTTGCCATAGATCTGGATACACAACATCCAGAAGAAAGGCTGCCAGTGACTCTTGAAGCCTAATTTCATCCATCACTGAGAGCAATACACAACAGAAAGCAGCTTATTCAGTGCCCTGCTGAGCATCATCTGTTTAGTGTGTATACTGCATTTTTTTAAATGTGTGAAAAATGAAAAACTATTTAAGTCCAAATGCTGAATTCGCAGGCTCCAGCCTTATGCCAGACAAGATGTTGATCTTTAAGCTTGTCAACCTGAAAGATTTTTATATCTAAAGAAAGTGGCTTGCTTGCGTTACAGCATTTGAGTGAGATGAAGTCCATCTGGAACAGGTACAGAGCGGGGTCAGCAGGATCAGCCGACGAACGGAGCTGTGCACGACAAAGACTAAAGCAGAGTGGCCCATTTAAACTTAGCAAAACCAAACGCAAGAGGGAATATGACCATCCCCGAGGTATTTATAGGACAGCACTGGAGCCCACTGCAGACAAATATGGCCAAGAATACACAACCTAGAAATCGGAAAGGCTTGATCGGTACAGGGAGGCTCTAAAACAGTTTCCCAGCAGAAACATGGCTGGGCATATTTCTTGGGCACTTGAAGTTCATGAATGTGGTGTACAAGGTGGTTTTCAGCCATGGAGGGAAGCCAGACCAGCTGGCCGGGGAGGTCTTTGCCCCTCCTTGTCTGGTATAATGGCAGGCTGTTAAGACAGAGGGGCATTTTAACCAGTTTCCTCTCTCAAAACACGATTCCATTTCCCACGTATGGGCCAGCTGCTGTCAAAACATTTTCTCTGTTTGGAAACACAAATACCTTGAGGGAAAATTCACATTGATGTTTCTCTTGAGATAATAACAGCTGTTCTGTATTAGGGTTTCTTACAGATTTACTCTTGCTAAATGCCCACTCAGCTCTGTGAAGGTTTGACAGGAAAAAGAACAAACTAGGAACTCAGAAATTTGATTAACGGAGGGCTAGTGCCAAAACCTGCCAGCTTCAAGTAAGCACTGGGGCTTGCATGTGTTCAGAAGTATACTTTACTTATGTAAAAGCTCATCTGTCCTCAATCTTGTGCAGGGGAAAAAAAAATGTTGCTGCATCAGTTTGCATCATTTGTAGGCTCTGGGCAAAACACAGGCAGCCAGCAGCGACGCAGCCATGGCTAAGGGAGTCATCTGCAGCAAGAAGAGCTGCACCTTTGCTGCATGAATGAAACAAAGACTCTGTCCTGACACTGCCCTTGCCCATGGAGCACTTCACCTCTAACTCAGGTCAGATGCTAAAGCAGTACTCTCATCTACCAAGAACCCCCCAGGAGAGAGGGGACACCAGCTGCATGGTACGTGACGGACACCGGGGCACGCAGGCAGTCATATTTTCTACTTAAGTGCTTGCAAGATGAGGGATCTTCCGCTTGGAGACATGCTTTCATGCTATGTTTATCCTCTGTGCTTCCTCAGGAAACAATGCCAAACACCTGGATCTCAAAATCCCAAATAACCATTGCAATTGATCTTGCTGCACAGTCTACACTTGAGGAGAACATTTAAACCACACAGCTCCATTGCAATTCTCCTTAAGACAAGCCAAACTGGGACAAAACCAGGTTAACTGGGGACAGAGTGAATTGATAAAGAGGCTTCTTTGACCACTGACATAGCCTGTGGGACTTGTATTGAAAACTGAAGTAGTGCCTATTCAAGTCCAGAGAGAAATTTCCCTGAAAAAATGTCAGGACAACATTATCTGACTACTTTCTTTACTTGACGGTGCTCCTTCCCACCGCAGAGTTTGCCCCACTTCCCTACACAAGTTACAGCATAGACATAAACTTGACTTTTCTGTCATATTTACCATGACCTAAAGAAAGTGTGCTTGACCCCAGGCAGTCCAACTTATTCATAAAATAATCTTGTACCATGTATCACAGCTATGATTTATTTATAAAGCATACTTAATCTGACACGATTCCAAAATAAGTTCCACTTAGCTCTGAAACATCTGTTTATTGGAAATCAATACATATAATTGCCCTGCATATACCCACGGAAGTCCTGCTATTACACTCATCGAGAGATTTGCGGTTTTATGCCCACACCTGCACCACAGCCTAAGGAGGGAAAGAAGCAACCACAGCATGGCAGGCCCTCTGGGTAAGTACCACCAGCACCTGGTTTCTCCCATTCAAAGCACATGATGTTTCTCCTCAGTAGAAGCGATGGGCTGGGCCATGCACTGACAGGCTGTAGATGCATCTGTAGATCAGACGAGTGCTCAGCTGGGCTAATGGTCTAAAAATTATATAAACTGTAATACTACTTTTACAAAACAAGTCTTTATACTGTTGGCTTCACTGACCCTTTCCTTTTCCCCGTTCTCCTGTGTATATACCATAGCCCTTGATACTCCCAGTTTTACATCACCCTTGGGTGAATCCTCAATTAAACCAGCAGAAAGATGTTTTTGCCAAGATCAAACATACATTCAGAGGTGGTGTGGGGACAGGGTCAGGGTCTCTGAAGGTTGGTGTCTACTCCAGCAAGCCTACGGCACAGCTGAGCACCCTAAGAAATGAACTAACTCCCTTGTTTTCATTAGGCTGGGGATAAACATCATGTCCATGAGGCCTGCCAAGACCACAGACAGGACACAGCTGAACTTGAGGAAGAGCAGTTCATATCAAGCTCTTTTACCACATCATTAGGAGGCTGGCTCTATAACACACAGAGCATCTAGCCAGCCATCAGTATGAGCTGGGATGACAGGTAGGAGAGCAGCAGCTGGTATCAGACAGGTTTAAGCACTCAGGAGATCTTTCAGTCCAGTGCCAATCACACCTACTGCAAAGGATCCTCAGCCAACTTCAGCTGTCGACACCTCCTTCTAGATGGGCTCATGGTGCTGGCCTGACAGAGAAGAAAACCAGGAGGCACAAGGCCCATTTATCCTCAACTGCCCACACAGCACAGCAGGAACAAGTCATTCGTATGGTTTTGAGCCTTTCTGGTTCTTGCCACAGGCCGAGCTTTCTCCAAGGTCACCCGAAATCAAACTGGTCAGAAAATCTCCATTCCAACCGAGTTATGCTTTCACCCATCAAGGACAGGACCAAGGAACCCGAACACCACCAAAGCCACTCTGAATCGCCAAGGCTCGGGGCAGCAAATAACTATTACATTTAACATATCACAGTGCCTTAGTGTGGCCTCACGTGGGGTCAGCCATAGACTTACTTTATATTTGTCCCTGTCCTTTTCAAGAAACAAATTCTTTGAAATGATTAATTGTCCTCAGCGGTAATTAATAATCCCCAAGTAGCGAACTGAAATGACGGACTGATATTTCTACTTGAATCCTCAGGGGAAAATCGGGTTGTCTTGCTATGCTCTCTAAACCTGACATAAAGTTAAAAATAGGAAGTTTAATATGCAGTCTGTAGGACTTTTTCTGCCTGTAAGGCAGTCCCTAGGGATGTCTCAGTTCAACTGTGAGCTCGCAAAGTCCTGCTGTCCTAGAGATGGCAGTGACACTCATTTCCTTCTTACACAGCCCAGGCTCAGTGACACACTAGCAAGAACCAAAGAACTTTGTCAATTAATACAACTGAAGATAAACTACAGCCAAAGCTTTTAAACATGTAAGTCAATACTGAAGCCTGCTTAGACCTATGCACTACAAACAGCACGAGGAAAAGCAGAGATTTTAGCTTACAGCAACTGTCCGGGAGCACATGTCATACCTATGGACAACAGACAACTGGGTGGGCAAGTACTAACTCATATTCATGTTTCTGCTGCTAATTAGCCCTGGTGGGTTGGAAGCTGTAACTTGGGTAACAAATTGTCTTAACAAATTTTGTCTTAACAATGATTTTCCAGCTCAGGTTTCCAGTCTTGAGATAGGTAGCAAATATGGACCTTTCCCCACACAGATCAAAAATCAAGACTATTGAACAAATACTGTGGTTAATTCATATCAGTTCTTAATTCAAAGTAAAAGTTGTTACAAGCTCATTTTATCAGCATTTTTGTAAAAACAATTCTAAAGTCCCTTATTTTCCTCTGTTTCATTAATGAAGCAATACCTTGGAGTAAAATTGGGAAAATTCCCAAAGGATTAGTCTCATTTATCTCCCTGTTTAACTGACAGTGTGTTTCCCTAGCACAATTCCAGCGAGAAAACAACTACTGAACGTCAACCAAGCCTTCAGTCAGCATTAAATCCCAGTGCACTGTAAAAGTCAGGCTGGTTTTCAGGTGTGCTTTAAAGTACTAAGAGTCTGATTAGGGAAGATCTATTTTCAGAAAAGTGGAAAAAAGTTCTGTTTTTCTAGATCACCTTAAGAAACAGCACCTCTGTCTCCCTGGTGTTTGCACAGCTGTGCTAGAGAAAACCAACCACTGTCACAGGCAGGTCTCCACGCTGCAGGTCGATTATACCAACACCTCTGATTCCTCCTGGGAGGCTAGTTCAGGTCTGGCAGGGTTTGTCACAACCGTCATGACTTCTGGCCTGAGTTAACAGGTCCAGGAAGATTGAACCTGTGTGCCAGATCTCATGCAGCACTGTGCCAGATTAATAAGCCCTTCCAGAAGATGGAGCAACTGGAAACATGGTGCAAACATTCAGCTGAGGTTTGGAATCAGAAATCCCTCTACCAGTCAGGATGGTTTTTTGATTTTTTTTTTTTAAATTTATTTTCTATTATTTGCAATACTCTAAATTCACATTACTCTCAACCACAGCGTAGTAGTTCTTTAGGGTAATAATACAATTTGTTTCCATAACTCTAAGTTTATACCTGTAGATTTTTCAGGCAAAAATTCACCCCTGACTCCTTTAAGCAAAAGGGTTCCCCAGCACAGACATACAGGTATTTCCCCCACCCGCTTTTCCACAGCATCTGCAACTGCTCTGCTTTATCAGAGTGAAGAAACATTGCTATAATTTTTGCTCCCACCCCAGGGCTTGGATACGCATGCTGGTTTTGGCTGGGATAGAGTTAATTTGCTTCATGGTTGTTAGTACGAGGCTGTTTTAGAAGCTTGTGTTGTTGCTGAGCAGTGCTTACAGAGTCAAGGCCGTTTCTGCTTCTCACACCATCCCACAAGTGAGTAGACTGGGGATGCACAAGGAGTTAGGAAAGGATGCAGCTGGGACAGCTGACCCCAACTCACTAAAGGGATATTTCATACCGTATGACATCATGCTCAGCATATGAAGCTGGCGGAAGAAGGAAGGAACATTCAGATTTATAGTGTTTCGTTTCCCCAAGTACCTGTTACGCATGATGGAGCCCTGCTTTCGTAGAGATGGCTGAACACCTGCCTGCCCGTGGGGACTGCTGAACGAATTCCTTGCTTTGCTTACATGGCTGTTGGTTTATTAAACTGCATTTGTCTCAGCTTGAGTTTTCTTGCCTTTACCCTTCCGATTCTCTTCCCCATCTCACCGGGGTTAGGGAGCGAGTGGCTGCGCGGTGCTTAGCTGCCAGCTGGGGTTAAACCGTGACAATATGCTTGCTTGAGAAGTGTAGCTGGCTCTCAGCACCATCACACATGCCCCTGCACAGTCTGGTTAAAAGCTTGAATACACCAGCAAACACAGGCTCTGAGCAGGCTCAGTTTAAGCCGCAGTATGCAGTTTGCAATGTTTATTTCCCTGGGAGGATGGGACCCTGGCCCAGCCGCAGCACCCTGTGTGAGAGCATCCAACAACATGCTGTCCCATATGCCACTTCCCATGGGCATGCTGGAGCTGCTCCAACACCACGGCAGAGCTGCCTGCCCATGTCCAGCCCAACACATGCCTCAGCCATGCTGCAAGTGCAAACACACAATTACGCAATGGCAGACCCAACCACGATGGAGCTGTTGCGTAGCATTGACCCCCACGGCATGTCCAGTGCAGTCCTCTCCCTCTCCCCTCACCCTGCCCAGCTTCTAGCCCTGCATCTCTGGTGCCCAGATGTTTCCCCATTACACTACTCAGGAAGCCAGCAAGGCCAACGTGCTTCTCTGAGCAGAAGGTGACCACTCCTGCACACTTGAATCAGCCTTACTCTCTACCTTGGGCTGCCCTGTCCTCTGTGCTAACCTCTTTCTGCAAACATGAGGTAACAAACTTTACCTGTGCTTTCAAGGGCATTTGTTATGGGGTTTTTTTTTCTTTTCAGTCCCTTAAAATGAAAGCAGTGCTAGGAGGCACAATCCTTCTGGTGAAGTTTACATGCTGCTTACTACATGATAAATTGTCTGTGCATCCTCCAACCTCATTTCAAAACAACACTATGCTTGCTAGAAAGCTTTGTTGGCTTTAAGCTGATTAATGAGTTGATGTGTAACAAAACTTGTGGCCACTGGCAATAAATAAGTTTTTACTAATCAAAAAGCATACAACCCCCCCAAGCTTTTACTAGATGTGCCTTTCCAGGGCATCACACTGCTACAACCAAAACTCTTGTAAATGACAACTTATGGGTTGGTTTTTTTCAGTTACATGTTAAGGCAGAAAACATAAGAGCAAAAGAGAGGAAAGAGCAACCTTGCAAAAGGAAGTGTTGTGCTTAAATAGCTCTGTCCGTGGTACGAACACCAGGCTACTGCAAAAGCTGTATCTTAGTGCAAATGGCTCTTTGCTCTCCCATCCAGTTTAAGCTACACAGCACACACGCAAATAAATATGCAGGGTCACCTTTTGATAAAGTGGTATCCTGTAGCAGAGGCAGAGATGAGATCTGTATCCCACCTATAGACACTCAGCACCTTGACCACATTCAGCCTGGAAACCTCAAAGAAGTAGTAAGATTCCAGCCCAGGTTTCACAGCCACTGTGCCCCGAGAGCTCCCAAGTCCCTGCATTTGGTGCCGCAGGTGCCTTGCATTCACAGCCTTTTGCAGTGAGATTTGCAATAAGCCTCTTTGTACAGCTCAAACCTCTGTGTACAGCTCAAACCAGTGTCTGCTTCTGACAACCAGGCTGCAAGATACTGATTGCAGATGACTGCCCACACAACTGCTGGAGCTCAGCAGAATTAAATCCTTGAACCAGCCAAGAAATGCTGTTGTCCCTCATAAGCACAGTAGCAACACTGCATCATTTAACTACGTTTCTCCTGCAGTTGCTGCCAAACATGGCAATTTGGGGACATTTATTTTAAGTGTCATTGTTTTCTGTGTATTAGCATATGCTCCAGTCAAACCCTTTATTCACCATTGCCAGGTACGATGAGCCTTGTTACAGCCCAAATTAAAAAGTCTTGAAAGCAATGCCTTAATTTATAATCAAGAGAAAGAAAACATTTTAGTAAATTTAAGGTGTTTAAAGCCAGCCAAAACCCCTTTTTCTGAGAAGCATAGCTGATATGGCTTTTAGCTATCTGATAAACACTCACTCCCTCAAGGGAGGGAGCCAAGCAGCTGGGATGATACGGGTAGGCCCCTATGGCTGCTCTCCCAGGAAGGGACACAAGGTCCCCTTGGATTCACAGGTCATCCTCACCATTCTTCAGGTCTGCAAGGGAAAACTTTCTCAAACCAGCTTTTTCTTGGTGGGAGACATGCTTGCTGAGCTTTGTATGGTAGTAAATCCTCAGAGGTGATACAATTTTAAATCACTATGACTCCTTGAAGCGCCAAAACTTCCAGACAACAGATTTTTATCAACTGGACTAAAATTACTAGAGGAAACAGAGGTACAGGACATCCACCCTTTTTCAGAGCAGCCTCTCTCAACACTGAAGTTGAACAACATGAAGTCTTTCTGCAGAAATTAGATTTGCAGGTTCCAAGCACCTCGCCTCAGATCTGCTGGCAAGTCCACTGAAGGCCCTGGGAATCATCACCCGAGGTGACAGGACCGAGCTCTGCACAGTTACATTGGTGTACACACTAAAAGCCCCATGAACCACCACAGTTAATGTCAACCAAAAAAAAGGAAATCTAGTAAATAGCATGTTAGGAAGTTAAATTCCATTATTAATGAAAATGTTTCTAGCAGAGCAGTTATGCAGCACCCTTGAAGGAAGTTGCCAGGAGATGGAGCGTTAGCAGGAGCAGCATGGCAATATGATGTTTGTATACGGAGTGGCTGAATCACTGCCATCCTGTGACTAACGTAACTTCCCCAGGTAGAAAATGGTTGCAAACATCACTTGTGTAGCTAATTACTGATCTACAGCAGCAGGCTAATAAAAGGCCATATGTAGGGGGGAAAAAAAAGTACATTTGGTGTTTACAATTAAAATTTTCCACTCTGGGGGGATATGGGATAAACAAACCAACTCCGCACAGAAATCTAAGTGCTGAGAAAGAAAAATTCCACAGTGGAGGCTGAAAAACAATTTTGGGTTAATTAACATCCATGAGTCAAAGGCTGCCTGACAGTGTGAGCAGGGACAGCCGAAGCAGCCTCTCCGAGGTAAGTCGGAGCACTGCACAGCGGCTCTCAGCCCTGGCTCACTGCGACCTGCGGGCTCATGCACTTTGCTAAAGGGCAGCTAGAAGCCTAAAAAGCAGCTAGAAGCAACACAGACACTGAATTCCTGAGTAATTCTTTACTCAATGTTCCTCTTTCAGGGACAAAAGGGAGACAGGGGACAGATCCAGTTGAACCTTTAGACACTACTTCGTGTTTTCATTTCACAACAAAGTGTTTTCAGAATTATCGCCATGCTTCAGCAGAAGCGAACTCTTCCCACTGGTGACATGACATGCATTGCCCCTTCTCTTCCATCTTGCTTGGGTGCCCAGACAAAACTAAAATCTCCATCATCACACAAGTTCCCATGATTGGACTGGAGGAGAGCCATCACTTTTTTGCATGGGACAATGACATGCCGAGGATGTGGGATGCCCCACTTTTTCATATGGGACAATAACTGGCATTAAGTAGTTGCAGCAAAATCACTCTAAGCGAGGTAGCATAGAAGCTGGCTTTGCAGTTGTTTGATTTTCACACTAATGAACAAGTTAAAGTTTATTTCCATCATCTTTACCATTCAGAGTGGCAGGCAGCTGAGGAAGCACTTGAGTTTTCCATGCATCAGCTTATAAGCATGTGTGCAGTTTTTGTGGCTAAGCGTTATGTCTCCTACTGTTACTTGCGATCCAGACCAGCTTCACGTTCCCCCCACCCCCAATGTCAAGAGTCTAGCCTGAAAGAGGTTTTTGTCAAGCAGGTTGCAAACAAAATTGAAATAACCACAGCAAATTAATTGGCAGAGACAGAGAAGCTCCCTGGGGTGCTACAAAATGATGAAAAGACTACAAAACTTCCTAGAGGACAAGACAGATGTACATACACATACGTGTCCATTATTCCTCAGCCTTGTACCCTACAAAGGTGTACAAGGCGGCTGTAAAAGTCAGAGTCCTGCAGGTTTTCAGGCTGACCTTAGCACAAGTGCAAAATAGAAGATGAGATGCGCACAGAGAAACCTGCCAGTTAAAAGGAGAACCGCCGCCCCCCTGCTTTGGATCGTGACTCCCACTGCACAGAAGCCCTTGCGGTCACCTGGCACTCGCTTTGCTGAAGTGCAAATGCAGGTCCCTGACCCGGCACTGTTACCTTGCAGCGGCAACAGCAGCAGGAAGGCAGGACTGGAGGGGTTCAGCTCTCTGCTTCGTTCAAGATGACCCCTGAAATGCTGAGCTCGTGATGTTATTAGCATCAGCAAGGAATCCAGCCAAGAGCAAAACGTGTTTTATCTTTCTGTCAGTAACTGAAGTGGGCCAGCATTCAACAGCACGCTGGGCCAATATTTCTTCGAACGCCAAACGGGTATGCATCTTTCAGACTCGGACGGTGGAGTGAACAGGCTGAACACTGCAGCTTCTAAATTTCAACTCCAAGTGCTGCTCAAGATAGTAACCAGTTATTGGCTTTACATTCCATGCACAGACAAAAAAGTTATTCCCCTATAGACCACTTTTCACCATTGAGATGACCAGAACAGGCTACTCGAATCAAATCTGAACAGACCAAGGGAAAGCCTGAGCCTGCCCAATGATGGTTTAAGCCAGATTGACAGTGAAAGGACAGTCCTAGCTACATGCAGTGTTTGCAGTCCGGAGAGAGAAAACCACAAGTTCACTGCTTCAGAAAGATAAGCTGCTCTTCAGATCAAGATGTCAAAAAATCAACCAAGCAATCTTCATGTAAATAGAGGAGATTAGGATTTTTGGGTTCTCTTCCAACCCGTAAGCTAGCACATGACACAGAAAGGGCTCCTCTAGGGCTGTGGGGGCACCAGTGAGACCATCACCTTCTTGTACAAAGAAGTTCATCAGGATGGTGCTTCTGTGGAGTAACTCAGTGCAGACCCCAACCCCACCCATGCTTCTTACCCACATCTGCTCCCTGGGAAGCTATGCAAGTGAGGAGAGAAAATTCCTCAGGATCTGCAACTTACTTGTCTCCTACAGTCGGAAAGGCTCCAAACTGATTGGCAGCCTGTAAATACAGCTCTCCAGCAACTGGCATTACTTTCACTGGCAACGCACTCTTTGCAAAAGCCCGTGTGTGTTTGCTGGCTTGGAGCAAAGCAGATCCTGAGCAGCACTCCAGCACCTCAAACAGGAGATATTCCCACCACAGCCATCAAGGACACAACATGTCCTCTGCCTGGCAGCTTGCATCAGCCTAATCGGAGGGGCAGCATTTTGCATGCACATCAAGGGAGAAGCAGGAAAGTTCTCCAGAAGTTACATGCTCTAAGTAGTCTATCGAGGCAGCCCTCGGGCACTGCAAGCTTCAGCCATGATGAGCTTTAAACACACATCAGAAGTGCTGGTGCTCAGAGGCTACAGTCCATATATCATGCACTAAATGGCTAGTACCATTTGTCTCAACAGAACTGTCACCTCATGTGCTGAGAGGAAAAAAAAAAGCCAGATAATACAAGTCTTTTTCAGTGTTTGTGGTCTGCAATAAAGGTCTGCATTAATGACCTCAAGATCCTGAACAAAGTTAAACATTATTGCTGTGTCCACTCCCAAAGAAAAAAAACAAAGCGACCTTCATTTATGCAAAAGCAACTGAAAGTTGTTCATTTAGGAGGGTTATTTTGTTTGGAAGGGCTGGTTTTAGGTTGTTTTGGACTTCTCAGCTATAGTACATTTTTCTTTAATTAGTTTAGCTCAACCAGCACAGAGCAGAAGTTGGGCAACAAGGGTCTGCCCATAAAAGCATTTGAAATTGCTGGCTGGCTAATGCAGTCTAAATAGACACTGCAATCTGCCTGTCAGACTTATTAGAGGGTAGTATTGTGTTCTGTATATTACATTACTATTATTGTATTTTCCAGGAGAATGAATTATCCACTGGTAATGATTTCATATGGGTAAATGAGGCTGCTACATTCGCTTCATTAGCATCTTTTCTGCAGCCACCAGCATTTAGATTAGAGATTCTCCTGGACCATACAAAGGAACAAGTGTTTATTCAAGTGTTTTACCAGCCTGCCAACACAAGCACCTCTGCGCCCCATAGTTCCTGCCTCCGCTGGGGCTTGTAGAAGCTACAGAAACAGGGGTGGTAATGCAGATCTGAGAACTGAACAGCTAACAGAGATGGGATTTGATCCCCATGTGTAGTGCTATCTCCTGATCACATACGGTAAGGGACCTCTGACCAGAATGGTCATGTTTTTTTACATGCTCACCTCTTCAAAGGGCATTTCTTATTGAAGTAGATCAAAGTGAGTACCAAGTATTTTTCAGGTGCAGGTAGCCATGCTAACTGCCCTGTGAGCACTTCTGGGATTTCCCACCCCAATCTCATGCTCAAGCTCACTTCTGCCCTCAGACTCAGTCAAGCTCAAAGCTTGGTCATTTCCACAGCCCCAAAACCCTGCACAGCCAACAGCATGAGGTAAGATACAGGCAGGCCAGAGCTATGTGCCCAGCACAGGGATCAGCTGCAAACTCAGACCAAATAGAGAGGCAAAGAAAAATGGTTGTATCTCCTTTAATGGCTTGGTTGGCAGTAGATGAGGAGATAGGGCATCCTTCTGTTCAGGTTTTGTCCTCATCCCCAAGATCTCCTTCGTGTCGAGTTGTTCCCACTCATAAGGACAATAAGCAACATTGACTTCAATGACAGGACTGGGTAGAGAGAAGGGTCATATGTTGTGACAGGATATGATGTGATGCAAAACCACATCTATGAGATTGAACAGGCTGCTGGTAGGAACAGGAACATAGGCATATGGCAAAATCCAGCTCTGAGGATGACTTAAGATAAAAATAATTTTAAAGGATATTTTAAATTCACTGCTTTAACTTGCTTCTGCTCTATTAGTGAGGTGATAAGTTAGCTGTATCACTAGATTAGAAAGTGGAAATCCTTTAACATACAGAACACGTAAAATAGTTCTAGTTGTGACTGAGTAAGCCCCTTTAACAATGTCTTTTAAAAGGCAATATGTGTTTGGGTAAGTAGCCGGTGTATTCCCTAGGAAAATTCATTTCACCAGCACTCACCATGTCATCAGCTAATTATAGAAGCACTGCAGCTATCTGTGGTGTAGCGGTAATTGTAACCCGTGTGCGCAAAGGAGCAATAGCCATATAACGGCTTTCCTCTACCACTTCACGGGAAGGGTTCTCGGAGGACTGCAGTAATTTGCACCTACACCTTCACAGCCCCGCAATTTATCAGTCATTTCGGAGTCATGGAAATGCAGGGACAGAGGAGATGAGAGAGGCATCAAATACTCAGAACTCCCCTTACTCAGAGAGGGTTTCACTCCTGCTTGGATAAAGCACTAAGCTCTCAAACTGCACTAAGCCTCAAATGGATTGCTGGGCTGCAAGTTGCACAGGCCAAGATTTTTGATCTTTAATTCTAACAAATGCCATAAGTAGCCTAAGGACCCCTGTATGTAAAGGTTTGAGGTTTACAAACAACACCGGGAGCAGGGGAGGGAGGTCTGTACAGTAGGTCCATATATCTAATGAGGCAATAATTAACCAACTAATTTACCCATTATGCTTCTGATCTGGTGAGCAGTGCTCTGGGTTAAAACCACCCTCAAACCTACAGATGCAAAATAAAGACAGCCTAGCACGGGGAACAGCTCTTCAACTGCTGTCAGTGATGTGGTGAGGACTATCACCCTTCTAGCTTAAGGATCCACTTTCTCCAACAGATTTAGATCATCTCAAAGATGACCTCGCTTCAGCTCTGAACCAAATCCTGAGTTTTCAGAACATTACAGCACTGATTACATTTGAGATGATTAAGAACCTTTTCAAGTCCAAAATTCAGGTAGTTATGCTGTAACAGGCTGTTCTACTACAAAACCCTCAAGGCAAAGCCCGTTTCAAGTTTAGTTTCCAAGAACAGCATGTACTCTGAAAACATGCTGCACGCTGCAAGGTCTGTCTGCAACAGCACCTTCAAGAAGTCGTGCCTACAGTCACACCAATGGGCTCTTATAGGTCTGGCAGACTTGACTTTTACAGCTCTCGCACAGCCTCAATAACTGCAGTACCTCTGCACTTCAATCCCTAAACGTTATCTGCACAGCACCCAAAGCATAGCTCGGCCACAGCACGCCAGGACCTGGAACAGTGACTTTCTCGTACGAACTGGACTGTCTCATAGTCAGTTGTCCTGAGTCATGACTATTTGCCAAACTTAGCCCAGCGAGGATGAGCTGAGAGCTCAGTGACGACAAAGCACACGCCGCTGACGACGAAGCAGGCTAGGCGTCACCAGTATTGTCACAGCGTGCTGTACCGCAGAGCTCAGCGAGGGCATGCGCTCACACAGCGCTGGCCACGATCTGTCACAAGCTACCTCCAAAGCACCGTGCTCAGGCACGGACAGCAGGTCAGCCGGGACCGAGACAAGTTCGGCACAGACTGGAAAACCAGCCTGAAAAGCCTGTGTAGCCCTTGCCAGGCCTCTGCACTGCCCGGGCTGGGCTGATGCTGCCACGGGAGACAGCTGCCATGGTGCACTGGGGCCTGACATCAGGGTGATGCGCTGTAAGCACGCCCTGCAGACCTCAGCTACGGCAGATAACGGGAAACCCTCCTTTGGCAGCAAACAGCCCTGAAAAAGTAATTAGTTTTCCCTGGGTTATTAGGAAAGGGAGTAATCATGTGTACAGTTCCAGCAGGGCTGTAGACACTGCACTCCAACCGAGGGAAAGGCAAAGCAGAAGAGATTTGTTTGCAGTCAGTAATTGTTCTCTGCCCTGACTTTGCTCAAGCAGCTACAATTATTAATCTGTAAATTTCGACATCAAAAGCAGAGATAACTAAATAGAGGCGAGGTCAGATAGGAAAAAAATAATCCAATTTTTTACATTACATTAATTTTTTCCAGCTGAGATATCTTTCTTTTTGAGCTTATATTGAGAGCATACATATTTAAAATAAGTCCCACTGGCCACATATGCCATCAGCAGAGTGCAGCATAGCAGAAAATAATTAAAGTAATTGTTTTTAAGGACAAATTATATTCACTTCAATTTTGCTAGGATAACAATTTGCACAGCTGAAAAGAAATCAGACGTGAAACTCTGCACTGCATTTATTTCGCTGCTACAAGTAATTCTCCAGCTCCTTCTCTGTGAAGAGAGAAGCTCCAGTTTATAAGGGAGGTGAGCCCTAGACATCATTACCTGTGTGGGGGTCAAAGTAGCACAGGGGAAGAAAGCCCTGTTGATGCTAAGTTTGCCCATAGGGAAAAAGCTGAAAAACACAGACACAGACTCTGGGACCTACGTTCATCTAGAGTGATGGGGACAGGAGAATATTCTTAGCCTGGAGACAAAAATTAATGTAATTCCTCCAAACAGCAGGAAAAAGTCTATTACAAAATGGAACAGAGATTTGTCTGTCAATTAAAGCAAAACAGTAATTTCTCCTACAGTCCAGTTCAAGTGAAAAAAGGAAAGAAAGGGGAGCCTAAGTGGAAAAAAAAAATAAATCACCTTTTCATACATCCTAAACATAGAAATTGTTTTAAAACTTCAAAATATTTTCATGGAACACAGTGTCATATCAGTCAGAAATCACATTAGCACATCTCTTTCACAGTGCAGCCAGGTTGGTTCTCACCTCTTCAATACCTAAGCTGTAAAACCTTTCCTATGCACTAAATAAGCAAGGTAGTGCTATTACAGAAATATCACACTGTAAGGACAAGTCTGTCTGGTTAACTCAATAGCAGTGGAATCCCACCAGGGATGAATTAACCAACATCATTTTTCCACCTTTTCCAAAATGAGGACTCAGGTATTTTCAAAATCCTTTTTCCCTTCATCTCCGCTCACAGCATGTGTAGCTTGCAAAAAAGTTCCCTTTATCATCTTCTGTAATTAGTTTTCACTGAGCTGGACAGCAGAAAACACCACACCCATGAGGAACCCCTGCTTGGTCCACAGTGAACTGCAGCATCACATATCTGAGAAGCAGTCTCAGATTATTGAGTGTGTTGCTGCACTGATTCATTGTCTTGTCACTGAACACAGCTGGATGTTTATTAACAATAAGAACAAATACATTTATCTTTTACACTAAGAACTGTCTTTCTGAACAAGAGAGGCACTAAGAAGGAACTGAGATGTGTGGTATACTTAAAAATACATAGCAGGCATCATGGTATTTGACTTAATGATTACCACGAGGAACACAAACAGGAAGTGTGAACTGCCACAAACAAATCCACTTTGTTTATATTTCTCCATTCTCAACATTAAAATGGGCTCCATAGACCAGTATCCATCTCCTACAAAGCATTAGCAGAGAGCCAGGGAAAGCAGTGTAGGTTCACACCATAAATATTAGCTACTTGCCCCTGTATTTTCATATTCAATGATCATTCCACTTTTCAGGGTTTCCCAAAATGATTATTTCTACTTAACAATGCTCAGGAAATTCAGGGATCCACAATGTTCATTGACTCCATTCACATCTCCCTTCACAACACAGCTGCCCTGGGACAGATGCAGCCACCACCAGACCACTTCCCACAGGTGAGTCCACATCCCTTTGTGAAGAGCTTAGGGCTAAACCCAAATTTCCTTCCTGAGCCATTTCCCAGAAAAATCTCAGACCAGAACTTCAGCTCCAACATCACCCTGTGGTATCAATGATTTAGAATCAGAATGCAGGAGTAAAGTTTCCAGGTCATAGTCAGTACAGGTCTGCAGTGAAAGCCCTGGTGATGCTGGGAGACATCCGTTCAATCCAGGGGATTACAAACCTGCGTCACCCCCAAAGTCAGCCACTCTGCTGACAGGACACATCCTTGGACCTGATAGCTGCTCCAGTGACAGAGTTCTTTGGACCTCACCATTGGGCAGCCTTGTGACACCAAGCATGCAGCGGCTTTGAGACCAAACCACCATTCCTGCTCCTGGTCCCCAGGCACATCCTGTACATACCACCACACTGTCTCCACCCTGCTCACAGGGGCAGCTCTCAGCTCCAGCAGGAAACACCATAAAAATCTGATCTCAAACATAGCATTAAGCATGGCAAAAATACAGCTCATGAAGGTGATCTTGAGTCAAGATCAGTTACCATAAGTCATTTCTGAGATGATTTAAATAAGATCTACCCTGCATTGAATTCACACCCCACTCCTAACAGTGTGTCAGGATGGACTTGCTCACAGGCACAGGGTACTTTCTCCAAGGCAGAGTGTAGCCATCTCAGAAATCATACACCAGAGGCATCGTCATCAGTAACAAATGAGACCTCCTAAGAATCTTTAAAGTCTTGGTTTTGCTACATTAAGTTTAGAGCTTGCAGCTATGTCTTTGGTAAAAGAGACTCCAAGAGCATACTACTGTGCATGCCACTATTCAGGGAAAGAAGAGATTCTGCCACAGTGTTCTAATTAATAAAGACTCAGTACCTGCAGTCCATGGCTGAGAGAGAACAGTTGTAGCTACCCCCTCCATTACTGCTCTGGACATCTAGGGCATGTGCAGATAGAGCAGACTTACAACAGAGAAAAAACAGTGAAGAGTAAAAGGAGAGAAAAATGCTGTTTGTGACTTCCACCTGCACTGGGCCACAACTTAAAGCATCAGTTCCTAACCACCGACAGTCTGAGCTGTATTTTCCAAAGGATATCTTTCTTTTTGCACATACAGCAAGTGCTTGGTGACACCTGCAGTCACTTTCAAGGGTTCTGACTTGCGAGCGCACCTTCCTAGCAGCGTTGACAAGGGCCATATTTCATTCCATATATATATACACTGATTAAAAGCTACATTACAGCAGAGTGCCTGTTGAAAGCATACCTGCCAGTGATACAGAACTAACCACCCCACAGAGCCCTGCCACTTCCCACATGCAAGCACTCAAATTTCTGAGCCTGGGACATTCAGAGCCAGCCTTCTGCAACACCAAGCGCGTTGAAAGCAGGTAGGCCTAATTACTGAGCTCATCTCAATTCCACCCAGTTCTGGTGGGAGGGTCAAAACAACAGGGAAAAATCCCATGTGATCTTGAACACTTGTTACATCTGGCAACAGCACTGTTCCTCGTTAACAGTCTTTGCACAGTTATTATCTGGTGTAACACACATCTTCATCCCCACCATGTCACAGCACAGGGAGAGAACTAGATGTCACATTTGCCAACTACCCATGTTCAAGTCACATGGATGCTGTATAAACTTTCAATTAGGAAGGGAAGAGGCCGAGGGTGGAGGAGATAATCCTTAAAAGAACTACTTCAAATGCAGAGTACAGATGAGATTTCAGAAAGGCTAACTTAGAAGCCCTGTGATGTATCTATGGTTTTGATATCAAGGCCATTCATAACACTTAGACACTGTTTTCTCAAAGGAAGCCTTTTAAAAATATTTTCTCTGTTTGTTTCTACAAATCAGCTGATTCTTGTTACAAAAATCCCACTGAGTGTCCCACAAACCAAGGAATTCCTTCTTTTCTCAAAGAGTAAGACTGAGACAAATAAGGCACAAGGCGGCAGGAAGATAATCAAGGAGCCTTACTTACGCTGAGCTGAGGAAACCTTGAGCTCAAGCCCAATGCAAGACAACTCGAATTGGTTCAGCTTGCAGTGAAAGATGGCTGAGCTTGCCTGAATTGCTTGGCATTTGCTCGCTGCCCCTGAAGGCTGAGTACTTGATAGATACTATGGATTAGCCAGTTTTGCACCATGCACCACACTAACTTAGGCACACAAGTGACTTCAAGCTCCTCATTTTGGAAGAATACACTATTCTGTCCTTGTAAGAGTTAAATAGTCTGGGTTTAGTTATCAGCTATGAATGGTGCTTTCGTAATGCATGCATTTAGGAGGGATTTTCATCCCCAAGAGCCCTCTACGCTGACAGCTTTTGAACCTTGGATGGAAAAATGTTCTTCAGGGAGGCAAGAGAACAGGACAGCCTGCTGTTCTCCCAGATCCAAGACAAGATGCAAATTTCAGGGCTTCTGAAGTTGGCTGGCAAATATCCTGAGGGCCTAATAGCAGTGCTTCACCACATACAGCCACATCTGAGCAATTCACTGAAAGAAAACTCTTTCCTGTTCTTCAAAAGTATCTTTCCAGCTCACAAGTGCTCAACTAGGGACCCTATGGGGCACAGAGGACATTGCCTTTGTGCAATAATGCTCCACCAACTGTTAGAAATGGGATGTATATCTCAGCAAAAGAAAGATCTTTGCTTCTGGGTTTGGCCAGCCAAGAAACCAACAGCAAAGCATTGGTACCCAAGGAAAAGAACACCACGCAAACCAACACTGCAGCAAATAAACCTCAGGATCTGCTTTCTCTCTGCTTGTCTCCTATTAGGTTAATTTGTTTTATCTGTCTACACAGCAGAAGCAGGACTACCAACACATCAGAGGAGCCAGGATTGCTCATTTCTGAGAACTCCAGTACTTGACAGTGCTGCATCCTGGCAGAAAGTCACACAACAGGAATATGGAGAAATCAGTGGTTTTAACCTATTTGGAAATTGTAAATAGAGAAAAAATGGAACAAATCTCAGTATTTCCCATCCTCGTGTCAACAATACCTCAAAAAGATGAAGCTGAGACTTCATTTATGTTCTTTAACCATCACCAAGACTTGATAGGAATAAAACTGAGATATTGCAGTGGATTTCAGCATGGAAAAACTGTTACCAAATTGTCCTCCAAACTTTAACACCACCTTTAACACCACCATTCAGATAATAACGTACTAACTCAAGAAAGTGCTGTGTCCAACACTAAGCCACTTAGAAGCACAGGATTAAATACGTATCACCCTGGAGAAAGGGAAAGGTGATGACAAAGAGCCAAAAGCTAGGAATCGTAAGTTTATAAAGGCACAGGGGTGAATCTAGCTAGGAAAGGAAGCATATAGATGAGTTTTGAGGTAATCAAAGATTACTCCCATGCTATTTCAATCATTTCCACATAGTAGGGGTCAAAAAAATTGCAGATTTTTAATACTTTTCTAATACTAACTGTTGTTAGGTGGGGTATGCATGTTATGTCATCAGTTCCGCGCTCCTTACTCGACTACCCACTAAGCAGAACCTTAAAATGCAGCTAATTAAGCAGAACCTAAATTCAGCAGGTAGGTTTGGATGACTTGCACCACAGTTTTAAAAGAACATGCTGAAACACTACTATTGATACAAATTTTAAACATATCTTGAGCACATGGAATTTGCAAAGCCTGGAACAAAACCTGCCTAAGTGCCAACCATAAATTATCCGGAACAGGCAGTATCTAGGATTATTGACTTTAAAGTATAAAACAACAGTTAAGCTTTTACTTAACGTGATTTTGGTCATTAAAATTACATTGTTGATTTTCCATACAATGTAGCTTTACACTGCAGGATGATTTAAGACAAGGAAATAATATGACATGCAACAAGAGATGAAAATAGTCTCATGCAATGGGACCACATGCTCCTCCCCTGAAGACTTGGCAGAGGCTGGTCCTTGGCACTATGGCATAGACACATACGTTAATGAGTGGAAGAGCCTAAAATCATTACTTATCAAGCCTCAAGATGACAGTGTGCAACTGCTAAATAACCAAGAAGAAATCAACAGATCTGCATGGCTAAATAAGTTGCACCAATGAACACAGTACAGACTTCAGTACTGACACACACAGCAACATAAATGATGGGAACGGCATCTGTGAAGCCATTAATTGTGGCAGGAACTTCCTGGTCAACATGGAAAAATAGCAGCTGAGCACACTGTGCTGGAGTGGTCCTATGGTCAAGAGCTCAGGGAGGCTTCGAATGGGGAATGCTCAAAAGGAATTCAGTGTGTGGCATTTGACATTAATACCGTCAAAATTTTGCTAAGTTTTAATGCTTGCAATTCAAGAAGGATATTGAAAAACTGGATCCAGTGCAAAGAACCACCAAGAGGATGATTAAACGACCAAAAGCTCAGCTTAGAGAAAGGCTCCAGAAGCACCATCTGTTCTCCTTAACGAAGGGAGAAGGTTAATAGGACAATCTGATCACAGTTTGCAAGTACCTACGTAAGGAGCAGAAATTCGGTCAGAGTTCTGTCCTGTAGCAAATCCAGTCTAACAAGAGGCAATACAAAACCAGACAAACTCAGGCCCAAAACACTGCATGGTTATGATGGTTAACTCAGTTAATGCTGGTGTTGACATTATTACCAGTACTGATACCTATCAGTAAGGCTGAATGCAGGGCAGTAAAAGCTGTCCATCACACATTAAAACATGATGGGATTATTTTTTTTCCTACTCAGATGCAACTTTCTAGCTAAACAGGAATTAATTCAGAGCAGCCAGAGTAATATTTTCATAGCACAGACTTTGCACGAGCAGCTGTGTGTATCCCATGAGGCCCCTCCAGTAGAGGCATTGCTCCAAGGTGGGGACTGTGGCTTGCCACTGGGCACAGGCTGTGACAACTTTTGCAGCTCCCGGGAACAAAAGTTTAAGACTGAAGAACCTCTGCTGTGCCATGGGCTGGCCAGCATTCCCCTGCCAACCCATTATTTATCACAGTACCTCAGCCCTCAGCATCTCCCACAAAACATTACTACTGGGGGTAGAACATGCACATTCACATGGAGCTTCAGGTCAGCTCACATCCTGCAGGACCCTGGACCATGAGGCAAGGCAACAGCTATAACCAAGCATAAATTGAAGAATCCAATCCTTATTTAAAGAAATCTCCTTTTAAGATTAAATATTCGTTGTTTATTGTGTATTATTTAATTTTTTTAGAAGGATTGGGGGACATAGCTTTCCTTCAGTAGTCTTTGGTTCTGGAAGTTGAGGGAGCAGAGCATCAGCTGCAGAAGCCCCACCAGTTCCCAGTGCAGACCAGTTGTTTCTGACTCAATAGGTTGTGCTGAGAACAGACCCTTTAGGATAAATGCACCCAATCACAGGCCTGGACAGCCTATTTAACAGTCACCTTGTTAACAACTCAGCAAGGTTAATGAATAAGTAATTTAACCTCTTCAGCATGTTTTAACAAGCTGATTCCTGTGTGCCATAGGTTTGTGGCAGGACATTTCCCCTCCTGGCCAGGAATAAGAGCACAGAAGCAAGAGAAGTTTGTTTTTCAGAGCGTGGTGTGCTTTCAGAGCACCTAGAAGATGCACAAGGTGCCTTGGGACTCCCTACCTCAAGCCCCACTTCTCTCACCACATGCTACGAAAGCATTTGTGGCTCCAATCTTTTCAGTACAGACCTAGTCCTCCTCTGCTGTCCCTTACACTTTGGGCGAATCAGTGCTTCCTGCCCTACACCCTGCGTATAGGCACTGATTTTTAAGGGAAACTCAACTGTGGACCAGAAGCTGGTACCTCAAATCAGATGTGCAAGCTGCTGCTAGTGGATTTCTAAAAATGGGGGCCTGGGGAAGAAGTGGAGAGACAGTTTGCCTAGAGGCAGAAGCAGCCTATGGAGCAGCCAGCAGCAGGCTGGCTATGTGTAACCATTTGTTTATGCAGTTTATAAGAGCCAGGCTCCAGGAACAGCAGGGGGACGTTGAACTCCATGCTGCATGTGGGTGCCTCATGCAGCAGCCTTCCCAGGAAAGGCTCTGCTGAAAAATTCCCAGCCCCATCCCTCTGCCGAGCCTGCTGCTCCACTCCTGCCATTCCTGCATGGAGCCACTGATGTTTTGGAGGGGGAGGGAGCCCGTCCCTTTCTGGCAATGCAGGCACCTCATGTAAATTCATTGAATAAATGCAGTCATTTCTCTCAGCTGATCCATCCCCACGTGCGCATGCTGAAGCTGTGCCAGACCCTCAATGCAGCCAATTCTCCCACAGTTCATCACTCCTGAAGGTGAAACTGTTCGTCACCCTTATCAGCATTTCCCCCTTTTTCTTCCCCTCACTTGCCTGCCCCAAACTGCCTTTCCTGAATTTCCTGGCCCTCCTCTGCACAAGTCAAAATGCAACTCAGGCAGAGCCTTGAAAGGTGGCTTGGAGAGTAAAGGGCATTATAAATAAAGTTATTTTAAGCTGAGGAAAACTACAGTTCCCTTAGAGGCTGACTTCAGTCTCTAGAGCCCTTGAATTTTTAGACTTAAATCTGTCTCCTTGATAAGACTCCACAGTAGCTGAGACACACAAAAATGTTTCCAAAGCACCAGACATAAATAACTGAAACAAGGCTGGAGCATCCTCACTGGATGCTCACATGAGCTTCGGGCTTCTGCAGTCAGTCCATGTGAGCCTGCTAGTCATCTGAAACAGCAAAACCCTCAGCTCTCCATGGAAGAGGAAGGCTGCACTGGATCACCTGGAGCTGATCCTTCTCCCTTATCTTGGAGTAACCACCAATTCCTACTCCCAACCTGTCCTGAAAAAATGACGCCAGTTAAATGCATGAGGGTCTGAATCAGCAGGGCTGCAGTCTAGAGCCCACTCTACCCTCTACTGACTGAGATCCATGTAGGTCTGAAACACCTTATCACATCCTGCAAGGCTGGACAGAACATGAGACAGATCTCCTTTCTGCAAGGGACACGTGTCACCTCTAGGTGCCGGTCTGAGCAGCAGCCTCCACACTAACCATGGAAATCCAGGGCTTTCAGGGTCTGCTTTGCTTTAGGCCACAGAACTATTAGAAACTCAAAACACATGGACGAAATAGACTTCAAAATTCATAGACCCTAAGCCTTTATCCAGCTGTTGGAAGCTGTATGGACTTAGGTTTACATCCTCTTTGCTTTTATGAAGTTCAGCTGCTGTAGAAACCTTCTCAAACAGGAAAATGGGGTTTTGGTTCTCCAATATTAAGCATCTTAGAATAAAGCAAGTGAAGTACTGACAGCACGTAGTGAGAGATCTGCCAGAGGAAGAGATAGAAAGAATCTATTGTTTTGAAGAACACACAAGCAACTTGGCCAGCTGAGGAACCTTTTAATTTGAGACATTCTTCTGACTTCTTCAGATTTGGGGTGGAAGCAATACAGAAATTTTTATCAGGCCTTTTTTCCAGACTCAGTTATATAGCTCTAGCTCTGTATGCACTGCAAATGAGATGGAACATTACTTACTTTCCAGAAGTGACTGATGATTGAGGATGCCTTAAATTGAGACTCTTCATATGGCTTTTAATTACATTTAAAATAGCGTGCAATCATTTATCAAATCTACCTTTCAAAGCACCTTCATTTCTAAAAAGAGGCATTACAGTGCCCATCCACTAGAAAATTTCTGCCCGTATCTTTCCACCTTTTCCTCACACATTTTCACACTCGGGTCACACGGGGCAGCAATGACAGAAGTAACCCTACTGAGACATGCACGGTAGCTTTAAAAACAGGGTAGTTCAGACTTTTCAGACTTGCTTCTTAAAAAAGTAACTCTATATTTGGAACCAAATCCAAAATTCAAACCTCACAACAGCCAACAGTTTGGCATTACAACTCAGATCCATTTGGTTCGCTCCCTGACTTCCTCTGCTCAGAGAAGCAGCTTTTTCATCTGCTCAGCACAGGCCCTACGGCACATGCGACCTCATGCTGTAGGAGACAGGAGCCAGGCACCCATGCCAGTGGAAAGCAGCCCATCAGTGGCATCGCACTCCCAGGAGAGGTGCAGTTTCAGACCCAGCTGAGCTCCAATCTCTGGGGCAACTGAGAGCCAAGAGCTAAAGTAGAGAAGCTCTCACATTTTCCTCCTTGCCGCATGTGTTGTACAAGCCAGGTAGTCTGTCACTGAATCTTTTGAAATCAAGACTGATCATTTGAGAAGTCAGATCATGAATCGAGCTAAAGGTCTGCTAGCAACTCAAGGGTGCTCCTTTAAGATAGCATGTTGACATAGGAAGTACCCGCACACATCCTCCTCTAGCAGGAAAGCCTATGACACAAACTCATTGCCACTTCTTAGCTTGAGAGTCTGAAAGAAGCCACTGCAGTAATCTAGTTTAACCTGCGCTACAGATCATAGGGCAGCATCTCTGGATTGTATGTATTTAAGAAAAAGTGTGTTTTCATCCCATTAGCCTAAGACCAGCCCCAGCTTTTGTGCAAGCAAAGGTACATACCTTCTTGACTCTCTGAAGTCCTTGCTCTAAAGATCATGTCCCCTGAAGGGGGGGATACTTTCCCTAGATGGTCACATTCAACTCCTTTGTATATCATATACTGCTACTATATCATAACTGCTTTACAGTTTCAACAGGTAAATAAAAACCAAACCTGATTGTGCACCAAATGCATAGTAAAGGGACCATACTTGACTAAAGTCACAGAGCAAGTAAGTGGAGAGGCAAGATTACCACCAGGGTCTCTCAAAACCACCCCAGCAGCTTGTTCTCCTTCCCTGCTCTGTTGCCAACCTGCTGAACTTGACTCTTAACTATAACTTCTTTGCAGATCTTATTGATGCAAAAATATTAACAGAAAGTGGAGCCTGCACCACAGCTGCAGTCATCATCAGATATTCTCCTCAGCAGCCACAGAATGATTTGCCACTTCTGCATTCGCATTCATTTGAGATACTCAGCTCCACAAACGTAGCCCAAACAGTAGTCACTCGTTCGCCATGTGATCCATAAATAGACTTGGGTTGGCAAGAAACAGGTCACCAGGAAAATGCAGTTCAGCAGACTGAACCAGCACCTACCACCAGTCCCAGCAAACCAAAGTCACCCCAGCAATTTCAGTTCAATGGATCTACAAGAATCACCTGCCCAGTTCCTGATGCTGACTTGTACATCATGAATGCACTGCCACTCATTATCTCATCTTCATTGTTAAGACCCAACTCAAAGTCATTGTACTAATCTTGACTTAAATACAGACTCAGAAGAATAGATATTTTCTAGCACAACTCAGAGAGGGCCTTTGTGCCTACCTCCAGGTGGGGTTCTTTCTTCCACACCCCCCAATGTCTATGCTAGATCAACTGAGTATTGTTAGAGCTGCAATCTCAACTCTGCAATGTTGATAGAGAGATTGTTAGTTTTGAACTTATTTGTGTTACTGTATAAATGTCAGAGTCAACTTAGAGCAAAAAAGGCACTGTTCACAATATTGCTCTAATTAAGCTAATGTGCTACCAGAGATAGTTCAGGTAACATTTGCCATCACTACATCAGACTGGTTGCAGAGACAGTGTGGTAAATGGTTGCTGTTTTAGCAAAATTAATAAGCATACACAGAGTATATATATTCTAGTCCACTAGACAAATAGAGCTGCCATTTGTTACCACCAGAGAAATCTTACGAGACAACAAAATAAATGCAAACCCAGAGGATTTCAGGGTACCTTCCAGCAGAGTGTGGAGCACAAGCAGCTCAGTGTACTTGCGGTGCACTTCTCACATCTGACACAGCCAACAGCTGGAACGCTGGCTCCCAGGAGCTCCTACAGGGAGAGTGCCCCCAGCTGGCTCTTGCATTGAAAAGAAAGGGGGTTGGTCATAAAATGCCTTTTAATTGAAGCTTAGAGGGAGAAATCTTGATTAAATTTACTTGAGGAAAAGGTTCTCAGGTCCAGGTTGGAAATAGAGACTAGTAATCTGAACAGATGTGGATCCAGGTATGCTGATCAAAGATCCTTTCACTCTGTGTAAACAAGGAGTGGGAAAGCATCTACAATACAAAAAGCAGCTGTGGGGAGAAAAAAAACAAAAACACAAGCCATATTGATTTCTAACTGCCAGTAAAATAATCTACAGCAGTTGCTGCATATGTGGATGCACACAGGGAGGATCAATTCCCAAGATCTTTACTTGTATTTTGCAGACAAGAGACAGGCATTTGTTTTTCTGCTCACCAAACCCTCAAGGAGCCAGAAAACTAAAAACTGTTTCTGTGAAGCATATTGTTATTACGAGGCTACAGCTTGCATGGCTGTGCTGGCCAGAGTCCCTACTGAGAGGGCGAGTTTGGAGCACTGGCTCCTTGATTTGGTCCAGTCTTCTAACACTGCAGCAACTGGCACGAGAACCCTCCTACCAGGCTGCCATGGAGAAAAGAGATTTATGCTTGTCATGTCCACGAGGGAATGTGGACCCATCACACACATCGGTGGCGCTGTGCTCAGATGTGGAATATCAACAGCTACATGAAGCAGCGGTACGAAGCATTTCCCAAAAAGCTTTTATTGTTCAGGCACTAACCTCAACCCTGGATTTTACCAGAGTTTACCTACTATTTTCCTTTTCTTCAGGCTCATGACACCTCCAGGCGATAGCTGTCAAATTAGCATTATAGATTTGTTTGAGAAACATCTGATTTTAACTTGTGAGCAATTCCAGCACCTCTGTATACTAGGAAGATCACAGTGTTTTCATGCACCTGCTGCGTCAGCAAAGACACTTGGGGACTATAAGTGCCCTCTACAGCAGGTACCATCCAAAAATTCAGACCATTTCATAAACACTAACTAAGCCTTTAAGCATCCACAGTGAAATATTATCCCTGCCATTTCACAGACGGACACACTGAGGTTACGAATTGCCAGTAGACAAGGTTACTTCTATTTCTGTTTCTGCCTCCAGTTTACAGAGCACCCTGGCACAGGTCACTGCCCCAAACACCTCCCTGGTGCAGGAAGGCACTTCTCCACACACTTCCAAAGTCTTGCACCAGATCTGCTCCTGTATTTAAACAGACATGAGAGCAGGCACATCAGGAAAGGGGCACAGCCTTGCCAGCTCCTGCAATGCCTTTCTGAGGGACTGGAAGCCTGGCGTGCTGGACTGTGCTTAGCTTTTGACATATTTAGCTTTCAAAGTCAAAAAGGAAAGTTTAATTTGCAGTCCGTAGGAGATGTGTGCATGTTTATGCAGAAACACAGAAGAAAAAACCCCTCTTGAATTAGTTTTTAAGCCTCTCTAAAACACTTCCCCTCATGTTAACCAGTCTGGCCACGCTGCTAGCATCAAGTTAGAGCCCCGAGACTTTTATCAATAATCATTCCTCCAATAATTAAGTGAGGTGCTGTATGGATACATGCAGTTACCAAAGACAGAGGCACTTACCACATCTCAAAGTTTATTTATGCTCACCACCTTATACCCAGATTTTCTTCTCTGCTACAAGCTGTTTGAAAGGTTGCTAGCTTCAAATGGAAAATGGCTTTTTTTTTTGAAGCACTAACTAAAAATTACAACAGAAAGCTTCACACACCCAGCACATCAAGCCAACATACACAGAGCAAGACAACCAAAATGCAGCATTTTCTCATTCAGCTTTGTAACACTTCCCTGCCTCTGGATAGCCCTCCTTCACTCCCTACATCCTCCTCCTGCCTGGCAAATCTTTATCAGATCCCCCAAGCATCACCCCAGCATTGCTGCTCTGTTCTGGTGGGCCAGGAGCCTGCTGGAGCTCAAGGGTTTTAGCATCCCCAGAGGTGTACGCAATTAACCTGTAGCTTGCTGCCTTCCTTTTCCCAGGGAGGTAGATGTTGAGTATAGCTGAAGCTATTAGAGAAGACAAACCAGGTTTCCATGGTTATGGGAGCTTGAGCTTCCCGTCTTGGGGAAAAAAAAATGCAATGCACGAACCACTGTTAGGAAGCCGCAGAAACAAGGCCAGACTTATGGGCAGCTGTGTGCTACAGCTCCTTGATATTTTACACGCACCAGCAAAACAAAAAGCTTTTCTTGACAGCTTGGAGATCTGTGGGCTTGGCAGCAGTGCTTTGTACATGTTCTATTGCACTTGTGCTGTGACAGTATTTGCAGTAGGTGTACGGACAGGGGGGCTGTGTTTCTGGCCCTTGCTCACTTGGGCAAGCCTCACTACCCCTAAAGGGGGTCATTTATCACCAGAGAGAGCAAACTGCTGATTGACCTGAGCTGCCTGCCTCAAGCGAGATGAAGCAGGCACAGGCTGCTCTCTGGGGCATGAATAAAGAGCTTGCGCACAAAAACCCCGGGAAGGCGGAATTTGCAGGTGTGAATTTGCAAATCCGTCCCATTAAGAAAGAAGGTTTGGGCTCAGCGTGCTGCAAAAATACACACGCACAAAGCTACGGTCCTCCCTCTCCTCCGAGCAAAGCGTAACGCAGGTTCCTTCATGCTGTCCTGAAAGTGAAGCGGTTTGCGATCAAAAGCCCGTGCTGCTTCAAACTGAAACACTGATAAGGCCAAGGATGCCGATACGATGTGGAAGGGACAACTGCGAGCCCTGGCAGGTTTCTGAGGCAGTGACTCTCCAGGGAATGAACATCACAGCCTCAATCCTACCTGAGGTGCTGGAATAGCATCACAACCATGTTAATTCCCAGGCAAGTTTATTCTTTCAGAGCAGGAAAAAAGATATCAGACTTATTTTGGGAGTTCAAACCAGGGAATCAGTTGATCCCATTTTCCCATCCCCCTCCTATATTCATCTACAGCTATGCAGTGCCTGCCTGTCCTGACATCAGCTGTTTAAGTCAGAACTGCACTGGCTTAGCAACACCTATCCCTGGTACTCAAACTCCTCTAAACACCACCTTGGTTCACCACATGTGAATCCATCAGTGGCAAAGCCTGTCTGAGCAGCAGCCACCCAAGACTGAAGTCCATCCGCTCTTGCCAGGGCAGGTACCATGTACTCCATCAGCAACAGGCACTGCCCACACACCCCTCCCAGCTTGTCTGGATCCCCAGAGCCATCATCTCATTGCATAACATGGGGTACCAGCACCTAATGGATGCTGGAACAGAGACACTTGTCCAATATGGAATCAGATCAAGATAAGCCAATTACTCTTCCACAGACAGTGTCTGACCCTGATCTGCAAATTAACAAATCAATTAAAATATTATTTTCCCTTCTTCTGAAAAGAGTCAAGCTGTCACCATCAATAATGCTGTACCCTTGCCCCTGGGACTTTCCGGAGGAGCAGAAAATGAGGTTGGAGGGGAAAAAAACTCAGAAGCATCCAAGATGGCATCTTTAGCTGGTTTTGATCACTCAGAGATGACTTCACTTTACAAAAAGTCACCTGTGAGACACTAACCTATTTGACAAATGAGAAGTTGTGAGGTGCAAAAGCCTAAGTACACATACAATGCCAAGACAGTTTTCAGATCCACATTAAAACTCCAAAGTGCCTGGCTGGAAAATAAGCTTTCACAGATCCATATTCTGTAGGACAAACAATGATTTTGTAATTTCTCTGACGGCACCCTACTTCATATTGCAGCAGACCTAAGCAGTCTCATCATATCCACACAAATAAGATTACTGGAGCTCAGCACCTGCCCACCAGGGTGTCTTAGGCAAGTTTCTTGCTGAGGCAGACATTTGAGACTCTACTTAAAATATATTTGTCTTAGGGTTATTCCTAAATACTCAGCACCACTCTCCTCAAGGCTGTACACTGCTCATCTAGCTCCTCTAAGGCACCTGAGAAGGACACAAGATGTGTGCATATAAGACTCAGGCAATACACAGTCAGGGTAGGGATTTGACCCTGCTCTTCCTCTGGTGACCTCAAGAATGGTCAGAAAGCCATTGCTAAAATTCTGCTGGCCAAATGCATCCAATAGCAACTTGTGAGCTACGCAAGCTGCACAGCATCAAACACATGCGGTTTTTCTTTTAACTTGTCCAGCCTACCGTTAACTGCCGTGACTTGTGTGCCATTAAGTCTTATCTGCTTGACCTTCTCACACTCAAATCCCCGAAATAAAAAAAAGGCAGTAATTCCTGCCCCTTGCAACCAAAACTTGATCCCTCTTCTCTGTGCATTCAAACCCACGTACATTTTAATAACATCTCACTGGAAACTCCTTAGGACGCTCAGACATATATGCTGCGGTTTCTTTTCCTCTCTTAGGCAGAGATCAAAAGGGAAAGCCATGTGGCACAGAGACCTTACAAGCACTGCTGCTCTGCAAGGGGCTGCAGGTTCTCATACGCACTAAACGGAAACGTCCCTTCTACCAGTTACAATCCTCGACTTAGCTTGGTTTCAGTCAGTAACTTTGAGGTCCCTCACAAAGGGCTCTGGCTCTCCCAAAACAAGGCATGCTGCTCCCACACCTTTTTAACGCCAGAGTTGTGGAGAAACTGTCTTGGACTGGACAGACAGGGATACCAAATGTCTGTGTACCCACCCCACTGAGCACCCCTGCTATTGCCTGGCACGCTAGCAAGCAGGATCGCCTACAGATGAATGGAGGTTGAGGTTGTCATGCTTGTTTCCTCAAATTACTGTTCAAAGAGAACCTCTAGATCTATCAGATACTTCTCAATATAATCCTTCCATGGAAAATGCTAATAAGCAGTGGTTCAAAATAAATCAATAAACCCAAGCAACCAGCAGAGGAAGGGATTTCTTGATGACAGAAATGTCCATTAATGCCTTGTCAGTGGAGCTTCAGAAAAGGCTTGGCAAATCTATAAATAGCTATACATAGTGTTTCATATTCAACAATAGGCACAAGGATGAAGTGCAAAGGCAAGCTAATCTGTAATGCTGGTGCCCAGAGGCTGGGTGCGCTGGCACGCTCTTTTCTGTTGTTCACACGGGGCAGGAGAGTAAGTCCAGTCCTTACGTGATTAAATAGCTTTCCAGAAGTAGCGCTGGCATGAGGCAAGACAGCAACGGAAGCAGGACTCCACTGTACCACAGCACATATCACAGCACTGACACTTTTGATAGCTTTTCTCCCTGTGCTTTGCACAGCAGCCACAGTTTATCTCACCAGGACCGCAGATCTGGGAGGAGGCAAGCCCTCCACAGCATGGCCTTAGATTCAGTGTTCTCACCCAACCAAGAGTAAGACAACTCCAAAACCCAGCCAGCATCCCAGTCTCCATCTGCACACCCCAATCTTTGTTGGGGAAGCTCCCAACCAGGTACTCCCATGAGCAACAGGAGGCTGCCACATTGCAATACACCTCCACAGCAGTAAGTACAGACCACTGGTTCACAAGACTCTGGACCGAGAAAAGGCAGGCAAAAGCCTGAAAAAAGTGAGATGGCGCCAGCTTTGGGACTGTATCACATGCACAACTAGTTCTGCAGCAGCAGCAGCACCCTGGAGCTCTGCACTGGTTCAGGTACCTCATTTGTAGCCCAGGATAAAGCTGCTTGTTTTCATCTGTCCCTGTGGAGCAAGGACCACCACCCACACTCAGAAAGACACGCACCACACCACCATGCTACCTTTTGGTTTTAAGATACCTCCACAAAGAAATCGTCCTGCCAACCTACCAAGCAACAGTTCACACAGGGAATATACTACAACATTCTCATGTCCACCCTGAGCTTCTGACTAGTTTCCAGATGGAATTCAACACTCAACCAGTTTTTTTTAGACTTTACAAAGAACAACCTGTCACCTGGGTGCAATGTCTGAAGATAACCAGCCAGCTGGACAGATTTACACAAACTTAACAAATAATTTCTTCTGGCATACATTCTTTTTGAAGGAAGTACACACTATAAAACAGCCCTTATCTTGAGCCTTTTTCTTCAAACGTCAAAAAGTGTCTTCCCACTTGTTTGCTGCTTTTCAACACTATCTGGGCAGAGATTAGACAACAGCTGATATTGTGAACACTACACATACATCTTTGAGAAATATCCATCTTCCATACAGAGCAATCAACCATGAGACACTGAACCACTGAGTGAACAGTTTGAATTTAGAGTAAAAGCAAAAAGCAAACCCATCCAGATGTAACTTACTTTCAGAATGAAGTCCAGGCTTTCTAACGAATTACTGAATTGCTACACTTCATAAAAACTGGGGGACCAGGAAAGCTATATTATCTTTTTACAAAGTATATCCTTATACATGTAGGCTGCAGTAATAAACACTATGTATTTTGATTTATACTTTTCCGTAATACAGCAGCGTCACCTAAGTATGGATAATTCTGTATGTTTCCATTTCTGTTACCCCAGGTCCCACCTACTGAAAGACATACTGAAGAACATGCACTCACCTCAACTGCTGAGCAGCTCACACCCATCTCTGGGAAAAATACACATGTGAGTTATGTAACTGTTCCCCTGGACTCCCCGATTTTCCAGCAGGTAACTTGCTTTTGAAGTTGCAATTCAAAGGCTGGCTTGTGCCTCTGAGAGCACAACCCCATGCTCGCCACCCTGAACAAAGGCATCATTCTGTCCTCAGCACACTACTGCTGTGTCAGTGTTACTCCTCCAGGGAAGCTGATGCTTGGAGGGAGTCAAAAGCTCTGCAGGTAGGGCACTGAACTCCAGTTTAAGGACCACAGTAGTCCTGTGAGGATGGTTAGAACACTGGCAGGTGGAGCAAGAAAGCAAACACCTTAGAGACCTAGCTTCCTCTTAACTCTGCAAAAACCTTCATTTAAGAACTGCAGCTTCTGATCTCTCTCTATATATACATTGAAACATGTATATACCTGGGTCAACAGCAAGGAGACATCCCATTTCCTCAAAGCCCCTAAACCTCAGGAATCGTAAAGTGTTAGAAGTGAGCATAAATACCGTGCTGACTTACTGCTGTTCCAAGCTGACCTTCCTACTATTTCTTTATGCCAAAGGACAGCAACAATATCATCCTCACTCAGAGAGAAATCATCTGCTTATGAACCAGGTTCACAGATGCTTGCTCAACAAGCCCCTAGGCTTCCTTCATTATCAACATTGAGAATCATCTTTTGGATTTCCCCCCCTCCATTATGCAAGAAAAAA
This sequence comes from Psophia crepitans, assembly GCA_013399095.1. Lineage (NCBI taxonomy): Eukaryota > Metazoa > Chordata > Aves > Gruiformes > Psophiidae > Psophia > Psophia crepitans. Next base: position 159,949 of record VWZZ01002401.1, on the reverse strand, counting down.
AACAACCCGCATTTCCAACACAGACAGTCTCCTCCAGGTAACTGCAGTGAAGTATCATACAGAGCCAAATAAGAATGTTCTGCCATGCTCAACTAACCCCAAATAGTTGAAGAATATTTCTAATAAGTTCAACCGCCTTTCCCTACCAACACACTGCTTCAAACTTGCAGCCTATAGCCCCGTTCTCTTCTTGAAGGCAAGTCCCTGAAGAACTACATCTTCCACAGTGCAGTAAGGAGTCCCTCTGTCTTTCATTAAGGATATGAATTTTCTTATGTTCTAGCTCAGAGCATCATGGAAAAGGTGTTTTATTGCTAACTATGCTAGAATTAGTTATCCTAACACTCTGACCTTGAGCAAGTTGCTTCCACTCTGCACCTCATTCTCCTTTGTGGCACTAGTAATGCTCTTGGCTTCTTTTCTGTAGCACTGATAGCCATGAACGCAAAGAGCTATGAATGCAAAGAACTATGCAACAACTAGCATTGTATGTTACAGAGGCTGGTGTTTCACCAGCCAGATGTGAGGGGAGGAAAGAGTACAGTCCAGCTGCTAGACTCGGCTCCAAAAGCCATGTCTCATTAAGAGAAAATACTGAAGTCAATGAGAATAAAGCTTTTGGGCTCTTTTCACAAAACATTAAATGCCATATGAACAAGTGTCACTTAAACATCCTTGAGATGTTGAGCTAGTTTTGAGCAGAAGTATCAAAACAAAGCAATTTAATGTTGCTGAACTGACTTTTCATGTTCCACAAATTTCCCATTCTATTTTTTTTTGTTTGGGCAAAAGCTAATATTGAAATACTTGAACTTCCTGGGAGATGAGTCTTCCCAAAGTTATTCAAGTATGTATCAGACCTGAAAGGCTCTTCCTTTGCCAATGATTCTAATCAACTGCTGGGACAGTTGCTGAATATACACTGTAAGCTGCGTTACCCTGGAAGTGCTCTAACAACTTAAGCTGCTGACACTGTTTGTTCCTGGCTGGACTTTGCAAAAAAACCAAAATTGAACATTTTCAGAAAAGGATTTTAATTTCCTGTGGCTCTGTCTTGGAAAAATGGCTACATTACTCACACAGACAATATCGGGTATAGAGCATTACAGGCATCTTTGCTTAAGCACCAGCAGCATAAATACAAACGCCTAAGAGCTTGAGATGTGCCAGTTCTACTGACAGGCACAGGTAGGAGTGCCAGCACAAGCATCACAGCAGAAGTCAAAAGGAACATGACAAGGCAAATACAGGAGAAACACCCACTGACACAGATGGCTTATTGACTTGGGTCCCTTGTTCCTCAATGGTGGACACACACTTTTAATGCAATTATCTCTAACTAGTGGCATGCCATCAGCACGGTTTGGTGAGATGGACCCATTGATCTCTCTGGCACAGTCCCAAATGCATCCACCACCCACAAACCCAAGCCAACCAGTACCTGACAGAGCTCAAACATTAAAAAAGTACAACTCTCCTAAATCCTGATATCCAAAATTCCCAATCCCCTCCCCCTCACAGAATGGGGATTAAAACTAGCCACACACATCCATTTTGCTATTTTCCTCCAGTGAAGATCCACAGGGAAAAGAAAGGAAACAATTATACGAAGAATAATGTTCTTTGACACAATTTCTCCATGTTGCCTTTTCTATTACTGCAAATATTTGTCTTTGAAGATCTTTTTCTGCATGAAGAATGAGATTTACTGTGCATGGAAACTTTACAGACTATTACTCTAAACCAACTACATTATTTTGAGCTTAATAAGATAAGGTTACTATAACAATTGAGACATCCTTAGATTTTAAAATTAAGAGTCAGATTATATGTGAGATTAATAACATTTTCATAGCTCTGCAAAGATTCTCTGATATTTAGAAGTATGGAATGTTTTATTTAAAGTGAAATGTCTGTTATACTGAAGGACTTCAATCCCACCAGAAAGTACCTATCACTCAGGCTGTATCAGTAGGAAAAATATTAGGATTACCTTTTAGACAGAAGTCTAGTGTATCCTGCAAAACAGTTCAAACAAATGAACAGGTCCTTCAGTTAAAGCTAATAGAAACACAACACATGCAGGATAAAATAGGAAGAGGGCAGTGATGCACACTGGCATTCGATCACATGCCCTTGTAACTTCATTTACCACTCAAGGTAATTTCCATCTGCTGGGTCTCACAGCAAACCAACTACAAAGCAGTTACAGGATCCCAATCTTCTGCCATCCCAATGAATGTGAGATTGTAAAGAAGATATTGGAGTTGACAGACCAAGAGGAGAAAAAAGTTATGAAACACCAGATGATTAGCAATTGTAATAAAAAAGGAACAGTTACATGGACTGCTAATTCAGTCCCTTCACCTTTGTTTCTATGAGGATGTCCCTCTGGGATACAGCACACAGAGCAGTCTATAGAAAGCAGCACACTTACAGAAATAGTCTCTCTTTTATCCCAGCTCTTCCAGCATCACCATTTTTACTAGGGACAAGATTAGGGTCTTTGAGGCATAGGAGGAACATTACCATATATCCACAAACTACTGCCTAAACACACAGGCCTGACAACAGCTAAGAGGGGAAAAAAGCACAGAACAAGACAACATGTTACCATAGCAATCACCTGGAAGAGAAAAAAACAAACCACAGAGGTTTCCTAATGTCCTTGCCTATCCGGCCGAACAGATCGGAAGTGCTTTCATCCTTCTACAACCTTTGACCACCATTCAGGATGCTGCAGCACTACCATGTGTCTCCAAGACCTGACACTACGCTCTTACCTTCTGTTACTAAACCCTGCTTCTCTATTTGTTGCTGAAGTGCTGAAAAACTATTAGCATCCACCATCTGAAAAATAACTGGTAAAATTTAACTTTGCTAGTCATGATGGCAGCTGGCATGTATCTGTTCAGTTAAAATCATCTGAGATGTTTCTGAGACCATCTTTGAGCTATGAACTTCAGAAAAAGGAAGAGAGGAAAGCTATCAGCACCCCACTAGGCTAGAAGTAAACAGATGCTTTAGCAGTAAAATGGCTCAAAACCTTTTGGATTAGCAAGAGAAAACAAAACATCAGTGCCCTGGTTTCACGGCTATGTTACCTTATCAATCTTCATACCATTCGGCAGCACAGAGAGGGTTAGAAGTGATTTCAACACATGAAAATTCAGAGGTAGGATTTAATCCAGGAGTCCTGCTGCTCTGTATCATCTACTTCTTTATTACCAAGACCTCCTTCCAAAGCCCTTTAAGCTCTCTGGCCAACATAGCATCAATATCTGGATCCAACCACTCCGACATTGCAAATGCTACCCAAGTAAGGTCTCAGATCAGGGTAAGATGCTAAAACTACATTGGGTTCCTAACACAATTCCTACATAAGGTAATGAAGACATGCCACCCCCAAAGCATGCAGTGCATATAAGCACATACTGCCAAGGCACTGGCCAACCTCCCATTTAACATGAAGTACAGAGCCATACTGCCATACAGTCCCCACACACAGCAACTCCATCAGCCAGAGGTTTCTGTAGCCATTCTCCCACTGTAGAGTACAGACGTAAGGGGTTGAACGCAGGTGATTTTCAAGCTGGTGTCTTGGACTTGGTACAGCTGTGTGAAACACTGGCTCTCCATCCCCACACTTTTTATGCCAGCATGGGCTGAGCTGAGAGCCAAGGGGCTTCTTTTCCAGAAGAGCAGGAGTTGATTTATTGCCTCACATAACTAGCCTCTCCAGGAACAAAGCTGACAGTCCAAAAGGTCTTTCAGTGAAAAGGAAGGATCCAATACCAGACCTATCCAGTTTTGTCTTATATCAAGGGAGTTCACTGCCCATGCTTTCCTATTTCTGGATTGTTCTATCACCATCTTGGGTCATCATTAGACAATCTGATTGCATTTTTCCTCTCAAGGAGGTACATGAGCTTTTCAATTCATTAGACTCAGGGCATTCAGCAGCCACTGACCAACATCCACCTTGGTCACTATTTCTGGTACCCTGCAGCATCACTGTAGACATACACAGTTCATAGCTAATGGTTAGCAGCTGGGGCTGTTCTGGGACATGGGGGAAAATCTTGTGGTTCACAAACCAAGACAACACAATCTGGTTTGAGTGATGCTTTTTGTGGTAAGCTACAAGATAACCCATCCAAGTGAGGCCACATGAGTTATCTTGACAGAACTGAATTCTGCACGGCCTTAGCAAGGCACTCAAGCCAGTAACCATCGGCAAAGTATGGGGAAAACATTTGCAGCTGACATCTTCTGCACAGAAATACTTGATATAGTCAATTGTAACACTTGCAATTTCATAACCAGTCCTGTTGAAGTGTCCTGGGAAAATCCATGGAAAAATACAAATTTTAGAGTTTTAAATGAAGTGTTACTATTTGTTCTGTTTAAAACATGTTTTGTTCTTTATTTTTAAAAGGAAGTAATTTCAAAGCAAATTCAAATTAAAACATGTTACTTAGGATTGAAATAGGGTATTTCTTTAAAAGAAAAATGCGCATGCTTTCCTGGCCAACAGCATTGCTTCTCTTTTACAAAGGAAGATAAAATGGAAAGCTGGAAAAAAAAACCAACACATCTCCCCCATCAACTTAACCTCCATACTTCAACAAATAGAAAAGCTATAAGGTTGATTAGGGAAATAATGAAAGAACTAAAAACAATTATAAAGCTTTATGGTCCATATGTACCTCCACCTGGAAAGGCCTTAAAAACATCACCTGAAATCCACAGTGCCTCAGAGATCAGTGAGAGTACTGTGATATCTCCTTAACAAAACAGCCCACACTGAAATTGTTTAGCTGAAAAACACGAGTCTCTAATCTCAGCTGTGTTGTTCATCATGCCTCAGGTGTTGACAAACTCAGTGATCCAAGGCAGGACCCATCTGGACAATGCCCTTAGTGTGCTTTAATTTTTGGTCAGCCCTGAAGTGGTCAGACAGTGGGACTAGATGATCATCTAGAGGAGACTGAGGGGTGACCTCATCAATGTTTATAAATACATAAAGGGTGAGTGTCAGGAAGACGGAGCCAGGCTCTTCTCAATGTCATTGAGTGATAGGATAAGGGGCAACGGGTCCAAGCTGGAGAATAGGAGGTTCCATGTTAATATAAGGAAAAACTTTTTCACTGTGAGGGTGACAGAACACTGGAACAGGCTGCCCAGAGAGGTTGTGGAGTCTCCTTCTCTGGAGACATTCAAAACCCAACTAGACACATTCCTGTGTGATGTGCTCTAGGTGGTCCTGCCTTGGCAGGGGGGTTGGACTAGATAATCTTTCATGGTCCCTTCCAACCTCTAACATTCTGTGATCATGGTAGGTCCCTTCCAACTGAAAATATTCTGTCAGTAAGTGCAGTGTCCAGGAAGCTCCTGAGTGGCCCAAATGGTAAGAAAAAAAATATAGTTTTTAACCCAATTCTGCACAAAAAATTCACGAAATGGGATTTTCTGCAAAATGGAAAACCTGATTTTCAGGCAGCTCCTTTGAAACCAGAGAAGAGGTGAGTGCTTACACCAGTGTTGCTCACTGGCAGCAGACAACCCGGAGATGTTGTGTGTTACCTTTTGCTAGATCATTGACTACTGCCCCAGCAGAAGTCCTGAAACTGAGGACTGCTCACAAGGAGGTATTCTGCAGGAGACAAAGCCCTCACACATCTGTGGATCCAGGGTAAGAGCAAAGCACTAAACACCTCCTTGGTGCCCCAGCCAGGCTTCAAGCCCAAGTCCAGCTTACAGAATTGATATGAAGCTACAGAAGACACACACAAGTGGGACATGTCAACCTACATGGTTCTTCCCAATATTCTCCAAGCTAACAGCCCACAATAGCCTCTTTCAGGATAAGACGGAAAGTTTCACTCAGGACATGCTCTGTTTGGTTTGGGTGACCAAATTGCTGGGTAATAAAGATGACTTGAGGGAGACACGAGCAGTAAAGTAGATGAGCACCATTTCTACTTGCCTTTGAGATTACTGAATATAAACTCATGCTCCACATGAGCATGAGCATTTCAGTGGTGGTGACGCCAGCGTTAATGGTGCTGAGATTCAGCGAGACTCTTCTGGACTCACTGTTCCTGAAAACCTTTAAATAAAAAGGGAACTGCCTGTGTTTCAATATGCATAGCAGTACGTCTGTAACAGGCCATCAGTCCAAAAATTCCCATCATCTGACTGACTTGTGCAGCACAGAGCATTGCCTGTGCTAGAAGATCCCTATGCATGCAAAGCTCAGCATCAGCTCCAATACCTTATTCTCAATTTCACAGACAGCAGAACATGAGGCTAAATTCTGCACTCAGTTCTGCTGTTGTAAACCTTACAGTGGTACCACAGAAGGGACAATTTAATCAAAATCAGTATTTTCTTACTATAAATAATTAAGATTTTAAACACATTCTGTTCTTTGTCTCTGTATACTGCCCACGGTTTGCATTGCTTCAGTATGTCAGGCTTGTCCTCACTATTTCTGGGAACCTTCTAATCAAAGGAGGTGGAAAATTCAACCCTAGTTTTTGGGTGTTTGTGGTTTGTTGGGTTTTTTTTAATAAAAACCCACACCAAAGGCTTGCTATTCCTTGATGTTGATTTTTTAGGAGAGGAACACACTATAAATACAGTTTAGGTAGGAAAGGCTGAAATGCATGTTACCAAGAGATGGATCATGCAACTAACATAGGTAATTCTGATATCTGGTGCTGTGTTCAGTAGTAATAGCAGACACATGTCTCAGCATGGTGAGACTGGTGAGGCACTGGCACGGGTTGCCCAGAGACTCTGTGGGTGCTGCCTCCCTGGAAGCTTTCAAGGCCAAGTTGGACAGGGCTTTGGACAATCTGGTCTAGTAGAGGGTAGGCCTGACTATGGCAGGGGGGTTCAAACTAGATGACCTTTGAGGTCCCTTCCAACCCTAACCATCCTATGATTCTAGCACAGAGCCACTTGTCATAAGTGTACTTAATAGTAATTTCTAAGATGGGTTTGATACTCTGACATTTGAAGATACTATATAGTAATTTTAATAGCAGTTGCCAAGACAAAAGCCTCAAAACTATATAATTTATACCAATAAAGTACCTGCCTTCAAAGTGGCAGGAAGAAAGTCAAAGGTAAACAAGCTACAACTGTGTTATTTTAACATTCCCTTGAACCAATATAAAATGACTTCTTCAAACCTTTTACTACTTCTTAAGTAGTTAATAATTGAGGTCTAAAAGGCACTTAAATAGATCTTACACCAGTAACCAGTATGAAAACACAACAGAAATAAGTTAAGTAAGGCATTAAAGACCTGGCCTTTGCCTACTGACCAGATGATACGTTTACCTACACAAATGCAAATCCAGGGTAGCTCCACAGGCTTTATTTAAAATCTTGACTGGAAGAAGAGACTCAGGACAGTAAAATTTAAATTTCTCTTCTGATTTCTCCCTTACGTCTCATATGGCAACAAAATGGCTACAACAACTTGTAGTATGTAACTTCTCCACTGGGACACAGTGGCAGGAATAAAAAGTTTGAAAATTAACGTCTGACTTCATCAATGCAATTATTTGATAACATATAGCATTGGTTAACAGGTAAATCTCAGAATACCAGTAGTACCAGTCAATACTAAAAGGAATGTGAACTTAAGGCTAGAAAATCTCAAAAGCTCAGATTCAGCCTTCAAAGAGATCAAATATGGTGGAAATATTACAGAAAGCAGATCTTGCTGAGGAAGCTTATTCTGCTGTCAGCCCTGTTATGCTGCAATGGCCTGTTAGTATCAAATTAGGAAATCCAACACTTCCTTTATGCACAAGTAATTTTTTTCTCCATGGATTCTACATTTTTCCTCATTTTGTTGGCATTACCGCCTGTTTCCCTCCCGCTTACAGTATGTTGGAGCCACAAGCATTTATAAGACTAAATTTGGGGTTATTCTAAAGTGGCAGTGAAAGGGATACTTTTGCATCATAGCAAGCACAGTGTGTGCAAGGATTCCCAAGACTGCATTCATACTGTGCGTCTTTTCCTAGACAAAGTTTCAGAAAAGCAAGGTGAATCTCAAAAAAATATCGCCTATGATGAAATTAAGTAATTCCAGACATCTGGAATAGCTTGGTGTTTCATGTTTGTTTCTTACCATTCTAGAATCACTGCTGCAAGATATTCTTAACTGAAGGTCAGACAAGTTCTATACTCACTAAAGCTCTCCCCCAAAATACACATTCAGGACTGTACATCAATAAAGGATGAAGCTCCAAGGGTTGTACTTCAAGGCAGAAGTCTATTCCACTGCTGAATTTCATACAAGTTTGATCTTTCAAACTGCACAGCCACCTGTAATTTCCTCCCTGCCTCCCCAATAAATCAGAACCAAATTCCAGCCACAGCATCTGAATCCAGCTCTTCCATGCCCTAAGTAATGATAACCACTCATATCTGAGATGGTGGCACAGACCAGTATGTGAATAGGAAGAGGAAGAAGGAGGATACAGAATTCAGAACCAGATTTAGACTTCCTCAGTAGGGTTACATTAGAAACGAATGACAGCTAGGCGAGGCCTCAAGGTCTCTAGACCAACATTTGCTTGAGTAGGGACTATCACAACACTTGAGCATGCCCATCCTACCAATCACCTTTGGCTGGCTGGACCTGGAGAGAAAAATAAAAATCAGTGATACCACTTTATGTTGGAATAAGCATGGCATAAGAGATTTAGTAACCAGATATGCTGCAATCTTCCTGAAGCTTCTCATCCTCTTTTGGAGATAGCATTAAATTCAAGGAAAGTGTTTTTGCATTAATAATACATTCTCAGTGACTGATAAGCAAGGCAACTTTCCCTCATTATACCAATAAAACATTCAGCACTTCTGGCTTTTCTTCCTAAATCCTCCAAGTAGCTACATTCAGTAAATTAGCCTTACCTATTGAAGGCTGATGGGGATAAAGCCAGTCTAAATCAGCTTCCAACAGAGGGATGAAACAAGAGGAAGAACCACAGCTCAAGAAAAACAATTTTCCAAATTAGAAACGTTATTCCATCCTTTCCTGATTTCTTGCTTTGCACATGCTATTAAAAATAGCAAGTAAAACGCCTTACTTCTGAAAGCACACGTCCTGATGCACGCACAGCCCTCCCTCAGCCGCGCCGTTCAAGGCACACCGCAGGATTGCTCCCTCCGCACTCTACTGAGCAAACAGCCATCATCTCAAGCCACAAGATCTCTACTGAAACATGACGACACCATAAATAGTTTAATTCAATCTGAAGGAAAAAGCCATAGCTTTCAATGTTTAGCCTGCATAAATATCAAATCATAAGGTTCATCCAAACCTGGGACCCACGAGAAGAAACTCAATGAATTAGTGTGATGATTTGTACTCTTATTGAGTATAAAGAACACTTGGAAAAAGCAGGGATATAAGAGCTATAAAAAAAAGGAAACTTCCTTGTATCACTAACAGGAAAACAGTAAATACTTTTTTCAATTATTTTAGTACAACAGCATTATTAAAATCTTTATACTTTGAGGGAAAGCATTATTTATTATGCCCATCAGTGATATTTTTCATTGTCAAAATGCCTTTTACCATGCTAATAAACACCAAGGTTCGCGTGTAAAAATTAATCAAGTTCTCATTTATAGGTCAAAAGACAGACTAAAATAGTTTCTGCAATTCTCCCTAAATAACGAGCTTTTGCATATCGATTTTTATGGCATAGTAGAAATGAGTGCAATTCAGACAGAATTTGAATAGCTGAGTAGATAAAGAGGGAAAGATAAGAGCAGATAAGAAAAATCTAGTGGTAAACTAAGCCTTTTGAAAAAGCCTGCTTAAAAAAAAAAATCAAGTTGTGTTTAATTTCTGGACCCTAAATGAACTAAGGGTGAAACAGTTGTATGCAGGTCATTACTCAAAGTATCCACAGAGTACACTTCCAGCCACTCTGCATATAAATGATACGTTAGAACAACTTAATGCATTTTAAAAAAATCATTTTAAATTACTCCAGCATTTCATTCAGGCTAAACGCAACTTCCACAGCTCCCACGTAACTCGTGGAAGTGGGGTGGAAGAATTTGTCTGCTCCTTGGGTGTTTTAATAATATCCAGATGACTAAGTCCTCCTCCCATTTTTATTTTATTTTCAAGTCTATTACTAGGGTCCTCTTTCCCTTTTGTTTTAATAACATGGTGGGATTGTAAGTGTGAAGAAATAGAAGCAGTCACCTTTTCCTCCTCGTTATGAGGTCCGTTAGAGCACAGATGCGCTCTGGGGTACTGCGTCTACTTCCCCCAGCATCAGTTACGCTTGGGTCATCCTCTTCTCCAGAAATTGCAGATGCCTGCCCACAGTATTTCAGCAGCTACCAACTGATGGTTAATAAACGTATTAGACTGCTATGCACTCTCATAGGTGGCAGCACATAGCCAAGGTTTGCTCATTCGCCAGTCCCACACAGCAACCTGAGCTCTTACCATCTTTGACCCCTCCCAGGACAGTCATATTTGTTGTGTTTAATGTGATTTCTAACTTAAGAGGAACAAACATTTCGCTTGCTCGCTGAAACGCATTAAATGAAAGCATGTATGCGGTGCTAGCTTAGTGCCTTATGCTCTCCTCCTGCATCTTTCTGCAGAGATTGAGTCTGAGGCACAGGAGAAACACAAACTTCACAGCACCCCAACTCCTGCCTCAGGGATAACGTGTTAAGGTCAAGCAACCTGCTATACGGCAAGCTGGTACCCATATGGAAATGCACAGCCTGGGACACCAGGGAGATACTAGAAAAACAAGTCAGTCCATTTATTTACATCTCCAAACATGCTTCTCTGTGTCAGACTTCAAGCAGCCAGTTTGAGAACCGTTGGCCTCAGTAGCACATCCTGGATCTCACAGCACATCACTATGAAACGGAGAGAGCATGCAGCTACCTTCTTTATGGGCAACGAGCTTCTTGGAGAAGCTTCTGACCATCTTGACAGGTATGCAAATCTTATTCCCAAAGGAATAGTTTCATAACAAAAGTGACAGTGCCACAACTTGGTTTCCATTACAAAGAAGTAACCAAGACGACTTGTGTGACACAGTCTTTACCAAAGCAATCTGCATTACTTCAATACACAAACGTTCGTAAGCAGGTAATACGTGCTGCAGACTCACCTCTAATACACACACAACGTGTCAGGAAGATGCCTGATGAGGTAGGTTTTGACATGAGCTTCCCAAACAGCTTCAGGACATGAACTACAGCTGGGATGACCAAGGTCTTTTCTTTGATCATTGAAGAAAGCCAAGAAGGTGGGAACAGTGCACAGTAATCTCCAGAACTGCATGTTCTCACTTGCCACCCTCTCTCACCTTGTCCACAAAGCCCGTCTGCAATCCTAGCATTCATCGGCTCTTGTTGGGTTTTGATCACAAGTTCTTCAAGGTGAAGATTCTGTCCTTTACAGACACAGCACACAGAGCTGTGCAGAGAAAGCTAGTCCATGATGGTGGATCTGGCCAAGGACGCTTCAGAGCGGCACTGGTGAGGAGAGAAGGATCAAACCACCCTGACCATTCACATATCCACATAACAGCAGAACGCAAAGGGCTCAGACCTGTTTGCCAGTCCCAGAAAGGGCAACTCTGTGCCCAAGGTAAACTGGATCTTACTACTGGTTTACAGGGCCTCACTTAAAAACCCAAATATTGCATGTCTATGAACAGCAGCATTGTAGCTTTCCTGCAAAAACAAAAAGCTTGCTTTCAGCATTTGTGACTGCAAAGAGAACGTGGCTCATAGCACCAGTGTGGCAGCACCTGCCTGGGACAGTCATCCTGCAGAGGTGTCCTCTGCAAGACATCTCCTTCTGCTTTGGGACTCTTCAGCAGAAGAGAGCCATAATGTTAGATATCCTGGCTCCTATCACCCCACCCTCTGAACGCAAGGATGGTGCTCCTGAGGGAAGGCCCACTGCATGGAGGATGTCTCTCCAACCTTACCCTTCTAACCAACAGGGCTCAGAGGACTGACAAAAGCACCTCCAGATCTCAGTGGGGTAGCCAACAATGTGCTTTAGCTTTGCTGTTCCAGTAAGACCAGGTGGCAAGCACAAGTCCTGCTGTACTTCCCAGCTAACAGCATACATCCTGTGCGGGGCAGCAGCCTGCCTCGCACTCAGGCAGTGAAACCTCACCAGGGTCACCAGTGCGCTGCCCTCCAAGGAGAACAGAGAGCACCAGGAACTGGCCGGGCCCTTGCAGAAGAGCTCAGCACACAGCATGACCCCACCCCTACGCAACTTTAATGCATCAAGTCCCCAACTCACCACCTCGAACAAGGTAATATGTCTTTTCTCCCTCACTGCCAGAAGGGGACTTTCCTGTGCCTTCAGGACCACAGAAAAGGATGTAGCACCTTCAGAGGAAAGCAGCCCTCCCTGCAGCAGGACAAGCCTGCAGTCCCTCTCCGCTCTGCCCAGAAGCCCAGGGATACGTTCCACACTGTGCAGCTTGACTCTTGCTTGGCTGATTTCTTTCCCAGTCTGAGTTTGAACATCACTGTGTGACGCTCCTTCCCCTGCTAAGCGTCTTTCTGACTGTGACTGAAGAATCTGGCAAATGACCAAGTATTCTTTAACCTCCACATTAACTATTGTTAGCTTTGGCAAAGCCCAGCTCTTGGGATGCCTGGCGTGGTATCGCTTACTGCTGCAGCCTACAGGAACTGCTGTAGTGGCGAGATTCAGAGAACAGGGATCAGGTAGCAGATGCAAAACAGAGTCCTCACCCACGATGCCCTCCCTTCTCCCACTGCCTTAATGAGTGTTAGGAACAGCTACAACTTTCAAGCTTCTCATTGCTGGAAATGGTTTGGAGACAGTGAATGTGCAGAACAGATCAAGTCAAAGAAGCTGAAAGTTAGACAAGGCCAAATGTTACTTTGGGATCACCAAGATGTGTTGGTAACATTGCAGATACCTGGAGTGCTAAAGTTATTTATCTTTTAGGAGTCGGGGGGAAATGGAGATGTTCATCTCTAGCCAGGTTTGACTGTTGAATGGAGGCACACGCTGCAGCACCACCTCTCCTCCTCGGTCTACTCCAGGACCCTCTCGCCTGCACTCTTACCGCAGCAGCCCTAACAACAGTAAAGTCCTTGGTCCTGCACCCCAATGCACAAACACTAGCGTATGTCCTTCTCACCTCATTCTCATGAATGAGTCCAACCAGTGCAATCAGTTATGGCTGCTCTGAGTAGATCCAGAGAGGAGCCTTTAGATTTTTTTATTTATTTTTTTTTCTTACAGACTACTGCAGGCTTAGCAACGCATCAGTGCCAGCCACATTCAGACAGCCAAGCTGTCCTGGGATAGCAAATCCTAGGCAGAAATGTCCACAGCCATCACTAAGGATAGCTGAATTCGGAGACTAGAAGGTACATTTTCTTAAACGGACTTTATGTTGCTTAATATAGCACAACACTCTTCCCCAGTATCTGCATAACACTGAGTTTGAAATGTTCTAAAATTTGCACTGGGGAAGACTGGAGGGGTGGGAAAAGGGCTGCAGGCAGAAGCATTTAAAAACCAAGGGATGACTTCAGAGAAATACCATATACAAGCAGCAATCTCAACACAGGGCTTGCAATGCAGAGGTTTGGCTAGTATTGAAAAGAGAATGTAAACAAGTCCCTAGTAAGACATTGCAGCTGTGAGTCCATCTAGGATTAGTCACAAAAGCTGAAGATGTGAAGGGTTTGGGCTGGCTCATACCTTCCCTCTGGGGAGACATCCTGCATTGTGTACATGTACACAAACTAGTCTGTTACATCTGTGCACCAGAGGCCTTCTCACGCTACTCCAATATCAAGTGAGTTTCAAGAATTACCTCAGTGCCAACGCAACTGGATCCCTGCTGTGATCAGACTTCACCTGCCCTCTCATTTTCTCATTGAGATGCCAAAGCTTATTGTGTATTCCCTTTAAGGTCATCTTTACTTTGGACCTGTCCTATTCTAGCACCTTGATTTCTGCTGGTTTCCTCCAAACAGCCCTTTTCTCTGCATAGAAGAAACCCAGAGAGTACGTGTTCCCCACCTCTACCCCATCAGGGGAAATCTCTAAGAACGACAAAGGGCTTGGAATTTTTTTGCAAAAGATAACGAAGTAGTGACTCTTGAGGTTGTCTTACTCCCTAGTAAGCCTTCCACCAAAGCCAAGAGCCCAGGAACATGGACTGCTGTAGACCCTGTCTGGTAACTAATAAACTCAAGTACCAGCAGCCTGAAAGGTTGCTTTGTTCATTTGCTCATCGCCAACTCAGGCAGCAACCGCATCGTATCAGTTGCTATCTGTTTGCACAAGATAGGAATCGGGTGACCCTCTCTCAGGTGCTGTTTTTGGCATCAGCTAGCTGGACTCTATTTTATTGCAGATGTTACCCTTCTGCCCCCGGTACAACTCCTCCAGCTACACAAGTTCCATCAGAAGTTCCATGGAGACCCTTTTGCCTGTGTAGTGCATGACAAGGCACATAGACTGTGACTTTAGTATAACACATTATTTGTTTTGCATCAAGACAGGTACCAGTAGGACATTCAAAAAGATAAAGGTGTCTCAGCTCAGGTTAACTGTGAAAACAGTACAGAGAGTGAAAAAATATATCAAGGCTAACGTGACTGCTGTGAGCTTTTAATCTAAGTCAAGTCTTTGCAGATTACCTTTTTTAAAAAAGGTACTTACCTGTCCTCAAGCCCTGGCAATTCTATTGATCACTGCCCCCAAGAAACTGTACTTTATAGGACATACTGCCTCCATATGACTGAAATAGCTTCCTTAATCAGCATATAATCAGATATTCCCACACAGGAGAACTATAGCCCTGATTGACAAGATAGTTATAAAAATAAACCTGCAGTTTAAATATAGCTTGCTGGGCTCCCTGGAAGGTACGTAGTACTGTGTTATACAAGACTACCATCATTTTCCTTGAATTAATATGGTCCATATTCTCCCACTGACTTGGTCTCTGACAACTGCACAGCTACCAGATTTCTGTTACACAGGAAAGCTGGCAGCTAGGGTTAGGTGAGAACGGCAGCGAGCCTTTCCTCTGCATGGACTGAATTACCATCCATATTTCACTGGCAATTAACATGTACAGATTCTGAGTTCATGGACCAGTTGAATGTGTGATGTCTGATGCAATTGTAGAGGTAGATAGGTAAACAAACATGCAGGACTACATCGCTATGTATGGGAGCAAAATATATATGCCCAACATGAAGGGATACATTTGGATGAGATAGACATCTCCGCATGCAAGCACACAAGCTAGGCAGGCAATATTTAATGATTTCCTCTTTCTAGGGTGGATAGTTCAATAGCACAACACTCATCGCCTTTCTCCCAATCTATCAGGATGTTCTGATGTGTTAAATATGCAACGTAATGAGGGCAGAGCTCTGTAGCCCTGCTCTTCTCATTTCAGAAAAAAAAGAGATTTTTTTTAAAAACCATTCTAATTATGAAATGCTCTTCATCTCTTAAAAGCCTCCCCATTGCTGACTGACTAAAAACATGGGACAGACCTCATATTTATTATGCAAATCCTTAGCATTAAGAAAACAAATCACCAACTAACATCTGTCTCACCGTAAAAGAAAATAAATAAATTAGAAAAAAAAAACCAAACCAACCCAAGACCCACCACCCTTCACCACACTCCACTGACCGAATTCCCCCCGCTGGAGCGGGAGGGAAGCGCCTCCCCGAGCCCGCTTCCCTGACGGTGCTGCAATGTACCCAGCACAGCGGCACGGCACGGCCGCCCCGGCCCCGTGCCGCGCACCCAGCCCGGCCACTGCGGTCCTTTCGCCGCCGCTCCCCCCCCCGCGCTCCGACCCACCTTTCCCTTCCATCGCGGAGCCTTGCGAGTGCCGGGAAGTTGCCGGGAAGTTGCCGGAAGACGCGCTCGCTCCTCAGCCGAAAGCCCCGAGAGCCCGGCGGGCAGAACCTGCCGCCGCTGCCTGCTCCGCGGTGGGGACGGCGCCGTCACAGCCTCGGAGCTGCAAGCAAGCAACCACCGGGGGAGACGGCGTGAGCCGCCGAGCCCCCCACACCCCCGCCGCGGGG
>VWZZ01002401.1:59003-143724 GCA_013399095.1 Psophia crepitans | reverse complement strand
CGCCCCGCCGCCCGGCCGGCGGGAGTGCTGAGTTATGCAACGCGGGCACAAGCACCCACTTATTTATTGTGGGAGTCCTGCTGGAGCCCCCCTTCCCGAGCTGGGCACGTAAATCATCTCCCGGGTACGCGGAGATGGCATCTGTGCGGCACAACACAAAGCACATCCCGGCTGCTGCATACACACCCGCGGATTTCCGCAGGTGATGGGTGCGTCGCACATGGTCGGAGGCAAACCCCCAGAGCACCACAGGTCAGAGGGATCGCTCTGCTCACACTAGCCTCCCTGTATCACAAAAGCCGGGCTGAGCCCACACCACCTGCAGACACGGAGAGGATCTCTCGGGAAATGCCCAGTGTCAGGTTCAGGCCTTCTCTGGGTATGTTGCTTCAAGATTAATTATGCTGATTCATAAAACATCCACCTCACAGCTAGTTTGTGCTTTCCTGCTTTTGCATCCTGCCACTGGATTTTGTTCTCCCTTTGGATGCTTAAAACAATATAAGCAGTGCCCTGCTAATGAGAAGCTGATAAAACATTCATACCAGCATCAAGTCATTTCTTTGGATAAAGCAGATTGAGCTCCCCAGTCCATCTCTGTAAGGAAGTTTCTCCACACTCCAATTATTCCTGTAGCTCTTCAGTTCTTCCAGATTTTTCAACTTCCATACAAAGGGGATGTAAAATCCAGTTCTGTGCTTATTTAAGATCTGTGCTACTGAAAAAACAGCTCGAGGTACCCACTGTGCTGGGAGCTGCATGCGCAGAGGATCTAGCTCCAGCACTAGGTAAGTTTCTAAACACAGGAACGACAATTCCTCTCTCACTGTTTCTTTATACACCCGTGGCGTTCACCTCTCACCTGCAGCCCAGTAAAACCAGTCTGTGGTTACGTATGCTCTCTCATGCTCCTCGTTCTAAGCCACCGCAGCCCACCCTGCAGACACTGCCCACAGGCTTCCCCGTCCCACGGCACAGCCCTGACTTTGGTTATGGAGATTAACATTGTGCACATGATCCCACCTTAGCAGCCAGACCAGGCAGTTCTGAACACCACCTGCTCCGACCTCAGGTACCACCCCACAAGGTGGCAGGGCACATGAGTTAGAGATGGCATGTTAGCGCAAGAACATGCCCCTGAAAATTAAATAGAGGCAGCCCAGCTGGATAAGACCCACCATGCAACACTCACATACTAACTGGCTCATACCCATTTACAAAGTCCTACATTATCACGAAGAATAGCATTAGTTTTATTTTAAGGCTGAATATTCAGGTATTCTAGGTGAGCTTCGAGTCGAGTATACTGTAGAGAACTAACGAAGCAGACTATGATGTGACTAGAAGGTCAAATTAAATTACTATTTTTTCTTCAGTTTCTTTCATCAACTGGTGGGATGCTATTTCCCCATTGCTATATTTTTACCCACCATCAATGACAAGGTGAACCTGTGTGCTTTTTCTGAAAAGCAATGAAACAATAACTTTCAAGGTCTATTAGCCCTTACTGATGTTCCAAAATGCAACCAGAGTATACAGAGTGCTCGATAACTCTTCAGCCGGTTCTTTTAAATCCCTTGGACTCAATCAACTCCCACAGATTAAAACCCAACAAACTCTCAGAACAGTAAGGTTGCCGATATCCAAGTTCAAGAACAACTTTCAACAGGAAGAAGTGAGGGCAAAGAAACACCCTAACTTTTAAGGTACAGCCAGGCTAGTTACCAAGAACATCATCTGAGGCACCATTTGTAACACCAGGCACTGAACCAAGCAACCAGGAGACTCCTTTCCAAGCTGGGCATTCCCTGGAAAGCTAACTGCCATCAGTACTACATGGGCCTCCAGTCCCTGAGGAACCTGCTACTTCCCCCGTTGATGGGGGATGCTGGGCAGAGCCCACTGCCTGCTGCGATCAGTGCCACCTGCCCCCTTCCTGCAACCTGGAAGCAGCTGGCTTTGGAGCAACCCTGAGCATAGACATGATAAAGCCAAGTGGCCATTTTGGCACTGCTGCAGACAGTAAGCCCACGTGATGATCATACATGGTCTCCCAGCTGCTGCTGCTCCTGCCCATCTGCTACCCTGGCACAGTGCCTCCTTCTCTAGAGGGAACCTCCATTCACGAGGGCAGAGGCACCAGCCAGCCTGCAAGGTCATGCACATAGCCACACACATGCTGCCATGTCCACATGGGGCACTTCTGCATGAGGCTGGATGTGCCAGGAGGGAGAATCCCACCAGTGGTGGTATTTCATCTGCTTGGTGACATTTTCTGCTGGTGTCCATCCAAAACAGCAAACTCGGGCACAGAGGCACTATCTCAAGGGCCAAGGGACATAGCTTCTGTATCAAGCTCTACACAAAACTGGCCACAAGCCAGCTTCAGTTCTTTACTTTGATTTCCAGGGAGTGTGAATCTAGGTGCCAATGTCTCAGTCTGCTCCCAAACTGCCCAGGAGCCAACTGCAATGTCCAGATCAGAAGACTTCCCAGCTAGAGACAGAGCTATTCTCACTGCAGGTCACAGAAAAGCACTTGTCCTGCCAGAGCTTAAGACTATGTTCCTTAAAGACAATAAACAGCTCAACCAAAAAGGAGCTGCACTGAGTTCTGACCAATGGGGAGAAATAACTACTGACCTTGATGTCCAGTGTGAGTCTCACCTTGAAACCAGTTGCAACGGGGAGAAGGACTCAGCCAAGTGCTTCTGGAAGTAATTTTGGACTCTGAAGTATCTATTCCCAGAAACCAATGGGCATCATTAGCTAACTGCCATCATTAGCCAGCAAAACATGTTCCTTTAGGACAGAAAACTAGCTAGCTCTGTACCACACCAGGCTCAGATGTCCACATGCCATGAGCTGTGCTCAGAGAGGCACAAGCCAAAGCAGCAGGTTCCAAGAAAGTAGGCCATGACACAGCAGCAGCAGAAAGGACCTCTAACAGTACTAAAAAAGGAAAGAATGCAGTGGGAGAAAGGGGAGTAAACAGAGACTAGAAGTTTTTGATAATATAGGTAGGGTAAAATACAGAGAACATTCTACAAGCTGTAATCCATCATCTTGAGGATGATGTACACAGCTTCTGATTATGAACAAGAAAAATAACTACAACATCATCAGCTGATGTCGCTTCCTTACATCAAGTAGTTGCTAGAAGCATAGCGTAAGTGCATTAGGAGCTGCTGTGTGGAATAAAGACCAAAGCAAGCCACAACCTTTGAGCAAGCACAGTTTAATTATATAAAATTATTGATCAAATGTTGAGACTAATCAGCCAACATAATATTAATAAAGGAAAAAGCACTAACAAAGTCACAAAAGTATGGCATAGTTTTGCAATTACTTGCAACTAAAGTAAAAAATTACTATGGAAGAGAATCAGGAAGGGAGGTAACCATCCTTGGACTGACTCAGAGGAAGGTCCCTCCAAGTACTAGCACTGGGCTGGTAAAGTATCACCAGCTTGCTTCTGCTACTATTCTTTATAAACATTCATATACACCCATCAACATTAACATGAGTCTTGCTGTTGACTTTAATGATCAACTCCAAATTTTAGTTTTCTGTGAGGTACAGAGTGCCCTGAGCTCCTCAAAGTCCAGGGAAGCTGGAGGCTGTACTTCCCTGCAGGAAAATGCCTTGTGTTTTCAGGGCTAGCTCTCAGACCCTCTGAACCCCACCACAGACTCCTGGTTATTCAGTTTAGTAAATAACTCTGTCACCTCCTCTGCAAAGTGGGAGCAGGGGAGAGGTGTCATCAGGTTGTTATACCATTATAAAGCTTAAGGCTTTCACGTGGAAAGAAAATATGAAAATAAGCTGCTGAATGGAGCTACTTAAGCACTAGCCCCTTTTTGACTTGATTAAAAAAGGTAATTACATGCATTCAAATGCTTTACACAAGAAAAAACACTTTACAGGGCAGAGGCAGGAAGGAGCTTCCTGCTGGCAGCTCAGCCCTCCTAAGAGCCAGCTGCTCAAACGCTTACAGAGAATGGACTATTTATCTTAAAATCCTATTTGCCCATGCCTCCTTCCTACAATAAAAACCTATTAGCTCATCGCTACTCTACAGCCACCAGGGCTGAGTAACATTCATATTCTTATCTGCTATTACAAGAAATCACAAACTGACCTCTGCTGAGGCCTAGATCCCAGGAGGCAATTTCTTTGCCTTATTCCTACCATGTAAGAGTCATTTCTAGAGCACTGAACTCTGCCTTCAGACCCCAGTCCTGTGAGATGCCCACTGAGAAGGCTATTCAGTACCATCTCACACCCATCAAAACCCTAAGCATGTGCCAGGCTGCTCCAGTGACCCTGAGGAGGGGGACAGGCAGAGCCTTGGGCAAAGAGTCATCTCCTCTCCAGCTCCAACTTTTTTTTCCACTTGCCTATGTTTACCCTGTTCATTTTAATTACATGATTTTCAGAACGTTAGAAAATAACAAATGCAATAAAACCTGCAGAGCCAAGACCATTAACATCAGGGTATTCATAGTGCAACTTTCCCGTGCCTCAGGGAATTGGATCTTTCCGTGATAATTCAAGCTGAAACTCAAGAGTTTGTCCAAACACAAGAGGCAGATAACTGCTGCTTGATACCAGCAACATTGACAGCCATTTGACCAGACCAGTTCAGAGCTTGAGTTCCTTTTGGCAGAAAAAAAAAAAAAGAAAAATAGAACAGTGAAAAATCAAAGTGAGATACGTATTAGAAAACAAAGGAAAGAGGAGTGAAGAGAGGGACAAAAGCAGAGGACAATCCTAACTAAACCAGCTCACTCAGCTCTAAAGATGGAAAGACTAACCCCTTGGTGTCAAGTTATTTACCTCCACGCTAGATGGTTACATCAGGCAGTGACACAAACTTTAAATGCTTAAACAGCCATGGTAAAAGCAGAAAATATTCACATGCTTAACCTAAGCACAAACTCATGCGTTTTGCTAGAAATTGAGAAAAGAGCTGGCTCAGTTCTCCCCCAAAAACGAAATCCACAGAAACAGAGCATCCATAGATCACCTTCACCCCTGACAGGAAAGGCTGCAAGCTAAGGAGACAGCTCAGCATGCTTGTAGGAGAAACTTGATCCCCAAATGAATATTTAAGTTCTACCTGAGCTCAGTGAAGTCTGACCCTAAAACCATTTTAACCCACACCAGTTTCCAGCAGCTCTGCAATACAAAGGTGATGCTGCTTTCTCTTCCAGCCTCTTCTAAGTGGGACATAAACTATGTGGTGAGAATACTAACCCTCATGGCAACCTAGGTTGAGCTGCAAAGACACTTCCCTTGGAGGTGGAGATTCAAGGAAGAATGAGGGATTACACTCAGTATAGCCAGCAAGTTACTTAAATCCTGTTCATTCCACAGCAGTTCTCCATCTCTACTGTTCTTGCAGACCTTCCAGCAAATGATAAAGCAAGACTGACATCATGGGTAGCATTTGCAGCAAGTGTAGCACTGAGTTGGAAGAACCACATGCTCCTGTGCAGATTCTCCCTTTATTCTAGAGTCCAACACATGTTAAGTATAAAAGGTTGGTTTTCCCATCATGGGCAGCTGCCCAGGTTGGGTTTCAGAGCTCTTCAAGAATCAAGCCCAGAAAGCACTCAACTTACCACGTAGACAGGATCAGAAAGACTCATGTTTCTCTGCCCATCTTCCAGCCTTGCCCTTGAAGATCCTGCTCTGGCCCAGAAGCCCTGGAACGGCAGAGCTTTCTAGCTATGTCAGTGCTGCACACACCAGCCACACAGACCAGAGCTGGCCATGACAGCCCGCAGAGAGAATACATCAAGGAGCACAGTCCTGCCACTACCTACCCCAGCAACAGCCAAAGCTGATCTCCATGTGCTTCAGGAGGGTCAGAATGGAATCACCACTGCTCTTTCCCTTCAAAGTCCTTTCTCGGGAGCTCATCTTCTACTGCATATAAAATTAGTTTTTCCTGCCCTGCATTTTCAGAACCTCCTTCTTAGCTGACTGATGAAATGTATTTGTTACTTAGTCAAAGTGGTCATCTTTCAAAACTAAGTACCAGAACCAAGCAGCAGCTTTAGCAAGCAGTGCTAAGAGGACATTCCTCTCTTGTCAGACGAGCAGCTGCACAGAGAATGAACGGTGGAAAGAAAGAGAAAACAGCTCCTTGGGCAGTTTTACAGCATTTGCTGCCTTATTAGTTAGCTTTGCAGAAACACCAATTCCAAGACATATTTTCCTGAGCTAGGAAAAAGACCACCTTGGAAGCAACATTCTGGATAGACAGGAGGAGCCTGATATCACTCCCATCTAGGGGCAAAATACTGTGCCAGTAAAGATGCCAGTTAGGGTATATATGGCGTGGGAGAAGGAACCTTCCTCAGTAGTGTGCATTAAATAGCTGACCTGAGAATCCAGTGGCATATCCAAGGCAAGTGACACGCAGGTTGAGGGCCTGATGGCAATGTCCATCGTCACTGGAAAAGTAGAAAGCAAGAATGGACTGGAGGTGAGGGCAAGTGAAGAGCTCTGCTCCAGGCTGACTGAGCAGATAGCTGGATCTGCACAGAAATCTTCAGGATACACCCGTTTCCTCCTGTTCTCAGGCTCAGAAGAGGTGACAAGGCATCCACAAAGGCAATTTACTACTTGGATGAGATCAGTCAAATAACATGTAAAAGGAGGAGAGAAAAAGCCCAAGGACAGTGATATGGGACGCTTGCACAAATTTAGGCTGGAAAAGGCCAAGGGAAGAACAGCATCCTCCAAGCAGCTTTGTGGAAAAAAGCCTAGGGAGAGAAGAGTAGAGGAGGAACATATCCCAGATACCAGTAAGGACATCAGGGGAAAGAGAGGCTGTCTGACAAAGGCACTTTGCAAGTCAAGGTGCAGAGATGGGCTGTATTTAGAGAAACATGTGGGGGCTTGAATAGCAAGTTTGTTTTGTAAGGAAGAGCTGCCAGAAGAGAGGGTGGACTGAAGGGGAAGAATAACAGCATGGATAGGAATAGATGCAGGGAGTCTTGGAGACAGGACAAGGTGCCTATGCTCACATCCAGGAGACAACAACAAGAAAGGAGAGCATATCATCTTGCATTTCTTTTTAAACTTAAAAGAAGCAGAAGAGATTTTGGTCAGAAAAAAAGAAATTAAAGCAGAGGAGGAAGGTTTGGACTGACTCAAGGTGGCAGGAAGCCAGCTGTGACTGAATCCTATTCCAGCAAGCAAACTAGGGAAGTAAAACTATTTAGTCAGCAATGTGGCAAAACTGGAAAAGTTCAGCACAACCAAGCAATGGCACAACAAGGCAATAAGGTTTGAGACCCTCCAAGTAACAGGAGGGGAGGAAGCCAAGGCAGGAGCAGACCAGGAATCAACAAGCTCCACATTGCAGTGGGATGAGAAGGCATGAGTGTGACAGAGGATCAGTTGAAGCAATCAAAAGCACAGACAGCAAGGAAACAAGATGCAATGTCAAGGCTGGGAGCAGCAAAAACACCAAGTGATGGGATGTGCAGCCAACTGGCAGCAGCAAAAAAAAGCCAGTAGCAACAGCAAGTGGGAAAAGCAACCGAGTTGTTTTCCAGTGGGAAGATGTTTTCCTGCCAGCATCAAGAAAGCACCGACTGGCAAAGAGTTCCAAACTAAAAGCATTTGCTGGAAACACCTACTGCTTGGTCCTGAAAATTCCCTGTGTCATGGAAGCAACAAAAGTGCATCCTCAGTGCAGTGCTCAGGGTGTCACTTCTGAGGGAGCAGTACCAGGCAGGAGTCAGTTCAGCTGAAACGTCCTGGGCCAGTGCGTGCAGACTCCTTCCCCAGGCAGCCCTGCAGTCTGCGAGCTCCAGCTACTCCATCTCCCCCGTTCCCCGGCTGCAGCCCTCCTACACGCATGAGGCATTGCAATCCTGGCATCTGCACGCAGACACGAGCCACGTTTGCCACATGGAGGAAAGCTCTCACCTCCCTGCCCAGCACCCAGGCTTGCCAGTGCCACCAGCTGTTCCCCCCTTCCTGCAGCACCCGTCCTCCCCCTTGGTTTTCTCGTTCCTCCTTCCCCTGCTTTCAGCTTCTCCTCACTCCTGCTCATCCCCGCGCTAGGATGAGCCTCTCCGCAGACACACAGAGCATTCGGTCTGTCTCGCAGCTGCCCCACGATTCCCCTGGTATCACCACTCCGTGGCAGGAGAGGAACCACCACCGGGCTGTACGCGCCCCGCCGCGGGCAGTGGCCGCTAACTGCCCTCCTGAAGCGCCAGCGGCCCCCGAGCCCACGCGTGGGTGCGTGTGAACCCCTGCCCTCTCCTGGCTGCGACCAGAAATGCCGAGCTCGGTCCCCCCGTCCCCTGCCCCGCACGCAGCACGAGCATTTCCCGAAAGCTCGTATTTACAGTCTAGGCTCGTTTTAACAGTCCTCGCAGGTCTGCGCAGGATACGTATTTTACACCCCTAAGCATACTAGCGTCGCTCAAATGCCTTTCCAATAGGTGACACGTGCACTGTGGTAAAAGCCCTACGCAAGGCGTGACACTCGGCTGCGCGTGGAGCTGCTCCCAGTGCACCCGTTATCCTCTAGCACGCATCCCAAACCCTAGGGCACTACCAATCATCCTTGAATAAGACCCTGCTTAGCTGCTAGGGTCATGTTCATAGAGTACATGGAGAAAGCTGTCCTTTTCCATTCCCTTTAGCAGTTCTTATTCCCATGTGGACATGCTTACGTGGGTCTTGCAATAAGGTCTAAATTCATTTGAGATTTGGGGAAGCTGGACACATCGGGTACCAGTTTTTCTGTAGGACCTGGTGCTCCAGGTGTCAGGCAGTCTGAATCACTGCCTCTCGGACTAAATTAGATAACATGAACACAGCCCCCCTCTAGGCACTTCTGTAAAAAGATGCCTAAGTAGTCCCATTCCCAGACCACACTTGGGGAAGCCTTTCCCGGAGGTGGGATCAGGGCATGGATCACTTCACCCAGCCCTCCCATGGCAATAGGCAAGGAGTCCTGCCTCTATCTGACAGGCAGGTTAACACCATCTGTTCTTCTTACTGGACTGAATCCTCTGCTTGGCCAATTTAAACAAATGGGGATGGCATCACGTATCAGTTCCCTCACACACACACACTTTGTGAGAACTCAAAGCAAGTGAATGTGTCACCCCAAGCCACTCAATAACTGACTTCTCACCTACAGTGAGAAGCAGGAGACTCCAGTTGCAATGGCAGTGGCAACACAGCACTACCACATACGAACATTTATTTAAATGTATTACAGATGTTGCCACAAACAAGGAGTTCCGAGTATACAGATGCACAAGGGGGCAATCACCCATTATTTCTGCCTGATCCTGGCCTTGCAATCCCCATCCTGATTAAATTGCTGAGGGTAGGATTATCAACAA
This sequence comes from Psophia crepitans, assembly GCA_013399095.1. Classification (NCBI taxonomy): domain Eukaryota; kingdom Metazoa; phylum Chordata; class Aves; order Gruiformes; family Psophiidae; genus Psophia; species Psophia crepitans. The sequence goes on along the minus strand of VWZZ01002401.1, from coordinate 134,336 downwards.
GATAATCAGATGCAGTGTCTAATCTGGATAACCCAGCATTACTGAGCCCCACAACACAGGATTTCACTGACCACCCAGCCGGGGCATTCCAGAGCATTACATCTCATTTCCACCACTTAAAGGATTCAAAGACACTTGTGCAGGGGGGAAGTCTGAAGAACATATTCACAGCTGCAGTCAAATGCAATAGTTTGCTTAACTGCTGTGGTTCTGAGAGCCCCCAGATCCAGCGCAACCAGGAGTTCAGAGCAATCACTTATCTGAGCATCTCTCTGTATTTAGAGGCTCCAGAAGAGACTTTTTAATGCAGCCTCAAGATCTCAACCCATCTGTCAGGAGCAGGTAGGTACAGATTCATCTGTCTCAATGCAATGGCATTGTCCAAATAGCTTTTTGGTCTGGATACCTCCCTTGACCCTCCTCCAAACTTCCCATTTTCATGGCCTTAGCTTTGTCAAGCATACATGCTTGTAGGCAGCCATGAGACCTCCTGAGAGGGAATCTTGAGATCTTTGATAGGGACTAGATCTGGAAGTAAGGATTATCTTTCACTTGGAGGACTTCAATATCTCAACAAAAGAATTATCAAAATCTCTTGTCTATCACCTGCATGTAATTGCTCACCCCCACTCTTACTTCCCCTCAGCTGAGACTTTCCTCCCTATGTTTCTATGAGTTTGTCACTCTGGAACAGAAGGTAGGAGTTCAGTGATGCTCTGAAAAGAAGGTCCAGCTTTGGGCATCTGAACCTTGGCTAGCTGCTGCGCTGCACAGCGAGCATGGTTTTGTTCAGTGATGGAATGGCCTGGAAGGGGACAAGGACAGAAAATGCATCTGATCTTTCACCAAGTCCACCATTGTTCCCAGGCAGTACGAGAGGGTATTTTAAAGCCTCTTCTGCAGCCCAGCACAGCCTGAAGTCCTGTTCTGCTCAAAAAAATGAATCACTCTAAGGCTTTCATCACCTTATCAAAGTCCCTAGTGGCCTGCCCTCCCATGAAGAGTTTGATCTTCTTTTAGGAAGAGGATAAAGCTGTCCTTGAGCAAAGCTGCTTTTCAGTGAAGTATTGTGCTGTTTTTATGAGAACATCAGACACCTCCAGGTGTCCCTCAAACATGTATCTATCAATAGTTGCAGCTCAGATTTTTTCCAAGCAGCTCACAGAAAATAGACTGTAGGCATCTGACTTCTGTTTGAAGGGCACGTTAGAAATGCGATTCACAGAAGAGATGTCTAGATTACATTTCTGATGCTGCATAACTATGTGGGTCCAGCTTATCTCCAATTACAAGGGCAAACAGGGAGAAGAGGACTGGGAAGGAAGAAGTTGAGCTGAGAACAGATGAAAATGTTGCTGGCTGCCATCAGTTCATACTCACTGCCAAAAGCAAGGTCATTCAATACTATCTTTCTGCATTGTTAAAAATCTCAAACGTAAAAGGGCACTATCATTTCAAGAATATAAATGGCTACATGAAACAATCTTATCTCCCACCAGAGATGATGACTTGCTACCCAGGATAACCAAATCCTTCAGCAGTTATGAAATTCCACAAGATCTGGAGTATCACTGCTGATTTAGCCCATCTCCGTATGGAAATCAGCAGCCCTCATTCACTAAGCATCAGGGACAGCAAACAGGAACAGCAGCTGGCTGGAGTCAGACACCCAGAAGTGGGCACATTTACAGTGAGACTGTTCATGTATTTATACACACCAGGTAAAACAAGAGCAGATAAAGAAACACCCTTACCGTTAGATTTTCACATTCATTCAGAGGCTGGAATCCAAAAAAAGAAAAACTCCCATTCTATCACGTGTAGTAGAAACTGGTAGGTAAGAGAAATACCCATAAGAAAGATTAAAAATTCACCCAAAACAATGTCTAAAGCATCATACTAGGGAGGGTACAGGAGAAAGAAGGCGGTAGCTTTTCTTTTCATACTCTATCATTAAAACTCTGATGTGGAGAACTCTGATTTCTGCCTATTTGCACTGATGTGCTAACCAGACTCTGCAGAGAGCAATGAAAATGCAGCAACCACCCGTGGCCAAGTGACCTACCTGAAATTCCTTCTTTCTTCAGAACCAACAGAGCCAGCCTCTCCAGCACTTGCTGGATTTACTTCTCAGGGCTTTGTTTACCTTTTTGAGAAGTCACATACCCATAGGGAAGCTCTCCCTTGGATCCACACCCTCAAGACAGCTCACATAAAAGCTTCACTACAAAATCAGGCAGAAACTGCCCTCATCTCGATGTCTAGGGTCAGCAGAGATGGATGGTGTAATCATACCCCTTACCTCAGATGAGCAGAGCTGTAACAATTAACAATGGGATAGAAATTGTGGTCTAAACAATACTCCTTCCCATGAGCAGGCCGTTGCTTTTCCCAGCTGTATTTCTCGCTTTAGAAAGCTAGAGAAATGTGTTTATGTAGGATGGTGAGGAGTTACAACCTTTGAAACACAGTAAGTCACAGTCAGGCTGCACTGGGTCAGCACTCACTGGTGGTGGTACACTGGAGAGCACGGTGTTGCACAGTTTCTGCTTTTAACCAGCTGGAGACTTTGTGGAGGCAGTGAGGACTTTGAGAACACAGCCCAGGACACTCACGCATTAGCACGAGAAGAGCACACCTGTACTCTGCTGCTGACTCTCCTACTGCATGGGTCAGCGAGGCCACTGCCTCAAGCAACTTCCAGAAAGGATAATCCAAAGTCAACATGCAAACATGCTCCTCAGGTAAGGATCTAACCAAGCTACTGAATTTGCTTGATCAAGAGAGCTCAGCCTTTCTCCCAGCCAGGGCAGCCCCCTGGTTTCGCAGCAGGCACCAGGGCAAGGCTGACAGAGCTCAGTCCGCTGCACCCAGCGGAAACAGGGCTCTTCACACAGAGCTGCACCCAGACTGTCTTCAGCTGAGAACCCCGTGGGACAGGTATGAAGCACATGGACAAGAAGGCTTAGCAGGCTTATGGTCACTCAACTCACAGTGTTAAATAGCACACCCTTCCTAGCAATTTGTCACACACGCCAAGGAAACGTTTCACCTTCCCTCCATGACACCTCCCAAGTGTTTACAGCCACTGATAAACACCTTCTGGCGTCCAGCTGACTAGTGGCAGCAGTAAATAAAGCTGACTGTGTGCCAGGATACGTCCTTTCGTTACAGTCTGACCACATACTTGCCCGCAGATGAATGCGTGCAGGCACCGCTGGCTCAGGCAGCGTTATCACACAAGGAACCAACAGCTTCAGACAACTTGAGCATTTCCAAGGCTCCTTGCCTTCAGGATCAAGCAGATCTCTCCTGCTCAGCTCTTCACAAATCAAACTCCTCCAGATAACACAACTGTAAGGATGTCACACTAGCAACCTCTCCTTGTTTTGTTACCTTGATTGTTTGCTAGGGAAAGAGCAGGCAGGAGGACACCTGCTGCTCCAAATGCCCATAACATTGCCTCGAGCTCTCTAGGCACCCCAGGCTCCTGGCACACACAAGCAAACCCTGGCCTTTCATCTTACTCAGCTCACAACCTTGCTTACACTTTTGCTGTTATCTCTAGTTGATAAAAAATGAGAAGGTGAGAAGGGTGAGCACACACAACCCCCAAAACAAGGGACCCCCTTTTCCACCATTTCACAGCTCCGGGTCTATCCAAAGCTCCTCATGGAGCCAGACCCAGGGTGCAGAGCTGCTTCTTACTTTGTGCACAGATTCATACTAGTCCCTCATAAAAGCTCACTTACTTCTCAGTCCATCGCTGACCTTCTTCTGACTGCAGTCCCCATCCAGTCTCTCCTCAGAACAGAGACCCACCAACACAACCTTCTTTGTGTCCCCCTTTATAACCTTGCTCTGCCAAATGGCTGCTAACGCAAATTCCCCTCACCTGGGCAGCTGCTGTGCCCAGCCTTGCTGAGCAGAGGATTAGCTGTGCTGGGGCCAGCTGGGAAGCGTAAGCCTTCCCAGACACACCATCAGCCAGGTGTGCCACGAAGGTCAGGGTTATCCTGCAGAAAAAATAAGGAAACCAAGGTTTTTCTCCTTCTCGTATTCCACTTTTCTGTGTATTACAGAGGGGGAAGGAGGTCAGTACTGCTCTGAAGCCCAGTCATCGTTGCAATTACTCCTGCTTGCAGATGGAGTAAGAAGGTGATCTCAGACTCCCAGGGTCTGCCTGTCATAACAGTGGTCTCCTTCCATGTATCAGCTGCATGTTCTGAGCAAATGAACTGGCTTTTAGCATGAGCAAATCCCAGGTCCAGGCACTGGCCATCTTGAGGACACACACCTCCTGTTAATCTGGTGCGAGCAGCAGGTGCTCAGCAACTTGGGCAGTTGGGCCCAGATTCCGGCTGGGCAGCTGGATAGTGAATGACAATGTCGGACGGAGTGTGGGGGGCCCAGGAGCTACGCAGAAGGATGTAACACCCATGCACTAATTCTGCCCCAGAGCCAAATCAGGGGCACGTGTGCTTGCTTTGGTCTGCTCAGAGCAGGGGTTGGTAGGCACTAGGTAGGTGAGGGTGGCAAAACCCAGCTAGTTGTGTCCTGACGTGCTTGAAGGTAGCCCAGGATAGCCCACCCGCCCTCCAGTGTGTGGGAAACCCACACTTGTTCCAAAAAGAAAGGTGTTCTTCTCGTAATTTTGGCTGACCCAGTTTCAGCAGCTGTTGGGGTTTTTTTCTTAAAATATGCAAACCACAAAAAAAAAAAAAAAGAAACACAACAGAAAATATTGGGAATCATTTAGCAAATAGAGCAGTCAATCTTGTTGCTTTCCTCATTGGAGCAGGCATGCCTCTGGTGAGCGTTAACATTTGCATAAGGAACATTAGAGCTGCACTGAGCAGTTCCAGCAGCTGCATTTCCCACTATCGATTGCTGCCGTTCAAGCCCAGTTCCAGTGCATGTCAGCAGACGTAAGCTAGGAGGCAGCTATGTCCCCACTGGGAGCAATGATATATTATCACTCTCTGCAAATGAACCTGGAGAAATACTATATCTGTATTTAACAGAAATTCCTCAATCTAACTGACTGCAAAGGAATTTCAGTGGTTGCAAAAGTGCAAATCAAGATAATTTCTCTGTGACTAGACTGAAGATCAAGTACTAAAAGTGAGTTATACATGCAGGAGAGTATTTTACAAACACATTCATGAACTTGTTGCTATTCTACCCTCACGCCCCTCCCTCAGGCTGGCAAACATGCACATATGATGAAGTATTGTGTGTAAAATTGAAAGGTATCTTCCCCATCAGCACCCTGACACTCAATGTTTTACCTTGCCAGAGGTGTGGAAGGCCAAGGCCACAGGCAGACAACACCAGAAGGTTATTTCCAGTAAGAACTGGAAATAGCTATGCTGTTGTGAGACATGAACTAGCCTCCTAAGCAGAGCGGCGTTCCCAAACTGGTGAATGCTGTGCAGTTGAGAGATACCTGAGCTGGCTCTGGAAGAGCCTTTCCCAGAAACAGGAGGTGCATGTGGCCTAGCGGGTGCTTCCACTGAAGGAAAGAGCGCACCAGCTTGTGCGCGGAGCTGCGTTGCCTGCGCCTGCTGGGCTGGTCCCGCGCGGGGCTGTGCTGTGCAGGCACATCAGCTCTGCTTGCTGGGTGTCGCCATTGAAGACCTGGGCTCTGGGAAGGGGAGGCAAGGCGCATCCCATCTCCTCCCGCCTGGCAGTGGCCCTTGGCTGTATTAGAGCTGGTCGGAGCTCTTTGGGTTCGCAGGGTGCCTTGCTGATGCGTTTGCTGAGGGAAAGTGCTCAGTGGGAGAGTGGCAACTATCGAAAGAGAAATGGCGTTTGGATCTGAAGGACGTTTTTGCCGTCAGGTCAGAGGAGTACATGTGGTTACATGTGGACCCAGACAGCTGCTGGGGTGAGTTATTATATGACGAAGGCATCATGCCACTAAATCAGCATTTCAGGGACCAGGTCTGTGCCAGCAAGAACCAGTGATGCAGCAGGGGCATGACTCAGATGTCTAAATACCTTGCTGGTCCCTTAGACCTCAGATCTGGTTGCATAAATAATTAAACTAACTCAGTTCTTTGTGATAAATAAATCTCACCCCCAGTCATAAACCACAGCAATTCATAGTCCCTCCAGCTTGGTACAAAGCTACATGTAGTTCTTCAAGGCATACGCAGCTGCATAGCTGGAGCCATTCATGCCTGAGATAAAAGGTGAGCAGCCGACAGGATTTCTCACTGGGACACCTGGGCTCCGAACAGAGATGATCATCCAGATCTACCAATTGCTCTCGCGGGCTGAACCAGAGCTGGTCAGTCAGGAAGGGAGAGCTGCAGCTTTCCCCAGCACCTCCAGCCCACACCTGAGACCTCTCCTGTGTGTGCAAGGGTGTGATGGCACAGAGGGGCAGGAAAGGCAAACCAGATGGGACCCTGTTCTACAACCACCATGAAGATCCCCTGGCACATTATTTGGGGATTACCTAACATGCACTTGTCCTTGCACTGTTGCACTGTACTGTCTTCCTTACGATTTTAGACAGAGGTGTCAAGGTGGGAAACATTCCTGGAGATCCTCACTGTTCAGGAGAAATTCTAAGACACTGATATAGCAAGAAACTAGAAGACCACAAACTCAAGTAGCTGGCAAACGCAGCCACACACAAACCACCGCTGTGCCTGATGCTCAGTATTGAGCTGGAACGGTGTGACACAGGTTTGCATTTGCCTCCAAGACTGCATCTTTCAAAAGTTGTCAGAGCTGTCTATCTGGAACAAATCCCCTTCCAGGCAGAGCACAATACAGTAAGGTCCCTTGTGAGCTGGCAACCAGGCAGGAAATCCCAATCTGCCACAAAACTAAGGCTGATCACATGAAGTTCCTTTTTCCTCTCAGCTCTGCTCTGTGGAAGGCTGTGCATGATGCACTGCTTTTTAGGTGGTTGGAGTTTTTTTCGGGGGAAAGGAGATATTTTTGTGACTGTATTTTTCAAGCATCCGCAGTTGTGTGGGCTTACATCAGAGAGCAGGTAGGAGAATTGCACTTTGTCTCGAGAAGGGAAGTGACAAGATCTGAGCTGATCCCAGCTTTCACAGCACAGCCTGTTTCCCAAGAAACCCAGTGGCTTCCATTTGTGCCATGCAGCTCTGAAGCCGATTGCAGGGATGGGCCAAATCATCCTCATTACTCTTTCGCACTGTTCCAGCACTGCCCAGGTATGCACAGGTCTGGGTTTCCTGCAGCCTTTTGTCTCTGCAGTAGGGTCCGAACTCACTCAGCTGCTTCAAGGACAGAGCCATGGTGTCCCTCCTGCTGTCAGAAGCAGAAGAGGAAATCTCCAGGAATGCATGAAGGGTGTAAAGGCTACAGCTAGGAGCCTGCCTGGCTTTCACGTGTGGAGAGCTTGCTCTCTCCCCAGCATTGATTTCTTTTATTCTTTAACATATAACTTCTCTGGGCTAGGAAATAGGCTACCTGACAGGCCATGTCCTTTGAGAAGGGCCCAGCCTGGAAGAACACTCATGTCTGTTATGTTCCAATATTTAGCGTAATTCATAAATCGGCCCCCATCAGCATTCGTTGGTCTATTCCTCTTCCCCACGATTTCAGGAGAAGGTACAGATTCTTTCCAGCCACAGAGCACAGTAGGCTACAAAGAGGTGATGCAGGCTGCTGGCTTATTTTGATCACATCTCTGTCCTCCAGAAATCACCATAAATATTTTCATTTTTTTTAGCAGTTTATTTCTCGAGCTGTTATTGGGAAATGGGTTTCAAACGCCAGCACTGACCGTACTGGGTTGCACAGGATGTATAGTGGTGAAGAGCCCACCATCCTGGGCGTACCGACGCTGCCCTCAGACCCCGCAGCCTCACGCCAGCCCTCTGCACAGCCACACTGCTGCATTTCCACCTGCTCAATTAACAGGCTGGAGGGTTCACTCAGTTTTCTCTGCAGCTTGCTTTGACTTGGGAGAGCATGATTTCTGTGCATGCTGGGCCAGTATGCCCTGGCTGCTCTGGGTAGCACTGTGCACCAGAACAAGCCAGAGCCTCTGAATTATTTACTCCAACTCACATGAACTTGCATTTCTCTTCCTTTTTTGCACAGTCACCATCATGCTTGCCGCTCCACGAGTAAGCCGGAGAGACAGATGACCCAGGCGATGAGGTTGCTCTAGGTGATTATAACAAAATATGACAAGGCATTTATCCAGCTCCTTTCAGCAGCATTTTATTTCATTGTAATTCATTACTGTGTAGCAGAACACCTCTGGAGAGTTTATTTAAAGATGTTTTGGAGGGGGATGTGGGGCTGGGTGCAACAGAAAAACAGAGTGGATAAACCAGTTGAGCAGCATTTGCCTTCCATGCCTGCTGGTGGCTGGGTTTCCCATCTTGACTTCAGTGGGTTTTGATGCTGAATAGAGCCATGCCTTGGGGAAAGAACATGTGAGGAACCAGCTTTGTACTACTGACCTGGTAACATATGTCTTGGTGGACTCACCAGTCCTTCACTCACAAGGGGCTGGTGGGATTCAGGACTGTTGGGTTCAATTTCTAGAGCTTCTTTTAACTGATGGGTTCGTGCTTTTTCTGGAGACTTTCTGTAGTGATTTCCCACCGTTGTTCCCTCCATTTTATTTAGTAGCAGAGAGTATGTTAGTGCAACCAGTTCAAGTATTCAGCAGTATAACATCTATATGTACCTATAGCAGTACGGGGGTTAACGACACCACTTGCCAATCCCAATCTTGCCACCAGCGGTTAACGAAATAACGTGGTGAATATAGCACTGTGTACATCAACCAAGACCAGCCAGAACCACAGGCAAATAGAGGGTACTTCTGAGGGAAGCAAAATTAAGGCTGCAGCTTTGATCTTTTTTTCTTGCTACAGCTCTTTTGCTGCTTATAAGGCATTAAGAAGTGTGGGGCTGGGAGTGAACTAGACACTCTTTGGAGCCTAAACATGAAAAACACCAGTATAGCTGGTTTTGACCATAGTGGTGGCTGAACTCCATGACTGAAATGGCTCTTCTGAGCCCTGCATCAATAATTAATAGTTGAGGAAGATTTGGAGGATCCTCACAGGACAGTCACAGGTGAATGCACAGGTATTGGACACCATGGGAGGTAGAGAGGAAATATGTCCTTCACTGGTCCTTGTTCCTCACTGCCCCAACTCTTCTGCATTAGTTTACATGGCTGCAAAGTAGGTGTAGAGTACAATGAAGAGCATCACATGCACTTCCATTAGTGAGTGGAGAGGCACAGGAATTGCTGGGCTGGCTGCAGGCTTTCCCTGAAGAGCCATCTTTGCCAGGTAAGATGCAGCTTCTCTTCCTGAAAGCTCCACAAAAGGTATCTTGTCATAGATGCTGCAACCAGTTGCTGCAGCTATGGTGGTGATGCGGAGGTTGGGGGTCAGAGCGAGGGGATAGTGTGTACTCAACCACTCCAGCTCCCCGCTCTGCCGTCCTTGCCGGGGAGGTCTCAAGACAGTCCTGGTCTCCCTCCCACATCAGGGCAGAAGGCAGAAGAGCTCCATCACCTCTCATGGATAGTGGTTGCTGCGTGACACCTGTGAGCCCCTGGACACAAGGGTGCCTTTATAGTAGCACTGGTCATGGGGTTTTCTCTTGGTCACACAGATGGTGGGAAAAGGTAGACTTTGCAGTGGCCTCCCTGGAGGAAGGGTTTTCTCCTCCACACTGCATCAGATCAGCCAAGTGGAGTTATCTCTTGACGTGGCAGTTGTGGGAAGCTGTCCCCAGGCCTGCCGTCATCTGTGGATTCAGACCTGGCTTGTACCCTGCAAGCACAACCAGTTAAAGTCTGCTTTGAGAACATCGACTTCAGATAGGAGTGGACTTGCCCTGCACAGGATGCCCAAGGACAGGAAGGGGAGCTGGCTGGTTTGCACAGGAGCACTTTGTTGGCCTTTATTCTCTGATCAGCTGAAGCCCTCACAAGTGGCTATTAACACTCTGTGTGCGAGCCTTGGCACACAAGAAGCAGGAGAAGGACAGGAGGTCGCTAGCCCTTCATGAAAATAGCCCGTTCGTCACACAGTTCTGTTGTGAACTGACTGAACAGATCATAAACCCCCTCCTCATCCCACCAGCATCATGATAGGGTGTAAAGCAACAGGGAGCCCTGGAGACAGAGCCATTAATGAGCGAAGTGTCTAACAGCCTAAGCCAAAGCTATGATTTGTACCCACTGAAGTGGGCAAAAGCAGCTCATCTCTCTCCTTTCCATCTCCCCGAAAGCTGAAACAAAGGGGTCAGAGGGGTTGAGAATCAGGGAGAAAAGTGGCTGTTTGGGCTCAATTTTCACTTTGCACTAGAGCTTGCTTGGCTTCAGAATAACATATCTTGTCTTCTCTGCACCTAGCAAGACCTCAGTCATGTCTTCCATGTTGATATTCCTAACACACAGAAACTGAGAGGGAGAGACAGGGCTGAATCAGTTTTGAGAGCCTGATGCCCCCGATTTGCACCCACATCTCTCTGCTCAGCAAATCAGGCTGTCTGGAGACTGAATGAGAGTGTGTTCCTCTGCCACAGAAGGTCAGTAAGATAAAAATAACCCCCAAAAGCCTACATTCAGCTTGGAAGCACAGTGCTGAGCCAGGGACAATGATAATAGGAAAACACAATAGCTCCTCAGAGCAGCCCTAAAATAATAGATTATAAATGGGCAAAGGGGGAGGAGAAAGGACGGAGGGCTATTTTATCACAATTCTGAAAGCATTCAGAGGAAATAAATTGGGATCCATCTGACAGTTCTCAAAAGCCAAAATGTGCTAAATATAATGCTGAATTTCCCTAAATACAAAACACGTCAGCAAGAGCCCCTGGCCGAACAACTCTTGCCCCCCCTTCCCTAGTTTAGCCTTTGCCCCACGATGGTTATTTGCCTTTCTGGAGAGCTTAATCAGGAGCTATTAGAGACAGTCACTCGCTAAGCTGTATAATGTTGAAAGTCCATTAGCTCACCCCAAGCAAGGCTGGCAGGAGGGAGATGATGTACTTGCTGAAGTTGAACAAGCTATTTGCATGCTGAATATTTCTAATCACTGAGCAATGCCAGGAGGGTCTGAACACTATTGCACTCAGCTGCCCAGTGACCTTTCGAGCAGTCTCGCTTTAATGCAAAACAAAATGGGAAAACACATCCAGCGCTAAACCTGCAAAAAGGGGCAGGTGGATGGTTTTAAGCAATTCCAGGCGCCAACTATGCACACCTTTAAAAAAAACAACTTGAGAAATAATCAGCAGGGTCTATCTTCCCCTTTCCCTCTGCCACATTCCCTTGCATTATGGATGGTTACTGGTCCTACGCATGGGTTAATAAAATATGACAGATGTCTGCTTACTTTTGTTCTGATCACAATCAGCTCGATCCAGCAAAGCGCACACACGTAGTTTCAAGCACGTTTTCAAGTCCCAATGGATTTTAATGGGATTTGGGCCCTGCCCTGTGACCCTCCAGCCCCAGTCACCACCTCCCGGACACTTCTGGCCCCGTTACCCAGCTGCCATGTGCATTCAGCACTATACAGCAAGCAGACTGGTGAGACACCTAAATAAACCTTCTTTACAGAAATGTTTTCAGAGGCTGTAGCTGGGTGGAGTTGGGTCTAAGCACCAGTCACAGCCTCTGGGGAGCAGAATAATGCGACCTTCAGGAATTGCTGGCCTTCTAAGGCTTGTAAGTAGTCATTTTTCCCTGTATCCTCAGATTTACCAGAAAATTTAAATGACTGATTGGAGATCACTAGCTACTAGCGGATGCTCGGCACCAGGACAGCATCTTGTGTGAAGCCAGCCATGCTGTACTTGCTTTAGAGAGAGTCTGGGAATCATTTCTTGTGGCCCACAACACTGGCCAACAGAAGTTGAGCTGAGGGCACATCTCATATCAAGAGTGACTGCTGTCTTTCAGTCACTGGCCTGTCAGCATGCTTTACCCTCCATGTGGAGACAATTGAATGGAAGGGCACAGAGCCTGGATGTCTCCATTCAGCCCAGAACCACCACAGCTGCCAAAACAAGGTTGCTCTTCACTGACAAGTCAATCTGGGAAAGCCCAAGAATTTAGATAAAAATTAAAGCTATTTCTCACAGTTGCAGAAGGACAACAGAAAAAAACAGACCATTAAAAACCAGCTCTTTCAATGGCTTTTGGGGACTGGCTTCTATTTCGGACAGTGAATGGTTAAACTCCTGCTGGTATTTTGCTGAATGTCCTGCAAAGAGGGACTCTGATGCTCAGTTGTAGTTTTCTGGTTAGAGCACCAATATTTCTCCAGGCTAGAGTGTTGGAAAATGTAGAGAAACCGATTTATCACAGCCAGCCAGAAGTGACTGAGGCTTCACATAACATGCTTGAAGGAGCAGAGACCACAGGCTTTCACAAAGCTCTTGGGTAGTTGTTCCCTTCTGCTCTAATTTGAGTACTCCCCCAACACAGCACAGTAGCCCACCCAGCTGGTGGTTTTGTCAACTCTGCAGCAGCTCAAGTGTCCCCCTGAAGAAGTGACAGGTTCTTCGGGGTCTCCCAGAAGTGACAACAACTGGAACCCGTTAAATTAGCTTCTCCTCCCATTGTGCTGCTGGTCAGAAGCCCCACGGAAAGAACAAAGGTAAAAACTTGTCCCAAGAGTAGAACCACAGCCAGGATGCCCGAGGAGGCTCACGCTGAGAAATGGAAATGGAGCCTCTGAAGGGCACTTTTTCTTCCTCCCCAGCTTTCTGATGACTCAAGGCCAGACCCTCCTGGCTGGGACTCCCCTCCCTTTTAACAGTGTAGGAGGCAGTAACAAGCAGACACATAAAGGAGACCTCCAACACTCTTACACATGCAGCCAGCTCCTCACTAATTTTCCCAGTCCTTTTGCAACATCACCCACCAAGAGGGAGAAGCCAGCAGGAAGGTAGCTTGTGGCAAAAGCAAAAAAAACCCACAAAAAAAAAAAAAAAAAACCCCAAAACTTATCCCCCCACAGCAGTGGGTCCAGAACAGACACTCCCATTGCGACACGGGCTCACAGCACTGACTTGTCTCCTCTTGACATCAGTAGGGAAGATGACTACATTGCTAGTTTAAAGCAACCCCCCTCTCCCCCCTTACTCCAGTGTTTGCCTCATTACCCAAGTCTTTAACCCCATTGGGGTGGGTGCTGTAAAATGCTCGTCTGAAGGACTTTCAAGAACTCCCCAATAGGAAAAAGCACTGCAGTCCCCTTGAAACTTGCAAGGGGTAGTGAAGAGCAATATGTCATTTGTATCTAAACCCACTCACTATTTTGAAATCCCACAGAGACCTATGCGTTTCGCAAGTCTTCTGCAGCATATACCAAAAGGCAAGAGGGGATAATAGAAGAGGAAGAAAATACAGACTTCATTGTTCTGTAATATATGAAGTACGCATCACCTCTCTGGGCTGGGAACCTGCTTCATTACGTTCAGCTGTAGCATTTGGAAAGGAGCAAATACTAGACTGAGATTCAAAATCTACAGGAGATTAGGATTCTGTCTCCCTGGAAGACAGACAGTCCAGGCAGAGGATGTAACGTTCTCTCAGACCTACCTGGGAAATCACTTTCCAGCCCAGTAAAAAGCCAAACCTCCTCTCCCCCACAAAAAACCAAACCCAACACACACACACATTTTCCTCAAAATGCAGGAAGAACAAGATGGATACTTTTCAAAACGTTTTTTAATTAAAACCAAAAAAAAAGGAGCACACACCAGAGCTTGACGTGGGCTAGCCAAACTGCTGGTCATCGAGATGTTGAACTGGCATGAGAAGGCTGTGTTTCTGCATAACCCAGGAGCACCAGCACGGACCCAGGGGCTCCCGGGAAAGTACTCTGCCTGCCAGGCTGCTGCTGCTTTGTGCTGAGCAGATCGCTCTCACGTGGTGATGGGAAACTTCATCCTGGAGCCCAGACTCTTTTTCCAACAGACAGAAGTCCCAGAGACTGGGCAAAAGACCATTTCAACGAATCTGCATTTTCCAAGCACTTCTGGAGAGGATTCCCAGTTGGTTGTCCTGCCTCCCCTGGCAGGTTACACCGGTTTAAATGGAGACTCATCTTTGGCAATAGCCACACTGGTAGGACCCAGTTCTGCTTCCACTGAAGTCAATACATGTCCTTCCCCGGACCGTAACCGCAGCAGCACCAGGGCTCACGATCACTAGCCAATTGTGCTTTAAAGTTAAATCCTCATCCACTCCACCTAGCCAGCAACTTCTGAGAGCTTCTTCAGGCTCATGTAAGTGTGTACCAGTAAATTCAGGTAAATGTGAACATCTTGGCGACAGCAATGGGGTGAAGTTTTCAAATATGCCCAAGAGACGGAGGAGCCAAAGTTTCATTTTAAGACATGACTTGAGCACTAGATCAGGTATTGAAACCTCCCTGCCATCCAATAAAGCAGTTTCCAAAGCTGCTGGTGTGTTGCTCCACCAGCCCGGTTTCTTCACCAGAAAGGCTGGGCTAACAAAGTGACACATTTTTCATACACAATTTTTATCTGTTAGAATTTACTAGGTATACGCCTCATTTGTCTGTCAAATATTTTAAAAATACTTCAACCTGCTCTAATAATCACATTTTAAAACATGCATCAAGTTTGGATCAGAACAGCTTCTCTGGGATAACCAGTAAGCCCAAATTGCTGATTTAAGGCCTAAATATCAGTCACTGGCCAGCCAGCCACAAAAAGCCACTCTATCCTTGAACTCTTGGAATTATTTTTGGCTCAGACTAACCCTTGTTACCATACATCTTCTCCTACACACAAAAGGAAAGCGTATGTGTTTTTCAAGGCTACTGTTGCACCACAAGTTTACATACAAACACAACTTCTGCAAACATGAGACCAAAGTAAGATCTCATATGTCCCAGGGTAAGTCAGAAAGTCCACGGGAGTCAAGGGAACGGCAACTGCCAGAAAGGGTCAGGCCTAACACATGCATTACAGAAGCAAGGTAGCTCCTTTGCTCGAGGTCTGGCTGATTCACTTTGCACACACCACTGCTTCAGCGTTACATCCTTATCTAATGGTAAACCTGTTTCAACAACATGCAATACATATTAATGCAATATGCACTGCAACACACAATACGCATCCAAAGAAATATGCCAATGCAAAAATCTGACTTCTCACACGTAGCAGGGCTAACAAGGAAGAGCCTTTTACAGAAGACAATCAAGAAATCACCTGAAACCATGAGACCCCAGGGGCCTCCAACAATCTGCAATACTGAGACCTAATAACAGATGCTATTTCATGAAAGGAACACAAACACTGGGGCTGAGGTAATGGCAGAGATTTCATTAGTGCAATTAACATTTATAATGGTATGTTCTTTAATAGAATTTAAATAAGGCTTTGAATAATTACACAGACTAAAACTAACATTCCATAACCTTATTCCGCACGGAAAAGCAGCAGAAACAACCCTCTGGACTGTATAAGGTCCAATTATGAACAATTACATTCAAAAGGTAGATCAAAACAGAAACAACTCTTTGCCCCAAAAGCTGCGTCACTATCTTTGAAGTCAACTTTCTCCCCTAGTGTGAGAAGTGTGAAGAACAGATGAACCGGGCTTCGGCCCAGTAGATTTGGCCTTGTCAAAATTACCAGTCGTGCTTTCCAACCCAGTCTCTCCTCATTTCTTTAGGGTGATGGAAGCTCATGGAAAAAGAAGTGAATTTCTGAAGCAACGGAAGGTGAGTTGTCCCTTCCACAGGCCCAAAAATGTACATAAATTATGGAAGCTTGAAAAAAAAAAATTCTACATTACACTGTGGCATGTTGTGTTCACGGTGCATGTTCTCCTTTAGAAACTACCAACAGACACTGGGGCTGGGGGGGGGGTGAAAAAAAAAAATCAAAGCAGCATATGAAATAGTAATATACTGTTTCAAAATCTGCACCGTCCTGCAGAACCAGGAATTATAATTTATTCAGATTGTTCTCAACAGATCCAATCTATGCTGGATATGTAAAAAACAAGATACTAAGTCATCAAGGAAAACCAAACAAAAAAAACCTGCACACTGCAAGATTTTTTTTTAAAATGAAACTAAAGAAAAAAATCCAAGAAATATTGATGAAAGCTCAGAAAAATTTATCATCAATTCTGAAGTGGGGCCTTGTGACATCATCTGGGTTAATGAAGACAGAGATGGACTTCCCAGGGTTCTCAGTCACTAGCTGTTGCAACTTTTTGGCTAATCGGTCATCAGGCTGGTTGGTGTCCCCTCCATCTGACTGTGGGGAGGGGATGCTGGTGGTACTGCCTCGTCGCTGGAGCTCTAGTGTTAGCCGGTTGGCTGCTTTGACATGTTCGATGGCAGTTCGAAGGTGTTCGGCAGGGTCTGAGCGGACTGAGGACAGCTTCCGCGCATGCAGCATGACGGTTTCTTCAGAGAGATGCTCCAGCATGTTACACTGGGGGATGAAATAGTTAGGGCACATCTTGTTGACCAAGCAGTGCTGGAGATCATCAATGAGACCCAGGAGGAAATGGGCTGCGTAATCCTCCTGGGACAAGTAGTTGGCTGGTAACCTGTCGCAAGCCCATAGCATCATGCTCCGCAAATGATATGGACTAATGGCTTTGGGGCGGGACAGCAATTTGATGATGATAGCTTTGCAGGCCTGATAGGCCTGCATGAGGCTGCTGGAGATGCACTTTTTCAGCTGCACTTCACTTCTGGCAAATGACAGTCTCCATTCATTGTCCTTCTTCCCCTTGTAGGAACATGCAGGCACTAAGTAAAACCCACTTATGACTTCCTCCTCTGTGATCTTTCCATCCCAGAAGTGGTTCTCCATCAGCCAGCTCTGGGCCACAGCTGGCCAGCCTTTGAAGGACACCACAGGGACAATGTCATACAGCATGCGGCTGCTGCCCACTCCCAAAATGATGGATATGATAGTCCCATTCTTTTCTACCTTCTCCACCTTTGGCATCCCTCGCTGAGGCTTTTTCTGGATCTCGGAGAGGACAATGCTAATGGAGTCATAGAACCAGTCTGCGACCTTTGTCGGAGAGAAGAAATAATTGGTAGCCCCATTGATATGGTCCACGATCGTGCAGCAGTCCTTCCATTTGCTGATAGTTCCTTCATCGAACAGACGCAGGCTTAGCCAAGAGTGGCACAAAGCTGAGTGGCGCATGTCCAGTGTGACTGGTTGGTTGCGGTCATGCAGCTTCAGTGCAGGCACAAGCAGGGTAAAGTCCATGTCATAGTCTGTGCCTCGTGCATAAACATTCAGCTCATCAAGATCAATGTCCACCACACCTTCCCGCACACCACCTGAAAGCAGCAGGTACTCATTGGCTACAGGCAGCTTCTGGTCAAGTTTCTGAACCATGCCTGCAAAAGAGAGAAAGAGAAGTCCTTTCAAGAGAAGGCTAACAGATCTGGGACACAGGATTTAACCAGGATTAAAACCCATCCCACGCCTAGCAGGAAAAAAGCAGCCACAGGTATCCATCACTGTAACACAAATGTACACCAGGCACAGCATTCAGCCAACCTTTAGTCCCACCTGACTTAGGGCAGGGCTTTTTCTGCACTCCGGGGAATGGGTGAAGTCCATCCTAAATATCACACTAGAAGCAATGGAAAAAAGCAGTTGTCTCTGGTAAACCACAGCAAAACTACTTTGGACTACCAGGACTAAAGCTACCAGGACTAAATTTAACTTCTTAGACACCTTCTAAACCAGTTTTTCACCATACTGTTGCTCATTTCCATGGTATCCAAATGTTTCTCCAACACTTTGAAAAGAAAATAGAATATTAATTGACTCACTGTTCTTATTTTCTCTCTGGTGTAAGAAAAAAGCTGGGCCAGCTTAAGGGGTTGGTTTGTGTGTGAGTGAATGAATAGCTACAAATGTTAGTTCAAGAAGGTCTGATTTTACAATTTGCTTTACATTTACCGATGAACAAGGCCATATGAACGAAGGCAATACCTCCTCCTCCTGTGGGGGAATGGAGACAGGTTAAACTATCAGGCAATTACAGAAGTCAGCTCTGAAATTGGTTCCTCAAGCTATGACGTTATCATGCCATAAAATGCCTGATCAGCTCCCCAGAGAACAGACATGAAGACAGATTTCTATTTTCATCACAAAAACCAGACACTTCCCTTCACCCTGCACTGCCCGCACAGTTGCACAAAGGCAGCTTTTCACTGGGTATTCTGTATCTGTCACCATAGCCTGTTCAGAGAACGCCAACAGCAGACTGAGAAGAGATTCCACGCAGTAGCTGAGATATTAGCACCTCATTCAATGTTCAAATTAGGCTTAAAATTGAGCTCCGCACTTCGACTGCTCTGTAGTCTGCTTCTGCTATCTGGACTGTTTCACTCCTGGTGCTTGTCTTGTGGTTAAACGCTTTAGACTCCTCCCCAGGCTCAGTTCAGACCACACACTCAGGTGTTGAGGCAACTAAAGCCAGTGACTCTGAATGGAGAAGCTGAATCTAAGTGTGGCAAAAGATATATATCATTACTTCTTACATGGACACATGTACTAGGTTTTGTTGGCATGCACTACTCACTCTACTTTTCAAAAGGCATTATAGTTTGTTTATGTCAAGAGTGGTCAAATGGAGACCTTCCATGACGAGGAAGGCAGTCGTAGAGAGACAAAAGTTGGAATAACTAGCCAGAGGCATGACGAGGTGAGCCAGAGAGCTGCCAATCACACCATCAGCCCAGGAACCACAGGCAGATACATTAGGAGTGTTTCTTTACTGAAATGCTAAGGCAAATGATCAGCACCCGAGGCCAAGCACCCATTCTGGCATAGCCCCAGGTACTGCAGAGCCTTTCCTGAGTCATTGCATCCCCATGGGATCACAGATACAGCCTGAACTGAGTGGGTCTCCCAAGGCGCTGAGCACTACACCAGCCAGAGTGGCACTGCAGTACTTTGGGAGAGGCTCACCTATCCTTTCCTGCATGCTAGGACAGGGGCACAGAAATGCCCCTGGTAACCCATGACCGGAGCAAAATCTAAAGCCTGCTGACACTGAGTCCCTGGAAAAGCCACGAGACTGTAGGAAGAGGCCTGTGTGTGAAGGGGAATGTGTCTTGGGGCAATATTCAGGGTACTGTGCAATCCCCCACGTGAAATTCCTTGTTAAATACACTTTACCTGTTTTATTGCTTCCAAGAGCACTGGACCCAGTCCATTTTGCTGCACTGAGCTGGGATGATTTTCCTGCCAGGCAGGTAAAGACATAACCCTTCCTATTTCATGCAGCTCCAGAGACTGCAAGAGAAGAAAACAGCTCTGAAGGAGTGCTAAGAAACTCTTCCTGAACTCATTCTGCAATCTTGCCACATGCTGCCCCATTCATCCTTAAAGGGCAAGAACCAAGCAAACCTTCTGTCAACCAAAAGATATGTTCTGAGGCTTAGATACCTTAGATGCCGTGAGCTACATTACCCTGATCTATGAAGTAGCAAAGCCTTGCACAAGCTTCTCTATCCCTGAGGCCAAGTAACCAGCAGCACTCCTTATTTCACCCAGAAGCAGGGGATTTCTAACGGGTACCTAAATTGATGTGACTCCTGGAAGCAGTACTGACACACTGCTTCCAAATCCTGTCCTTGAACGAATGCAAGCAGCCTTGGTGCTTTACAGCCCAGTTACAAGGTGAGCCCAAGACCCACGGAGTAGAGTCTGGATCCATCATATCATAGGGACAGGGAGCAGTTGCTTTTTTCCAAGCATACGAGTCAGTTCCGACCCTTACCATGGGAGCAGCACAGCTATTTAGCATATGTAGGGTCCTGATGGCCCATCCTGCCTCTACACTGACCCAAAATTTCCCACTCAGGACTGCAATCTGCAGCATCTGCCATGCAGATCTGCAGATGTTTCTGAGAGAAGCAGACAGAATGTAACTATTCTACAGAAGAAACTGTTCAAACCTATAGAATTCAATAAAGGATGTATTTTTCTAAATATTTTTAAACTTGAAAGATGAAAAATGACCTGTGAAGTTCTGCAGTGTGCCCTTTGCACCAAAACTTCTATCCTATGGTACAGCCAGAACCTTTGACTGAAAATCGTATGATTTTCCCAAAAGGTGGAGATTCTCCACTACAGAATCTACCATGGCATGAGTTGCTCTTTATGGCCTGAAGAGATCCTCTGTCCTTATGTGGGAGCAATAGAGTTGACAGTTTGACCCCATTCAACAGCAAGCGGGACTCAAGCCCTACTTTCTAGATGCCCCGTGTTCATCTGCGTGGAAAATAACAGTGCACATGTATGATCAGCCTCCAAAGCCAGACCAGAACAGAAGCCACTGCTGCAATGTTAGGTCTACATCACCTTACAGCATTCCTGCCTTCACTACCACAGAGCAAAGCTTGCACTGGACAAAGCCTGCACAGCCTGCTCTACTGCCAGAGGCCTTACAAAAAGCCAGCTAACAAAGAGGGAGCTTCTGCGTGGAAAACATTGTTGGAAGAACCATAGATGCTCTCCAAGCACTGTCATGTAGGTACTCCCACAGAAGAAATGTTTCTCTTCCCTATAGCAGAGAAAGAAAATGAGAACACCAATTTCAAGCACCCTTGCAATAGGAAAAGCTTTCTGCCCACAGAACACTCTTTACACTTCCTCTAGGAAGAAAATGTTTTGTGTGCTCAGCTCTAAGCCTAGTTTGCAAGGCTCCTGAAAGGGAAAGGTGCTATACACTGCCAGTAAGTCACTTACTATTTCCCCTCCAGAACTCTAGATCTACCAGCACAGGGGGAATATAAAAACAATCAGGCAATGGCTACAGGAAATGATCCAATATATCATCAGCACCTCTCTACCTGGCTGGCTGCAGAGTTTAAACCCAAACCCTCGAGCTCTGCCTGGCACAGAATTTCCCCTTCAAGGCCTGCACCAGCAGCATCTGCTGCTCTGCCACAGAGCTGGGAAAGAATTTTTGCTACCAGATCATAGCAGCATTGCTGATCCAATTTATGCTGTGGAGCAGGGGGTTGAGATGAGGCCCCCTTGAGGAAAATATATTTAGAATAGGCATAGAGTGTTCTATAAATAGTTGAGATGGCCACATGCAAGATTCGCTAAGGCTGTAGGGGTTTGCAGTGTGTTCAAACTGCCCCCCTTATTCATAAATCTACTTGAAACATGAAGGGATTTCAAGGAATCCCATTAGCCAACATTGTACGGCATACACTACCCTGGCACAAAGCTTGCATCCAAAGTTTCAACATCCCGAACACAAGCTGACAGAACCACGTGTACATACAACAGAAGCAGGCACTTCAGCTCTGCAAGCACGTAAGTGCAAATACAGGGAAGAAAAATACCAAGATTAGTACTTGACCCAAGCACTTAAGATAATCGCGCCAGTGGGCCATTTGAGCTCTCTTCTTTCCATCCCAGTACCAGGACCATCTGGGATGAGGAAGGAATAGGGAATACCTTGTGAAATTTGTAGAAGCCCTGTGGAATCATCTGTAAAGATCAAACCCAGAACTTGTAGGGTCAAACACAAATAAAAAAGTTATTTTAGCTGAAGGATCAGATCTTATGATATCAAAGTAGGTTTGCTGATTTTAAGAAGTCTCTTGCTGCTACCAGGAAAAACACACAATTTGCACTCGTGTCTTGTGCAGCGTGTTCTTTTGAAGAGGTGGTTTGGCAAAGCTGGTATTTTGCTAAGCAAGAGATCAGTGTTCATTTACCACTTCTGTCTAAAGCACCTTAAAGAAGTCCTGTTCTCCTAGCTGGGTAACTCATTTAAGACCTTCCCAAGCTATAAAACTTGACATCACAACACATCATAACAGGTAAGTATGCTTGCAAGCCTGAGAAAAGCAGGGAATGTGAAAACATCAGCAGCACCTGTATCCCAAGTTTGCTGGTAGTTCACTAAACAGTGAGTTCAGAGTAATAGGTGAGCAAATAAGTTCTACAGACAGAATTTCATTCTGGTTTTGTTCCTTCAGTGGCAGGAAAATAGGATTTATTTCCAGTCCAAGCACTGCGATACAAGCAGAATAAAGACAAAGAAAACAGATTTTACTTTGACGTAACACCTACATTTGGGATACATCCTTGAATGAACGGGGACTCTGATGTACATGACACAGAGACTATTCTTCCCATTAAAAAAAAGCCAATGCAAAGATGCTCTCCATCCATTTCAGAATTTCAGATGAACTGATTTCACACTATTGCAGTGCATGCTGGGATCTGCTGCTATTTCATGACCAGCTTTGTGTAAATAAGGAGGAACCTACAGACTTGTCTTTGAAGAAACTGACCACAAGAAAAAATTACACAAAATCTTATTGCTAACATAAGCATTTCCTAATTTGGCATCCCTTCTTGAAGCCGTCCTTCCTAATGCCTTAGACACACAACCACTGCCACCAAAAGAAAATGTGAGGAAAGAAAGATGCCAGTCTAACCTGGTCTCATCAAACCCAACAGGGTGATGTTCAGGGCAGTCACTGAACTAGGAGACTGCTGCTGCATAGGAACTAAAGAGAGGTCAAAGTAGCAGTGGAGTCCTCAGAAAGGCTCCACAAAGGAGGATTTGCAGAACCTTGCACGCAGAAGCGTATCATGGGAGTTTTTCTGGGAGCCAAGCCAGACCCAGGCACTAGCTCATCTGCAGTAGCAAACTCCTTGCTCACACTTCATACAAACCTGCTGGGGAGAAGACAGTCCACACAGTGCACAGCCTTGATCTTCTTCCTTCACGCCTGCATCACCCACTCCTCCTGCACAGCCTCCAAGACTCCCTGTAAGCTTCTGGGACTCTGAGTTTCTGTAACACCCCTGTCCTTGCAGACTTTCCATGCCAGGAAGGGTTTGCAAGCTGGCTCAGAAAGCTGATGTGGACCCTCACAGTTCATCTTCAGCTTCTTAAGATGACAAATGTATTTATACGTCACTAGCACAGGAGACAAGCAAGAGGCTACCAAACCATAAAGATACCATGGTCGGGCTGCTGAAGACCTTTAGGGGCATGATGATCCCCAGACACATGTAAACGATGCACACAAGCTTATCTGTGAGGCACACAGCCAGGAGCTTGTCCCTTCTCTCCAGAAGGAAAAGACCCCAGGTTAATGGCAAGGAGCTGGCTGAGCCCACAGGCAGCTGTGCGGTGCAGTGCAATCCAGCAAGTAAAAGTGATGTTAGCTGCTGCTCCTCATTACCGAGCTTCTCTGCTCACCTATCGACTTTGCCATCTAACCTGATCTGAGAAGCTGTACAAGTCTGTGTAACATCAGCTGTGAAAAATAGCTGCAGCACGGAATAAACATGCCTGGTACCTGCCCTTCAGCCCCAGACTGGAGTTCAGAATATGCCAGAGAACCCTCTCCAACCCTGCTCAAAGACCCAAAGCACTGTGGGTTCAGCCTAGGGACAGAGTGCTGTCTGTGAATGATCAGAAGAACTGGGACACACAGATGCTTTACACATTTCAAGACATGCACATGGACAGAAGGGAGGGAAAAGAGAACTGGACAGAATTAGAAATGTCCTTCTCCCCACTCCTCTCTCTCCCTCACACATCAGGAGAAAACCTACAGAATTAAAATTGAGATTTTCTCTAGAGAAATTCAACACCTGAACTGGCATTCTCATCAATATCCTCTTCCCCCTGTTCCTTCTTACTTTACAGGTAACTTAACGTCCACAAAAATAAGAGGTTTGGATGGTCATTTCCTCAATCAATAGCAATGATGTGATGTTCTGGCACCGATCATCACCTGACCTTGCATTTAAAGTGTGTCCTCTCCAAACCATTAGCTTGTGCTCTAGCAAATGTCTCCTGTTACTTGCAGCCAGTCTTGCACAGACCTGACTATCGTCTTAAGTAACTTTTTTTAGTACTTTCTGAGTCCCCACTGACATCAATAGGGCTGTATGTTTAAATTCCTCCATAGACCCATCCAAGGCCCCGGGGCAAGTCAACTCCCCTGCAGGGAAGCTCTCCAGAGGGGTTCCAGAAAGCAATCATGTCTCTGAGGAGACCAGAAATGCTGGGAATTGCTTTTGATTCAACAGATCTGATTTGCCTTCATCGGTTCAGCACTTCCAGCAAGAAGCAGCACAGAGCCCTTGTGGAGAAGCTTGCCCCAGCTCCAGGCATGTTTTCTGGGATAAGCAGAAATGCATCACTGGGAAACTAACTGCGCTTTTCAGGGATGCAGAGCCTGAGTGCAGGATCTAAGATAAGCTGATCCCATCAAGGTTTGCAGGGAGCTGACATACCTGCTGTTGAAGGCAGGAGCAGTGCCCATTCATCTCACCGGGATGACCAAAAAACAGTATGACGGGTGTACGCTCCCCCTCACGTCCCCTGGCAGCCTAGGGAGAAGACATATAGAAGGGATCCTTGTATAGGTGATCTCTTCTATAGGGAAGGCTAGAGATCACCCACATATACCACTGCCTCCCTCATTACTACTGCTTAATCCCTCCACAGAGCCCAGAATAGCCAGGGCTCTTGAGTTTTCCTCCCAGTTCTATCCAGTTTGATGCATAACTTTGGGCATGCCTTTTCTTCTTCTGCATAAAATCATTACCCTCCTGTGAGCCCCAAAAGCTAAGAAAGTTTGACCTCCTGGATGCTCAGAAAGTGGTTGGAATTGCTCAGCTGGCACTAACCACACACGAGATGTTGTCAGCAGAGAAACAATCTGTAAGCTCATGATAAATCTCAGGATCCTCTTCTTGGGCTGGGTAATTCTTACCCTTGACTGCTAGAAGAAATACATGAAACCCCAGGTTAGTCAAAAAAGAAAAAGTTTTTGTCTTTTTTCGTAAGGACGCTAGACGGGCACTCTGCGGTTCCTTGACAATTCTGCTGCAAACAGCAGATCCTGGAGAAGAGGATCTATTCAAAGGAAAGATCCCAGCAGTCATCTCCCAGCTATGCCCGAATGATGTGTGCTGAATTTCAGGGGCTTCTTTAAGACAGGATGGGAGCCAGCTCTGATGCAGCTGGGTTGCACTTATTCTTCTGTTTCCCTTGGTAATTGCAAATCTATTTATGAGCAGCACAAGTTTTTCTTACACGGAAGAACTGAGAGAGTCAGCTCTTTAGGGGAGTCTTTAGTTACACAGCACATTTTGCGAGGCTTGTTGGCGGAAGCAGGCAGGGGGTGGGAGGGGAGTGGGGAGGCTGAACCCTGTGATACCAGTTTAGTCAAATACAGGAGGCAAGCGAAGGAAGCTGGTCTTTGCAGACTGACACACCAGTGTCCTACTGATTCTGCTCCTTTTAGAGATCTTGTGATATGGTGACAGAACACACTGCAGGGACCCAGCACCCCCTTGTAAAAGAAATCAGCTTCTTTCTCCAAAGTCGTCTTTAAAAACAATCTTAAAAGTAGTGTTCCAGTTTGGTTTTTTTTTTGAGTTCCCCTGTGACCTGGTGGAAGGCACCCAGCCAGCTGAAATCCTGTATGCCAATGCAGAGGGGTATTTCATAGTGCAAGGAGAAAAAAAGAAAGAAAAGAAAGAAAAATCACAGATTCATAGGTATACCTGATCCCTGTAGACCAAAAGACAGTGCTGTCACAGACACCCAAAGCCACCCTGGCACCAAAACCAGCAGTGGTGTTACTGCAGTGACCTGCTTGGCTAAAACACTCAAGTGTCAGAACCACAGTACCAGAGCTGGAACTGGCACTTTCCGAGGGAGGCCCTAATCACTGTGCAACTCTGCTTTGGATAGTGAAGAGTTTAAGAGTCACCCTCCAAACTGACATCAGGTTTCCAGTCTATTTATCGAATGGACTTACTCCAGAGTCATATTAGTCAAGATAAGAGTGTCTGAAACCTGAAAGCCTACAAAGAATATTAAGTGCAAGTTGAGGAGGTGCTTTAGGGTCTGAAGAATATGTGTGATGAGGTCTGAGAGCAGCTGACAAGCAGAACAGACGGAAGAAGGGGCAGAAAGTGTGCTTATAAAGAACAGCTTGCTGCTACACCCTGCTTAACACTGCACACTGTGTCCATACGGTGCCCATATTTTTAAGTGTGCGTAACACTCAAAATTCCCTTTGGAAATGGCACAAAGTGCCATTTATCCTGGAACAGCAACCCCAGAGATAAAATCTGCCAGGGGACAGATTGCTTTATCAGTTCACCCTCTGGGACTGAGAGCACATATTTGGCAAGGGCTACATGGGGTCTAGATGGGCCACTTCTGCTCACACCCTTACAGAACACTGCTAAGTATTCAGATATTGAGGGAGACTCATCAGGACTCTCTCGGATCTGCTTCTAAGGTAAAAACAGCGGACACAAATCAGGTCAAGCTTCTTCAGCGCAAAAATGCAGCTCCTTGCAGGAGGCTGTTCTGCCCTTGTTTTCCTAGTCCCTTCACTGTTACAGTGCTCTTTACAAGAGCACAACCACCTCAGTGAGGTACGTAACACATCCATCTATCCTAGCATCCTGTCTCGGGCAACTGCTGCTGACTGCTTTCAGGGGAAGAGCACAAGAGCAAGGCAAGTACACCATAATAACTTTCCCTCTTCAACCTCCAAGCAGTTTCTCGCTTTGGGATTTCCCAAACCAGAGGCAGGATTTGCAGCTTTGTCTTTAACAGCACTGATGGACTTACCTGCTAGGAATGTCTCTCATTGCTTTCTACTCATTTACATTTTTTGTGTAGTCAGTGCCTTGCAACACAGTGTTTCACAAAGTACATATTGTGTCAAAAAGTATTTCCTTTTGCGGCTTGCTAGGAAATGGAGAAACTCACCTAACCATGGCACCTTCCACAGATCACTCAAGATTTTGCGTGGCTTAGTCAGTCATCTTTCTTCCACGTTGAAAAGAACAACTTATTTAAACTTTGTATACCTGACTGTCCTTCTCAGCACGTGTGTGGGCCCTAGAATTGCTACATTGAAATGAGGTGGTCAACACTGTACGTCGCATGAAAAGGTGACTTCTGTGAGGATGTCTTTACAGTCCTCTCAGAAATACCTCAGCAGCCCTGCTTGCTAAATTAGCCCCACTCCACTGTCGGTTTGCTCAATGTAATGGAGTTTTCCTCCGCAAAATTTAATTTCACCTTCAGAGTATGCTCCCTGAGGAAGCCAACACCAATCCCACCACTTTACAAAGGGCACTGATGACACTGGAAAAGAACAGTGGAAAAAGGACAGGAGAAGACTTTGGAGGCTGCAGAGGAGAAAAAAGTCCTCAGCCTCCCTCAAGTTCTCATCCCAATCTGACTAGTCAGCGCCAGGTGCCTCTCACAGAAGACACGTGGCATCCTCCAGTGATAAGCACAGTCGTTCCCTTCCAGACCTGAGAACATGGTCTCCTCTCGCTCCAAGTCAGCCAGAGGGGCACGTGTACATGTCGGGCAGCACTTGACTCCAAGGTTGCAAAAGCACCTTGGGCTCCTCTGGGATGTTTTCCTATTCTCAGTTACTGTCAGTATCTGTTTGCCTGTTCTGAAAGGGCAAAGTTGCTACACCACTTCATGTTCAGGTGCCAACAGATGGCTATGCCCAGAGAAATGCCACCATACCCTCACATTCTGCAAAGAATTCAAGAGTTTTGATCATAAATGCACTTTGAGTTGTTCTGTCAAACCTCCTGCTTAGTTATCCAACGTGCTGGAAATTCTCTCCCCAGCTGCGTAACCACCAGCTTGTTTTCCGTTCCTGTAGCAGAGATGTTTTCTAAAAAGACAAGTCACAGCCAGAGCAAATCACAGCACTATTCTTTATGAACTGGCCCTGAAACAACACTGCCCATCCTCAGCGCCTGTCTATTCTGTAATAACAGCTCTACCTCCCTGCAGAGCAGCAGGAGATTTGTCCTTGACTCAAAAATTCTCCACTAAATCATCCAGCAAAGCTAAAACTTACACGTGGAGTATACATGGGAACAAACAGCCATCAGATGGTTGATGGATAAGCACAGCCGTAATTCAATCAAATGTTCTTGATTTTCCCTTAAAATCCATCAAACTTGGCTCCTGGGGTCAATGACATGATCAGAATGGTACCCCCTTCAATCAATTTCATTCTCATCATCTACCACTGACTAAGTCTATTTAGCTTTATACCATGGGACAAGTTAGAAAAAGGGGGAATGAAGGATTATTCCAGGAAACCAGCCAAGCCCCAGAAGAGTGCTGGACATGGGAAATTTGTTCTCTGAATGTAGGAGAAAAGCAGGTGTCTTCACAAGCCTTTCCGAGGCATCTGGCGGAGATGAAGACATGAAGTGAATCCTCTCTCCAGTCCCCAGAATTCACTGGACTCCATCCATACAGCCCTGGCCTGGCCTCTTTGACAGATCCTATATCCAAACACTGGGGGAAGCCAAGACAGATAAGCCAAATACAGCTGAGGCAATCAGTGCCAGAACCACAAAATCATTTTTTTCTGTCCTTGCAGATGAGCATGGATTGGACCAGCAAGATGAGGCAGGGAATGGAGATCCTCGGTCAGAAAGTGCTGAAATCAAAAAGGCTTAAGCAATACAGCTGTGCCTGAGATCATGAAGCGAAGAGCAAGCTTTCCTGCAATACTAACCAATTGCCTACCCACTACCAAGAACATTGCCAAAGCCATGTGAAGCCAGATCAAGTCACCTATATGAAACACATTTGTTAAGGCCCCAGGTACACCATCAGCTGTATGAAAAGTGCTGGTTGGCTTTGACATCCATGCAG
Source organism: Psophia crepitans (assembly GCA_013399095.1). NCBI lineage: Eukaryota > Metazoa > Chordata > Aves > Gruiformes > Psophiidae > Psophia > Psophia crepitans. The sequence continues at coordinate 105,601 of VWZZ01002401.1, read as the reverse complement.
AATTCTCCATTGTCCACATCAGCAGGGAAGAAGTTATAGGCCAGATTTTCTGCTAGCAGAAAACAGAGCAGCTCTGAAGCACTCCTGAAGTGAGTGGCAACTCTTGGTAGACATGTCAAGGGCACTCCTCCTCCCTTTCCATGGGAGACAGACAGAGGAAAACCTAAGCCCTCCAAACCTGCCTCCCCATGTCCCATTGCTCCTATGCTCCTACCCCTCCCGCTTCATCTTGCGGAAGTCACATCTGACAGCACAGAAAAGCCAGCAGAAGTTTCTAACAGGGACTGACAATCCTTAAATTCTCAGATTTCATAGTCATTTATGTGCAGCTGAGCACTGTCATCTGCTAAAGAGCGTAGCAGGAAGCACTGTTCCGATTTGATCTCCATCGAGCGCCAAGCCCATGGCCCCAGCAGCTGTCAAGGATCTCTTATCCCTGCAGCACAGTCAGCGGCCAGAAAGCACGGAAGCTGGGACAATTAGAGTAAGAAAGAAAGGGAAAAGCACTGCTACAGCAGAGCAGAACCCTCCACCTTGCATGAAAGCATGGAGTAAAATGCTACTGTCACTCTGAAGGTGAAAAGCACTGGGATCTTAAGAAAGCAACAGTAAGAAGTCAGGTAGCCAGGTGGCCCTGCAAGATCCAGGTATTGCAACTGCTCTCCTTCCCATGTAAGGTGTGAATTGGCTGGTGGGCAGGAGGAGCTGATAGAGCTCCGAGGCAGGGGCTGGCAGTGCTCACAGCTAGCTGATGCCCTGTAAGCATTTGCAGTGAGATGAGGGCTGTATTTTTGGAGCAGTTTTCTGTTACCAGGAACAGGGCTTGAAATCCTAGTAACAGCTCAGGCATGAAGCACTCATGGCCCTTTGCACAGGACTCTCATTCCATTTTGCCTGCTCTGCTCACTCAGGAGAAATTCCAGGAGACCAGCCCCACATCTGTCGCAAAGCGTTTTTGTGCTTACCTGACATGAAACAAAGCCTCACAGACATTTATTTAGAGCAGCCCTGGTGATCTCTCAGCTCATCAGGATCATAGTTACATTGTGAGGTGAAGGAGAGAAGAGAAAGCAAAATTGTTGCTGATCAAATATAAAATTCACAAAGTACATTCCAGGAAACCATTTTCTCCAATAGCCTAGTCCCAAAGTCCTTTCTCAGCTCAAAATCTAGTGGAATATGGACACGAACAAGACTTGGGTCTAGAGAACTGTCAGAAACTTACACAAAAGACCTCATGAAGCAGGATCTCAAAGTCTTCTTGTAATGGGAAGCTGAGGACAATCAAACCTCATTCTTCAAATCTCATCTCCTATCAGGGCTGCTTCACCCTGGTGACTCTGAAAAGCTATGGGGAGCAGGATCCTGTTCACCAATCCCCCCAAGGTTTAGGAGGCAGTGTCCTCAGCCCAAACATCCATGAAGTAAAAGACAGGCCATGAAACCATAGCAGTATCTTCAAGTTTTATTTTCTCCAGCTGTTTTTGCAAGGTGGACAGGCAGCTACCTCTGAAAATTCAAAGCCAATAACATAGTAAGTTCAGTTACTTCACTTAGCTTTCCCCTGAAAATGTGAGAACTAGACATGTTCTGTTTACACGCTGCTTTACTTCATAAAGAACCTCACATCACTCCAGTAATAAGCCTTAAGGAAAACCATTCTGTACTGGTAGATTTTGTTCTAGCAGGTCTGCTGCATTTGAAGTTCCTCTCAAAAATTAATCTACCTTCTTTATTGTCTTACACGGTGCATAATCTTGAATTTTAATCCTACAAATCTAATAGATCTGTAGCAATAATGAAAAATGCTAACAAGCTTTTTTCACAAGTGCTGATGAAGTTAGGCTTCGAAGAGGCAGGTAGATGGAGAATACAGACCCTTCAAATGAATTCCGTAATTAGAAATCTCACCTATATTTTTCAGAAGTGGCTGCGAAAACACTTTATAAAATTTCCTGGTGGATGCTCAGCTCCTGCAGGGTTTGCTATCCCTTGCAGGAAAACACTTCCCAGCACAACAGGAATGGATGTTGTTTGAATACAGTCCTGCTACACAGAAAGCAATGACTAACACTGTTCTCACTGGTTTCCCACTGACAGCTGGCCCCCCGCCCTGTGATTAATGGACAAACAAAGAAGATTATAGACCTCCTAAATTTCCTAACACAGTCTACAGAATTAATCACACAAGGTAGAAGCGGCAATATGAGGGTGTGACCTGGCCCTTTAACAAGATGTTCATCCCTGAAGTCAGACAAAGCAGATGTACAGCTCATGCCCAGGAGACATCTGAGCACAATCCTACTTACTTGTTTCTGGCTGCACTTGGGGAAGGGGCTTGCAGAGGCAGAGAAACACTGACTTGTTGCTGAAGCCCATCAGCCACAAAACACAAGTCGTACCCTGAGCTGCACTGCCTCCCTGGCTGGGGTTGTTCTGCTTGGGCCCATGTACACTTACCTTGTATGACTGGCTGGACCCAGACCTTAAGCCCCAGAAAGCTCCTCTACCCAAATACTTGCTACTCAGCCCTCCCTGGCTCACAAAACAACCCACCAGGAGTGCTGCCATCAGGACAAAAGACCTCTCAGATTTGATTCCCCACCAGGGATGGAAGGTGTCACGCTGACTGGCGTTTGGGGCACTTCTAGACTAAGCTCAGCCATCAGCCAGCCCTCATCCACAGGCATAGCCCACAGGAGGGCAAACATATGCTCACTCCCAAATAGACAACATCTGCTCGGACGTGTCACTGGCATTCTCTGCCTATAGACAGGGGCACCACTAGGAGAACCAAGTAAAGTAGAATTGGTTGCTAAACCACAACTCCCTGCCCCAAATTATATTCTGAGTACTAAGAGATTAAGCAAGAAATATTCCACAGAATTTTGGGTTTAAGGAAGAAGCACCATTTCCCCCTTCCCAGAAAGATAGCTTATGAAATCACGCTACATATCTTTGCTTTCCCAAGCTTAGGACATTCAACTTTGCTGCTGGTTCTTTAGAACATAATACTGAGCTTCAAATCTGATTTTAAACTTTACTGCCAGTTACCCAGCCATCTTAACAAGGAGGCAGGAAACACTGCCCCTTGCTAAGGGCATGTTTATTGTCCTTCCATGTAGGAGATCCCCACTGAAGTTGTCGCAAACTCCAACAAATCTGGTACATGCAATCATCTCTTCTGTCAGCAGATGGCACGAACGCATCAGCGTGCTTGGGCTGCAGAGCTCAGCAGGCCTATGGGATTTGTCAGCAGAAAGAAAAAGAACTGTTCAAAACAAAAGGCAATAGAGTTCTCCCACTGCAGTACGGGCATGGGAAGAAGCCACATGAAGGCGTACAAACATCTTTCCCTGCCACCTGCTAGGGTTTACAGCGAAGAGGAAGCCAGCTCTGACACAATTATTGCTATGAGAGGAAAGAGACCTTCAGTTCCAGGCTATCTTCAATCAAACCAGATTTGGTACACAATTTTCATCTAGTGTATGCCAGAAGTCTTCTGATAGTATACAGCGTACGGGGTGGGAGCAAGATGTAAATTTAAGAGGGGATAAGCCAGAAGACAGACACCAAAACTGTCTACAAATCCTATTTAATGCCAAATTTCCAGCTTGTGATGACTGAAGAGAAGGGCCAGCATTTTGTCCAAGCCATCTGTACAGTGCTCCTTTTGTGCCATTTATACCACTTTACAGAGCAGCATAACTGAGCAGGCAGTGTGCACCCATGGCTCCAGAGCAGAACAATTGCTGTTCATAGAAGCACTGTTAAGAATTTATTGCTAATGCATTTTTATAAGGTACAAAAAGAGCAGTGCTCTGAATGAATCATTGCAGGTAAATTTAGTTCAAAATTTAGATTTTCTACTTCACTGAAAAGCAAGCAAACTCACAGCAAGCACACACCTGCGCAGAGGGAGAGGATCAGCTCCTGTGTTCAGTGGAAGCAGGTACTTCAGCTTAAGGACCAAGTCCTCCAGTGATTCGGGCTGCACACAGAGCAGGTGAGATCAACGCCTAACTAATCAGGTTCCCGTATTTATTTTCATCCTCAGAACAGAGTAAATACAACAAAAGTCATCTAGGAGCATTCCAAATTATATGCAAAGGGGGCCATCTAGGAACGCACATACATCCACGCTCTACATTTGAGGAGCAGCACTGGGATTTGGGAGCCGTTTCAGGGCAATAAATGAAGGGCCTACCAGGAGATGGGGAGGGGAAGAAAGCATTAAGAAAAAAAATCCCACTGTTCTGGTAAAGTGGTATTTGCGTGTTTTAAACCAGTGTATAAAATTTCTGACCTAAATAAATTTAGAATGGACCTAAATAGCAGAGACTATTGTAAGCCAAAACTAGACTCTCACTCAAAGACATTTTATTCCTATTCTGTCAGTGTGACTACTCAGAGATTCAAGATACAGATCTTCTGCTGTCAGTAACATGCTGTAGAATAGGTAGGAGGTTACAGCATGACTCTACCAGTAGTACTGAGATCCATCAAACTGTCCGTGTCTCAGCTCACAGGCAAGCAAAGGAACAAGTCCAGAGTGGCTAGTGAGTGCACGTAATGCAGCCTTAGATGTGTGTACTCTAACATAGGCATTTGTGAACATCTGGCAATGCAGAACACATCTGGGATGAGGGAGCATCAAAGGAACAAAATCAAGTATCCTTCGGGTTTACAGAAATAGCAAACTAGCTACTGCAAGCAATGTGTTAGTAACGCTGCTGCCGCACGCGCTATAGCACCACGTCAAGCAACAGCAATCAGCTCTCAGGGGATGCTGCTATCTCCTACCAACACTTCTGGAGTTGCATCTAAGTAGCTGTTGTCACACCCACACCTGAGGTGTAAGCCAGCAGAAACCTTAACAGATGACACAAACACATCTCTCTCATTAGCAGACGTACCCCAGAATGATTCCCACTCTGGGAATACCACTCACAGGGTCTCGTGGGAGACACTGCTGGAATACCTCTCTCGCTGGCTCAAGACAAACCTATTCAGAAGCCACTCACCAGTGAGCACATTTCAAGCTCCAGAACTGGTTTCCAGGTATTGGAACATAACCCTGGAGAGCACTCCATCTGGCATAAGTTCACTGATGCTACAGGGCAGGATGCAGGGTGTCCTGTCATGTTCTTGTTCTCCCTCAACCCATCCTCAGTTCAGGAGTCTGAACAACGGAAGGGTGGATGGATAACCCTGAGCCTCCATGCCCATTTTCCCATTCCATCCCAGTTAAAAGGACTGGGGTGGTGTGTAGGGCCTATCTGCCCAGCCCCAGCAGTCAGGCAGCATGAGAGGCCGTTCACTTGTTGCAAGGGGGCTGGGTGGAGTGGTAGTTTACAGACCACAGGAGGAAATCCTCTCCTCTGGGGAAGTCGGGGTAGCAGGGATGACAAAGGTCCTGAGGACAGGCACACATCCGCAAAATAGCAGGGGAACCAGAGGAAGCGAATGTGGCATACAGAGCCCTCACACGGCCACAGAGCTTGCAGATTCCACGAGGAACAACTGTTGAATCCAATGGAGAGCGGACTGGGTTTAAAGCAAAATTCTGGCAGTTCAGAAGACGCACATGGGTTTTAAGCAGTGAACAGCAACATTCACTAGTTCCCTGACTTTGCTGCTCACTCTACCAAGGGTAAGACAAGCTGGGCATGCAGCAGAGAGGAGCCAGAGACTCTGCAATCCAGAGTCGTGCTTTTGAAAGCCCAAAGTATTTCAGCTCAGAGGTCTGAGACCAGAGTTTGTGTAACAGAAGAAAGAAGAAACAAATGTGGAAACAAGTGAGGCAAAGACTACTTAAATAAGAGAGGAAATGCAGGAATTGGGCTTCAGGGGAGCCTGTGTCTCTGAACAGCAGTCTCTTGATTGCATGAAGGACGAACGCTGGGAGATGGCTGGCTCTCTCGCCTGCTTGAGATGCTCAGCACGTCAACAGGTCTGGTTTAGCGAGCCCCCAAACCACAGCTGCGTTCTCCACACCAATGGCTTAAGTGACAGCAGCCTCTCTCCCTTACTTCCCCTTCTGCTCAGCTGAGCTGACCTAAATACATGGCCATCATGCAAGCCCTATATCCCTTGCAAGATGAAGCACTCTTCCTGCTTTCCCCAACATGCCATAGATCAGGGGCTGCTCTGCCAACACTTGTGTTCAAAACTGTAACAGGAGCTCACGTATGGACTTGGCCCATGGAAACACGGAATGAACACAGGTTTGTTGCTACCTTGCCCCCAGGCTACAAGCTGTGAGATTGCTTTACTAGACTTCCTTCCCCTGCTCAGAAACAAAGCTGGGATTCTTTACAGCATCATCTATTGGCTCCAGAAGCACAATTCTTGATTAAAACCAGAAATTTAAAAACACAATTATGAGCTGGCACCACTGCAACGCACTCCACAGGTATTTTGCCCCCTGCACTGGAGAAAGGCAGGGGCATGCCACAACCACCAGAGACTTGCATCAGCTCAGGTGTAAACCACATTGGCCCCTGACTGCCTAGGGCAGAGTTGGTGTGTGATGGTGCAGAGCCAGCCCCTCTGCTGCTGTGACAGCGGCCTGGCATGCCAGCAGCCTCTAGGGTAATAAGGGAAGATATTTTCTACCTCTTCCCTGTTGCTGCAAATGTCTGTCTCCATACGCCATCCCACTGACTGCCCTAGCATCACTAGTGTACACGCTGCGAGGTCACACACACGTGCCATCCAGGTGAGGGCTGGGACGGACAGCCAGACACTGCAGGCTGCATGCTTGCTCTTCCCATTTTACTGTCCTTTAAAAGCTGTTAAGTTGAAAGGGGGAGAAAAAGAATCAATAGATAGAGGAGTTGCACTGTCTTGTGGGTATCTTAAGAGCCTGGCTTTCAGCTATTTTCAGCAAATTAGCGTGGGGCTCTTACACACTTACTTCTGCTCTCTGCGAGGTGAAAGCAGGACTACCGCCAGCTCCGTGACTCACACAAACACAGGGAAGCAAACATAAAACAAGCCGCCTGCTTGCTCTTTCTCAGGGCTTATTCACACCCTTTGTAACTATTTGATCTGCCTGCTCCAGCGCATCCCAAGTTGCAGAATGAGGACAAGCAGGGCTGGGGCTGGTCTTAGACACCTCTTGCTTGCAGAGTTTGAGCCAGATCTCAAACTTGCCAGTGAATAGAGAGAGGAAAACAGAGACCTGCCTGCACTGTTGAGGCAGTAGCCATCAAGAGCCCCTGCCAGCTGGCCAGTATGTTTTGTTACAAACCATCTTTTGCTATCACACAGAAAAAGATCCATTCTCACCCATCACCTTCCTGTACCAACCTAATAGCCAACTACAGACCTGTGCATCCCAAAGTGTCTACATCCTGAGCCATAGACAAGTGTTTGCATTGTGTTCAGGTCCTGGCACTAAGCAAAGATGTGCTGGAGATGATTGATAAGTTTTCGATACTCAGCATCTGGCCATATTACCAATTCCTACTTGTCTTCCACAACTGTTTTTTTGGTGAATACCCCAGTTTCTGGAGTCCTAAGATGGGGCAAAAGTCTCAGCTTAAATTTATGAAAAAAAAAAAATAGAAATGAGCAATTCCTATCCATGACAGCTGCAAATAACTGAAAATATCCTGAAGGAGATGAGACTCAGAACGACTTAAAAAGCTGAAGAAAACAGAACAGAAATAAAAATATACCAAGAGTTTTTATTTTTAGAGTCCAACTCATAGCTTCTGAGTGCCTCAAGTTTAGCACACCAGCTCACTGCTCTTCCCTGTGAGGTTCCCCTTGGCCAGTTGGCGTCAGCTCTCTCTACAAATTCAGTGGGTAAAACAATGGCAAAGTAAACCCCACCGGGCCTCAAACAGCGAGGTGGAGAGGTGGCACTGCTAGGAAAGGAACAGAAGGATCCCATTATTGTTCCCTGGGATAGCGACATCCTGGGAAAACAATCTAAAAAGAGACCTGCCTGCAGCTCTAGGAATGGCACGGGCAGGGTAGAGAGCCATCTCCTCTGGAGGCCAGGGATGCAGTGCATCTTTCCCAGCACCTAATGGTCCTTGCCTCGCTGGGATCTTGCAGCTGCCCACTTTCACACCAGAAACTCTGCTGGATTTTCTAATATCCCTTCACACAACTTCCACCCAGCCAAACTCGCTGCAGTCTCAAAGCAAAGCAACAGCAACATACAGTTGTACTGGAGGAGTCAGAAATGCCACGGAGAGCAGGAGTGAAAGGTTCTATTACAAGGACCACCACATGCCTGCCAGGTCCTGCAGTGCAGCACAAATTGGGTTCCTCTGCCAGGGACAGTAGCAAGTGGCTTCCAGGCGCCCGGAGAGCCCTCACTTGCTCACCAGCTTTACTGCTGGGCTCCTCGCTTGCTTCCCTGTGCAGCATGAGTCAACCATTCCCACCAGCACGCCCCACTTACCCCACAGGGACATCTGGGAAGAAGCATTCAGACAGAGCAGAGTGTTGTGACTTCATGCAAAGGGGGACAAAAATGCAAGTTGAGCTCAGCAGTTGTTCTAAGGCAACACACACCAGTGTATCCAAATGCCAGCTCCAGAAGCACACTTGCCTTCCCTTCCAGCTACTGTCATAGGTCATACAACCCCACTCCAGGCAGACAAGTGCTCTGCACACCTCCAGAGTGCTCCATCTTCAGCTGAATGTCCCAGAACATCCTCTGGGACATCCAAAGGAAGGGGACAAGCCCGTCAGCACTCACTTTACCCAGCTGTCAGGACTGACAGACTTCTGCTGATACCCCCAGCACAGCGGCAGCAAACCTCTGCAGTGCCATGCTCTAACACCAACAGCTGCAGCCTTCGTCGCCGCTTGAGGATTATCCTCCTGTGACCCCCCTCCAGCCCCCCTCTGTGATCTGCCCACCCCACTCCACAGGCTGGCACGAGGCCAGGCTCACCCGCCTCCAACCTCCATTACTCCATCTGTCCAAGTCCCAGCCTTTTTCAGGACTCGGCTGATGCACCAGCAACGCAGTCGCTCAGTCCCAGAGCCCAGAGTCTTCCACCCTTCAGACTCTCTCACAAAAGGCTCCCCCAAGGGCTCAGAGCCTGTGACAAAACAGAGTTTTGAGCACGATGCTCCTTGAGAACACTCATTTTTCCTTCCCCCCCACTCTGTGTGCACTCAGGGAGCCAAGAGCCTCACTGCCTCGCTATTTCTGGATGTGGGCAGACCCTCCTCTGCCTTTGCCATTGAAGATGTCTGACATAGCAGACAGGCCAGCTCCTGGCATTTGGTTACCTTCCAGGCTCTCTGTTTAGCTTCCATCCAGTGACAACAGATCCCTGCCAAGAAACTTAGTTGTCTGGGAGACCTCTTCCAAACAACAGTTTGGTAGCAACTACGTTATCTAGGGTAGCACACGTCCAAGGTAGAGGACTCAGGTTAACTGCCTGCTAGCTCTACTTCAGTTAAAATACAGATTCAGAGACAGAGGAGAAAGCCAAAATGGAGCTGGCAGCATAACCAAGCCCCAGAGCCTGTAATTTAACATGCATACAGGATGCTTTGGAGGCAACGCAGAGGTCACCAAAGAGGGCTGTGCTCCTAGTGCCATGGCTCAGCCTCCCCCTCACTCTCCCACACTGATTTTTACAACCCAAATTCAACCTAAAATGCAAAGAAACGGATCCTAGCCTTTCACTGCCATGGACTGCGTCTCCTCTAGGAACTGCACATTTCAGGCGGCACTATTTAACCTAGAAACAGATGAAAGCAGAAGCACGTATATGGAGAGAGCACAAGAGCAGGCAGGTGGGTCGGGACGGGTGTTCAGCAGAGGGCTGGCAGGCGCTTCCTAATGAAAGATGTAGCCAAAGGGCATGCAAAGAGTTTCGCTCTATCGATGCAATTCTCTAGCTCCCGCTGCATGTTTCCTCCCAGTCCTAGTAGAGGACAGATCTCTCGGGCAATAAAAGCTGCTTTTTCATTTGCCTCTGCCTTCAGCAAAAACAACTTCTATTTTCCCTGTTTCCTTCTTCAGAGACTGGATTAACTAGGAGGGAGAAATCTGGCATTTCCACCCCTCCGACACTACAAATAAAGCTACCTCGCAGAGGCATTACTAGCTACCAAAAACTTCATCAATGGGGAACAAGCAGCTAGAAAAGAGCAGCCAGAAACAAAGAGTGCACGTGGGTAATCAGGAAGAGTTACCCTGCATGTAATCTTCAAAACCAGCCAGAAATGAAGCAGTGGCAGGAAAGCAAGATATTTGCAAAACTACCAGGCGTCAGCTGATGTATTTCTAATTGCCTGAAATGACAGCTCCTGACAGCATAAAGCTAATCTTTCATCTCTCGAGAGGAGTTTCAAAGGTAGCAAAGAGGGCTGTGCATGGGGAAAAAGCTGAGCTGGGAATTCAGGTTATAAGGCACGCAGCAGAGTGGGAGCCATTTTGAAGTCTGCAAGCACTTATTACAACACACAGCTTTATCTGGCGCAGCCTCTTCCATACAAAACACATAGAAATAGCAACTGGTGAGACATGAAAATCAGAGTTTGTGAATCTGTGCCAAAGACATTTAAAGGGAATGATGATCTGATGTTACGGCTTCAAGCAGTGATTTAAGACTCCATAATTAATTATTTGCTCTACACTAGCCATGAATGAGGGGGGAAGTACCAAGGTTTATAGCTTCATCCTCAAGAATAAAGCAAGCTTGAAAATTCACTGGATGTAAAGGAACAAAATTCAGCAAAGAAGTCCGAATGTGAAGTCGAGAGTTTCATTCTCATACCGTTTGCTCAGTCTCCTACCATCACAAAGACCTAGACAGTTAAGCTTTTCCTGCAGTTTGTCTTGTAGATTAAATTCAGCACCCGTTTATCGCATGGCAAGGTCTTCTCTGAAGAACCTTCCCCTAAAAGAGAAGAAAGTATTAGCAGGTAAATTGGTAAATCCTTTTTACTTAGGTACATTTATTGAAATCCAAGGACTGAGTTCAGCCTACAGGGTCAAATGAAAGAGTACAATGAAATTTTAAGCCCACGCTTTCTTTTTCTTTTAGGAAAGACTGGTCACTACATCTTCACACTTTCCTCCCAGTAGTGTGCTTTTAGGATTTCTGCCAAATTGTATAGACCCTACAAGTTATCACACTGAGAGCCACTTTATGCCCTCAGCACCACGGTGAAGGCATGCTGACTGCCTTAACTCAAGTGGCATGCTCCTATCCTGGGAAAATGGGTTCACAGCCCAGCACCAGAAGGACATTGGCTCCACTGGTGGGCCACTGGAAGCCTCAGAATTAGTGCTGATTGGAGCGGACTTCCTTACAGTTGCTTCCTTACAGTGGAGGAGGCAACTCCAGAAATGCGACTCCAGTGAAACAATTAAGTCTTATAATTGGAAACATAAGGTAAAATTTGTCCTCCTCTGTGCTAAACCCTGTGTTTGTTAAATACGAAACAAATCCACAGAGCAGCGCAGAAGATAGAAATCCATTATGGTCAGGATTTAAACATTCTGAAAATTTGACTTCCTTTTGAGTTGAAACAAAGGCCATAAAACCTCTGAAATTATTCACAAGAGGAAGAATCTAAAAATATTTCAGATAGTTGGGTTACAGGAACAGCAAATAGAAAATACGCAAAACGTTAAAAAAATCTCAAGTGCTTGGTTCCAGAAAAAAAAAAGTCAAATCTTGTTGTTTTTCCTCTACAATGGAAAATTGAGGTAAAGCAGCTTTGTGAGCTACTCCTTTCTGTTCGAAAATGATCAAAGGTTTCTGCAACAGCTCTGCTTATCAGGTGTTTAAACCAGCTCTGCTCATGGCCTTTGCCTCCCAGAACAGGATGCTCTTTTGACTGAAAGGCCAGACTGCTGGCCTTGAGCAGTAGAGGCAAGCTTTTCCCTCTTGTAAACCAGTAGAGGACACGTGCGTAGCTACCTCTTCCCTCACTTTTACACAAGGAGAGGTCATGCCCATGCGGATGGACAGGGGTGGGATCCCATCCAGCAATACCGGAAACCCACAGCCAGGCTTGGCTGCCCCAACACACACGGGACAAAGGCAAACAAGCTGGAACCCAGCCTGGAGCACTCTGCCAAAGCTGTTCGCCAGGGGGAAATCCCAAAAGACTATGGCCTGGAGCCAAGGATGTGGGGAGAGAGAATTAAGAAGTCCATCTGGAGTTGACCAAATTTTCTTCTCCTCCAATTGCTATGCAGTGCCCTCAGGACTGACGGGAAGTAGCTACAGGTATTTCTGTGAAACAAGGGAACTCCTCTGGAAAAAACCCAGGAGAATAGAGCGGAAATATTTGTGAGGGTATCTTACCCTCAACGCAAGCCACTTCTTGCTTTCACGCCGGAATGACCACACAAACCACTGTTTCCACGTGACCAAACACGTCGGTGTCTTGTGCACCTAAGCGACATATAATATGAGTAGGCAGCACCACAGAAGGACTTATGCAAGATTTGATGCTGAGAAAAGACATCAGACAGCTGGTTCAGGACCACAAAACAGGACTGGATTTTCCACAGAGCAGCAAAGGACCCAGGAAATCTGAGTAATTTCTAATCCTGGAAAGGGCAACAAAAATAGAGTTTGGTATCCATAGCTCAGACCAGGGCTTGGCCCTCCCTGCTCAAAAAAAGCCCCAGAGATACTGAAACAGAAAGAAATGAGACAGGGAGACCAACCAAAACCAATTAGCAGACTCCAGCCAGAAGGCAGAATTATCCTAGCCATTACTGGCGTGCTGAATTTCAGCCACAAAGGAAGGCTGCAAACTTTGACAGCAGGGAAAAATCAGCTTCAGGGCTTCCAACAGGCCAATCCCAAACCACATAGCTTGGTTTATTTAACAAACAAAACACACTCGAACTAGCCTTTTCTTACCAGTCTTAACAGGGGATTTTCAGGGTTGAGGGTTTTTTTATATTTGTGGTTTCCTAAAAAATTCCAGAGGAGGCATGGACTTTCTTAGTGAATTTATAGCCTCCAGTAAGCTTGTTTCTCCCAACCACCTTCCACAAGCCCTGGATGAGTTGAATATTCTTCTTTTTTTAATTTAATTGAGTTGGGCTGAATAAGCAAAATGACAATCAGCAAAGCATCACCATGTTCTCAGGGCTAAAAGATCCAGAGGGTGGGGGCAGAAATGAAGAGCTGAAAAGGACGTGGCGAATGCATCCCTGGCGCTCAACAGATCACTTTCATGAGATACCGCTGGCCCTTCTTTACACGGCCAGTTATCTATGCTCACATATGTGTGCGAGCAGATACCAATCCCCTTCCTCGGGATGCAGTGCAAGTAGTCATCCCAAAATAGCTCTACTTACATCCAAGAGATTTCTCCAAGAGTAAGGTACCACACAGTGAGAGCAAGGACACTGCACATACCCTATAGCAAGCCTGTAGCTCTCCTTCCCTGGATCAATTTATTAATTTCTTCTGTGCTGGTGATAATGAAGAGGGGGAAGGGGATGGGGAGACAGATACAAGGCCCTTGTGTGCAATGAAATTAAATGCACAGCAGCAGCCATCATTAATGATGCATTATGGAGTAACAAAGGGAGCCTGGTTGATTGACAGTGCCTAACAAGTTGTGTATAATAAACACTTCTCTCTAGACAGAACATTCCTGATTATGGGATATGTTCCCCCTCATGTTACTGACGGATCCATTGTGATAGACGCACCCCACTTCAAAGGGGAGAGACACCCAAAACAAAAGGAGGATTGACTGGGAGATGCTTGACCGAAGGAGCCACGAGGCCACCTCACGGAGGTCTGTACAGAGCAAAATGCGCAAGGCTGAAAAGTCATCCAGGAAAATAATTGGCTGCAGAACAATATGAAGATCAGGGGCAAATATCATCCAGCAATACCAAAATAAGCCCCTGAAATTCCACTACAGATGCTCTTAATTTAGCTTCCTCAGAGCAGGATCTGAACCGTATTTTTATGATCTTTTCTACATGGAGTATTAGTACGGATCCTTGGTTCCTCACATCTCGTGTCACCTTCTACACGTAACACAGAAGCTGCCTAGGGTAGCCTGCGTGGGGATACAGGCAGCCCTGCATACCCACATGCTAAGAGGAACACCCCAACAGAGGAGATGGGCTCCTCACCTTCTCTCAGCACCAGCCTGGCTCAGGGGTTGATGGACCAGATCTGAAGTCTCAGTGCTTAGCCAGGATTGTCCACTCTGAACTGGTAATAAATCCAGTCAGCTTATGCTGAGATTCCTGGCCCCCAGGATCTCACTTGTCTTCAACATCCCGAGTTCTTCTCTACCCTGACAGCTCTTAGTGCAATCACTCTTACTTCCTTCCCGCATCCCTCTAGCGGTACTCTCTTACCCTCAGAATCACAGAACATCCCAAGTTGGAAAGGACTCATAAGGATCATCAAATCCAACTCCTGGATCCACACAAGGGCTGCATAGAGCTCATGAGGGCCCATGGGTGATAGAGATGTACTACAAGCCACTTGGGTTCAAGCCACAGCCAATGCAGCGAGGTTTAAGCTGCACAGGCAGAGCCCATCAGCGGTGCAGTCCAAGCAAAGGGCTGTAGGGTCGTCACAGAAGTAGGACAGATCCCAGGCTATTCACGCTATGCAGAACTGCTCCAGTTCAGACTTCCCAAACCTGTCCCACCAGAAGAGAGGACACCTCCAACAGAAACAGGCTCATCTAGCAGTCCCTACATCATTACTCAGGTAAGTAATTACAGCATTAAGGCTGTAAGCTCAGCTTAGCTGGAGAAACTGCATTTCCTACAGGGGACAGAATCGCCTTAAAAGGGGATCACTGTGGGTTTTAAACATCTCTTTCTCCTCAGGACTCAATCCAAACTGGCATGGAAAGACACAAGCTCAAGAGAAGCAGAGGGAGCTTGCCTACCCCAGAAGTGTTCTCATTCAGAAAGGCACCTGAGCAAGCACCCCGATCAAGCTTATTTCCAGGCAGCGCTACAAGCCAGAGGCTAGGCTCTGTGGCAGAGGGTGTAAACTCTGGGTTTCCCAGAGAGCGACTAAAAGGGAAAGGCAGGAAATTTGCAGGTCTGTAATTAATGCCAGTGAGAAGTCAGAACAAAGGGTGACATCACCACAGCTAATTACAACTAGGGGGAAGGGTAGGACTAATCGTTATCCTCACCCTGTGATCCGTATCTGACACGCTCCAGTTGTGCTCCAGGCCAGGCTTCCCAGGAAGAGCACGTTTCCCATGCTCAGAGGCATGTTTCTGGCTCTGTTCCTGCCAAGCACGTGTGAGGCCAGACCCCACATATTTCACACGGATATTAAAAAAGGAGAGCAGTTAGGAGCAAGCCTGGGGACAGATCACAGGCTGCCCATGGGTGTTGCAGCAGAACACCCAGCAACTTAAGGCTTCTGCTGTAA
Source organism: Psophia crepitans (assembly GCA_013399095.1). NCBI lineage: Eukaryota > Metazoa > Chordata > Aves > Gruiformes > Psophiidae > Psophia > Psophia crepitans. The sequence continues at coordinate 90,215 of VWZZ01002401.1, read as the reverse complement.
GAAGATCCTGCAAGGCACCAAGGAGGAGCCAGGTCTGACCCCTCTTCCCCATTCTGCTTTTAACTGCCCAAATCCTTTTTTCCACACCCACCCGAGAGCTGGCATTACTCCAGTCGCCAGACATAAGTAGACATCTGGCACCAAATGCGAGTGAAGCACTTCTGCACTCCTTGTGCCAAGACAATTCTCCCCAAGCTGTCGCCATCGATGGCCTGGGAGCTGCTGTTTCCACATCCACACACAGGATGGATGGCAGAGCTCTACAGCCCATTGCCATTGCTGGGTAGATGGGTCTCTCAGAGCAACAAAAGCCAGAAAAAGCAGGCATTGCAGAAGGAAGGTCTGCCCTCATCTGCCAGCAAGGCCTGGGAAGACACTATTGACACGTCTTCTTGTCCTGACTATGAGCAGACTGGGATGCGCCCATGAAAGCAGCTCTATTTCACCGCAGGAAAACAGTAGATCCCCTTCTGAAAAACAATTGCCGTAGTGCCGTGCAACATTAATAAGACTTCAGCGTAGCAAATTTTTAGCCCAGGGTTTCAGCTGCCCCATTCAGCCATTAGAGCTGATCCTCACAATCAGGTGATCCTCACCCTCTGACTTGGTGGCATTTGGCTCTCCCACTGGCATGCAAAAGGACAGAAGGGTGACAAGCGGTCTGCAGAAACGCAACACTACAGCAAAAACTCCCCCTCAAACAGGAACCGAAACGAGGCAGCCAGTATACTGGAGCTGGTGCCCTTCGTCACCCTGAAGAGACACGCACCCACTCTGCCAGGTGAAGGAAATGATTTGCAAAGTCGTTTCAGAGAAAACAGCACAATGGCAGTGGGAGCTGCTTCCAAGGAAAACTAAATGAGGTTAAAAGTTAACCAGCTTTTACAGACAGAAAAAGGAAAGCTATATCCAGAGGAAAGGGAAGGGGAAGTTGCATGGTCTTGGTTCTGTCAGGGAGATTGTTCGTTACAGAAAATGTGACGTTAGTATCTGCAGCCACTATTCTGGCACTGCGTGAAAGCAACAGGCTCAACGCAGAAGCAGAGAAAGAAGCCAGTTTCTGATGAACTCTTCAGGATGAATCCAGCGCAGCAAGTTAAACCTGACAGCATACAGAAAGAAAACCCACCGTATAGGATTCTACTTTGTGTCTCAATACAGGCGGTGTTAGTAACACAAAAAAATTATTTTAAAAACTGCTTTCTAAATCTCTGTGTATATTCAGCACTCTGTAATACCTGCCAAAGACATTTAAATATTGTACTGAAACATTGTCAGAGACCCACACACCTCTAAGTCAGTGAAAACTTCTCAGTAGCATCTATATAGCTTCAATAATGCTACAAAGATTAAAAACTTGATGGAAATATACAGAATGGCTTCAAAGGAAGACATCAGACAGTTTATACAGAAAACCACAGTAACAGACCTGTAATACATAACTGTTTGTCTGCAGAGGTTCATTACAAATTCCTTTTAAAAAATCTTTCTCACATCCTCCTCCCCTTACCTTATCCTAGTTTTCAAAAAGACCGTAGGAATCCCCTGGATTAAGGGGGAACTCACAGTCCAGTAGCATGCAATATTCAATCAGTCCTAAGGCTATTACAGCACAGTGCTCCCATGCAGAGATAAGCAATGGTTTAGAAAAATATCTGAGCAGTTCCAAACATCAAGATGATTTCACACCCCGATGGAAAATATGCAGGCTAATATTGCAGCAGTCATTATGGCATTCAGCATACAGTCATGCTAAAATCCACAGAAGAATACAGCTACATTCCTTCATAGGATTAGAAAACTAATCCATATACCAATGAAACCAGGAAGATTTTTTCCATTAAGTGGGATCTGGACTGGATCCTATAAAACATTAACTCTGCAAGCTTCCGCCAGATACGAAGGTGCAGAATAGCTACAGAGTCAATGCTCAGATACAGAAGCACGCTAGCAATTTGTAACACAGACTGCAGTATGTGCTTGTTTTCTTTCATACTCGATGGGAAGAACTGATTACAGAATGGGGTCAGCAATGAGGTTACATAGCTTGGCACTGCAAATAATAAATAAATATGAATAAATAAATGAGCTCGTGACTAGCTAGGGGAAAAAGCTAAGGTAAAACCAATAGCACCTCTTCTGCATACGCCAGAAAGGCTCTGCATGCAGCTTTTGAGAACAGTCACATTTTAATGGGATGCTTTGAGAACGAAGTTTAGATGAAGCATACATGTAGTCCTAAAGGAATGCAACAGTTCTTCTTATCAAAAGAGCTTTAAGTTACAGACTTTTGTAGCGTATAGACTAGCATTGTATTATCTCTGCACACACAGGCTCCTTGAAGTCAGAGAAACATGGTAAGGTAACCTAACGCAGAAGTATGTCCTTAAAATTCATCCCTGCCATCTGTCTCTGTCTCACCTGCTGTTGGAGAGGAAGAGGCTGACCCAGTGTGCCTTTGAAACTCTCACCCAAATCCCCAGGGTGGGTGATAAGGAAATAGGAAGCAGAGCAAGGGCTGGAGCAAAGAAAAGGGCATGCATCAGAAAGAAAACTGGAATGGAAAGCCAGTAACATTAGTGTGCTGTGTGAAGAGTCTGTGGCAGAGGAAAGAAGCCGGCACGGAACACTGCCAAGATGCCTTCGCCTAGCAGCCCAAAAGGTGTCCAGCTGCTGCAGATAACGGGTCACAGAGCAGCACTTCCAACATGGGAAGTCTCTCTCCACCCTGAAATTTTGCAGGATGGACACCAAAGCCTGAAACCCCTCTAGGAAGAAGCCATTTCAACAGAGATCCAAAGCATTTAGTGAATGGCTGACGATAGAATCATAGAATCATAGAATCATAGAATCATTAAGGTTGGAAGTGACCTCAAGGATCATAGTAGACAAGGATATTCCTTGTCTACTAAGAAACATCAGCTAAACTTCACGAAAAGTAATTAGCAGGGGGGACAGCGGGTGGCAGAGGGGAAGGCAGAAAAACACACAACCAATCAGGTCCACAAAGTAAGAGCTATTCATGTTTGGTCATAACGTTTGTTCCAGCAAGATAAGCTTTGTAAATTACATGTTTCGGATTTAAATTCTTATGAAAGACTGTGCCTCACAGTCTGCTACGGAACACACCCCTAGCTGGTCCCAGAGAGAAGTACCCATGGTGTACAAGCCACCCATCTAGACAGTCAAACACTAAGCAGCATCACCTTCCCAGTGGCAAAAGTCTTGAGCTTCATAGGCAGGCCCCTTGAAATAGAGAGGCTGAAAAGGAGAGTGGATAATATACTTTATATTCTATTGCTATGAGTGAGGGTGATATAAGATGCCAGAAAACTGAGGCATTTATCTCTTTAACACACTTTGAGATCCTTGGAGCCTAAGTGCCACAGACCAGACAAGGGCTCAGCAAGCCAAGGAGGAATGAGAAGGTATCAAGCTGCAAAATACAATGGCAGGCACATCAGAGAAGCTCACATAGGTGAAAAAAGCAAAACAGCTGATCCGTCTGCACAACTGAACTGCTGTGCCATTTATTTTTAAACACCCTTATTGCTCATGATACTTGCGTCTGCCTTTCCTCTCTCACCCACACTGGAGCAGCTGCCCTACTTGTGTGAAAGGGAACTTCTGAGCTCCAGCGCTCATTAGGACAGTGCCGCACGCAAGCAGGCTCCAACTGGGCTGCCTGTGTGACAAGTCTCTGCGCAAAAGGCAAAAATGACAGGGGTGGGAGAGAGATCATGACAAAGCAACAGCCAGCGTTCAACAACAGTAGAAAAATAATGCTGGGTCAGTTGACCTACCACAGACTGCCTGATGGTGACAAGGAGTAGAAACTTCAGGGGAAAGTGTAAGAAGGCAGAGTAACCTACAGCAATACCTCCTCTGATACACCTTCCCCAGCTTCCAGCAGCGTGTGGCTTAGAGGTCTCTGCATGCAGACTCATAATTGCCACGCAGCCACTGACAGACAAATCCTCAATGGATTTGCAAAACTCCTCTTAAACTCATTTGTATTTTGGCCTTCATGTGCCATGGCAACAAGCTCCACGCTCTAACTATGGGTCATGGGAAATGCTTGCATTTCAGCAGCTACCTGGTAAGTTTATTGGTGCCTGTAATTCTTCTGCAGCATGGAAGGCAGCCAGGATTTGTATCACAGTCACCTTTCCCACCCCACTCACTGCCATTCCCATACAGGGGAAAAAGGAGGTTAGCACAAAGAGAAGACTCCTCTTCAAACGCAGTAGCAAATGCCACGGGTCAGGAGTTCATTATTTTAAGCTGCTTCTTTCCTAGAGCATTATCTCAACAGTTTGGGCTGCTCTGTAGCTGCTTTGAAAGGAAGAGAGAGGTTATGTTCTGGCCTAGACCTGATGACCAAAAAACCCAAACTTCTCTACCAGCCAATGACAGGTCACAGCGGAGTGCCTCAGTAAGCGGTATCAGTATTATCAGCCCAGACAAAGCCCATTGCATAACAGAACGGGACCAAGAGAGGAAGGCACCAGGGCACACGCATCCCTTTGAGCACTGCTGGCTAATAAACCCTGCTACAGGGAAAGAACTGACAAACTTGGTCTGTCTGGTTTGGGCACTGCTAAATTAAAGCTGATATATGGGATATTAGTAAGAAGAGCTGTAACAGAAGCATGCTGTCAGGACAAAAGGGAAGATATGGGGATTTGTTAGCAAAAGATACTTTCTCTGCCCATCCCACCCTGCAGATAGCTATGCATCAGTCAGAATAGAGCCATGAACACCCCAAAGCAGAAGCAACTGCCTGTGAGTCCACCACCCTGCCTTTAAAACCAGCTATTTGGCTGCTTCAGGAGAGGATGCAAGACCAAAGCAGGGGAAGACAGCTCTGTGGTTCCCCACACAGTGGCTGGGACCCTATGCCTCCCTCAGGACAGCAGTTACTCACGCTCCTGAGGAACCATCTGACGTGGATTTCATAGGGAATCTTGTTGCAAGCTCCCAAGGGTGGACCCTGCTCCTACCTAGGGAGAAATTTGTAGGCAATAATCTGTGCCTTCATAGGACATTCTAGCACTTTTTCTTCCCTTCTTTGTTGAAGCAGAATCATGGATTTAAGGTCAATTTCTCTGGGTCCATTTCCCTGGCTCCTGACCAAGCCTACCTGTGCAGAAGCACTTTCCTTGAACAACACAGGCCAATAAAAGGGAAGCAATTCCAGAGACTCAGTGCAACTCTCAAACTGGAAATAATCCATCCTGTGCACAGAGCAAGCCAAAGATCAAGCAGAGTGCTGAGATGTCCCTCTGCCCATCACACACTCGCTAGTGTGAAGAGCAAACCTCACACCTGAGAGCACACCGAGCCTTAGTGAATGGTTTCAGATCCCTGCCTCCAGCCTGCTGGGCTGCAGCGGGGCCAGGCAGGGGCTCCCAGGACACTACTGCAAACCTTGATTTGCTCTTCCTAGCACCACCACAAGGTTCTGCATCAAACTCTGTCTTGAATGCCAGGATGAAGAAAGAGCGGTGTTGCATATAGATTTCATTTCCATAAAGCCAACAGCATTTTCCATCCAGGACATTTCAGGCTCAAGGCTAGCAATTCAAGACAAGGAAAGAGAAGAACAATACTTCACAGGTTCTGTTTTCCAGCCTTTCAAGTGTCCTCTGAGTCCCAGCACACAGTGGAGTCCATACTTACTAGTGTCGCATACAAATCTTAACTACCGACTCAGTACTGGCTAGGGATAGATAGAGAAAAGAAAGAACGAGACTGGTTTGTTTCAAGACAAACTGTCAGTACAGGTTGCATTCCTGATGTTCCTGTCAACTTAGAAGACCCCCACATGATCTGCTAACCAAATCCACGTTGGCTCTTCCCCTGCCTTTAGGACAGAATATCATATGCTGTACGATCACAGTGCACAATGTTGGTGTTGTGAGAAAAGCTGCTTCAGTGAAAGAAATCAAGTAATTTATCCAAACCACCTTGCAGTGTAAAAACCTCTTTTCCATGAAGGCGATTGGGCAGTACCATAACCTCTGCCAGGCAGTGCTGTAACCTCCTCTAAGTACAGTTGTAAGTCCCATCTAGTGCGCTGACAGAGTAAAATTGGCTGTTTTGCATTTTTCATGGTCGCGTTTACTCCAGATAAGCAATGTGTTTCGAGGACAAGAGCTGATATTGGCACATACAATCCACTTCCCAGACACCCCATTAAAATCTATCTGCCTGAATTCCTACTCTTTGAGTAGACAGAGCATCCTTTTTTATCTAACCTGTGTTCTTTGCTCTGCTCTATTTTATCTGTTAAAACTAAAACCAACCCAGCCTCGGGAATGTGCTGCAACCTACTACTGAGAGATCTGCCACTCCTCTTTAACCACTTAATGCATTTATAATAAAGGAACTTATTTTGACATTCATTTCTTTTCTTCCTGTGCGTCTCTGCTTACAGTTTTGCACTGAAACTAAGCAAACATACTGCTGGAGTAACCATCTGCATAATCAGATCAGCTTGTGGTGCTATCACATATGAAAGAGAAGCTCCATCCCCAACCTCATGAAGTTTCCTTGCAGCATCATTCTCCCATTCAGCCGCTCACTTCACTCACAGACTAGTACACACGTGCCATTTTTGAGGGCTGCCTCCCATCGATTACATCCTTGGCTTTGTGTTCCTCTCCCTTGATGAGCTCTTGCACATATTACACCCTTTTGCACCAGCACCAAGCAGTCTTCTGTTGTTCAGAGGCACTTGTAGCCTCCTCTGGGACTTAGTGATGTATGACAGTAGGACTTGATGATCTCAGAGGTCCTTTCCAACCTTAGTGATTCTATGAGTGCTGGGGTTTTCCTGCTATTCCTCTTGCTAAGGGTGAATCTGTCTCCAAAGGCTCTTCCCAGCACCTCAAAGTGCTCCATGCCATCAGAGAGAGAAGGAGGATAAAAACATTGGGTGGAGAAACACCGTTCTGGGGATCTCTTTTTTTCCACTCTTGCTCTCAGAGAGTCCCTGAGGTATGGGACTATTGTGCCTAACAAGGACATTGCGTTTAACACCTTCGCGGTCTCCATTGCTTGATATTTCAAGTGATTAATTCTGGAACGAACTCTTATTTAGCTCATAAGATTAATTCAGTACTGGCCTCTTCTCTTGCCTATTGCTTTACCAGCCTCACTTGCTTCTCTTCTATCAGTGTTTGGCTCCCACATTCTTTTTCAAGGCCACTGCAGCAGCTCAGTCCCGCTGGTTTGTTCAACTTCATGGGACATACTACACGCACTGTTAAATTGTGGTGCCATCTCTTCACATTATATCACCCATTATAGTTTAGGGAGTTGTTTGGGATATTCTCTACTCCTTTCTCACCTCTGTAACACAGTACGTCTGTCCCTGTGGTTTATAGCCACAAATTAGAGAATCCCATCGCTTTAAATCACATCATCACACTCCAGTGTCCCTGTTTCTCCTCCACTGTGTGGGTTCATCAAATTTGCACGTTGGGAGAGAAACTGAAAGGCCAGAGAGATTTCTGACTGTTTCTATGAGGCTGTAAGAGGTTTTTTTCAGGGACTGTGTATCTGCAGCTCTCAGCTGTGCTGAGAGCCATAATCACGAGGCATGCATTCACAAAGACATCAGCCTTTCACTCAGTGCCCTGGAACTTACCTCTCACCTTGAATGCTTCTGCTCAGCTCAGCCTTGGTTTCCATCCCATTCACTAATATAGAGATACCACTGTGTCCATCACACCCCTAGGAAACTTTTCCTGACCAACCCAGTCAGCTCTGCAAATACCTACCAGCAGGCTCCTGGCTCACAGTTTTCACATCGTTGCACAAAGCCACCTTTCTTCTCTCTAGCAGCTGCCTGCTTGTTACCTTTGGTTAAGGCAGAACCATTCCCACTCTGAACAAACATCCCAGGTTTATAGACTTTATGGCATCTTCCAGATGGCCATTTCTGACAGCTCCTCACTAACTACAGGAGAATATCATGGAGGGATACAAAAGAGACTCAAAATCTACAACTTAAGAATGCCCCCCATCAACCTTACCAGTGCCAGTGGGTGCCACAACCATTGGTTTATGCCTTAAGACATTTCTAAGGGCCTGGAAAAACTCTTAAGGGACCATCTGCTCCTGTGTTCTGTGACTGACTCATAAAAGGGTTGTCAACCACATTTTATTAGTTTGAGATCAATGTATCACCCCACCGGCACTTTTTAACATGCCGGTTACTACACAGCTTTTGTTTCCAGATATGATACTTAGAGGGAAACCTAATATTCATGCATGCACCTGCTGACAGAACAGGAGGACTCTGAAGCAGTAGATGTGTGCAACCTGATCTCTTACCCACATCAAGCATCCCAGGCTGAAGATAAAGCACAACACACCAGCCAGGAGCAGGGCCACTTAAACCCATTAGAGTAGTCTTCGCTGTGACTAAGCAGCACAATGAGATTAGGCAGGAGGAGCAGGGGGGATGGGGAGGACCCTGCAGCCCTGTGCTTATGGCCACAAAAATTTAAGCACTGCACATAACATGAACAAAACGTGGAGGGGAGGTGGGCACACTTCGGGTCCAGGGGACAAGATGATTTTGGTTTTTCTAGAGGGCTTCTGTTTAGTTTGCTGCAGCCCAGACTGTGGTTGTACCCTGGGCTCGCCCAGGAGAGGAGAGGGCAGCATCTGGGTCAGTACAGCAGAGGCACCTACCCTGAGGCGGAGGAGAGAGCGTGGCTATCGCAGAGATTTGCCTTCTCTTTGAAAGGGGCACAAAGGCATTCTGAGCCTCCTGGATTTAAATCCTGGCAGAGGTCAGTGCCAGCTTCTTTTCAATATCCCCTAAGAAGGTCAACATGATAAAAGCTCACCCCGTCGGTACTCAACAATCAGCGATTAGCAACCACTTGAACAGCAGCAATAGATTCTCCTCTCCCTCAGTTTTATTGCCCAGCAAGCCTGTGAGCAGGTTCAAAGGAACAGATGTCTTCATTGTGCCTTCCCCCTACTTTTGCTCACAGGAAGAGGTGGAGCAGAGAGAAATTAATTTCCTCCAATTTTTAGCTTACTGTATCCTCTCCACTATTGAATGGTCACAGAACTAGGGAGGGAACTGCAAACTTATACTGCAGCAAGTTATTCAGAGAGCAAGTGACTAAAAACTTGTACACTTTGAATACACAAAACAGCCTCTTTATCTGATTAGCACCCACGCTTTAAAATCTTCATGGTGAAAGTAAATAAAAGCTTGGTAAATACATTTTACTTCATCTTTGCAGCCACCTGGGCTTGGGTTTGTGTTTACGGAGTGGATTTTAACCTACCAAGACACACCTCAGCCTGCAATATGCAGCATTTTACTGTTTAGCACCAAAGCATGCATGCTGTTCTGAGTGAAACTCGAGGGACCACAAGGTACTCTATCATTAAAGAGAATTTGGTAACATCACAAAGGTGCTATTTACCCAGCCTCTACTGCAAGCTCTTCTGTCAGCATTGCCAAAAGGTACAAGAGATGCAATTCATGATTAGCAAAGTGTTGCCATTGAAACTCTGCAGTATGAGCCCAGTCTATCTGCCACTTGGTGCCGCCTTTTGCTCAAACTCAGGCAAAGATAGGAAAGAGCCTTCCTGGCAAAAACTACAAGCATCTTGGCAAGATTTTGCTGACAGAGCCTGTCCTTACTAACCTGAAAGGACATCAAGCCTCTTGCTTTGAAAGCACCAGCCCCTGCACTCTGAGCTGCATGAAAATCTTCAGTGACTGGGTAGAGAACAGAAGACACAACATCAAACAAAAGAAACCAGAGAGGCACTGCTGGGATCCCAATTGCCTTATTTAATAATTACATAGAAAGAGACAAGCCCCACTGTGCAAAAACTGCTCCCTCCCCACACAACAGCACTCTACAGGCACAGAGCATGGTGACCACCACCCGTTATTTAAAGGACCACCATCTCATGGGGAACAGCAAGGCTACATCCAGTAGCATGCAGTAGCCCAAGCATGCCACACTTGACCTCTCCCAAATTACCAGATGTACCAGGGGCACTGAGTAGAGACTACTCTTTTGGCTGCTCTGCTCACTGACAGGAGATTTGGTTTACGGACCGCAGTCCAGAACCAAGCAACAATAGTGAGATATCCTGATTTCTAACGGAAGGCAGGTAGGGCTGCTGAACCACAGAGAGAACCCGCAGAGGACAGATACTGAGAGGAACTGCTGTGCCAAGGCGCAAGCAGCTTTCCCATGGGAACAGAATGACAACCCCGTGCTTCTCATCTCCACCCTCTCCTGACTCAGCAGTCGGAGAAACAAACCACAGCTCTTCCTATAGTTACTTCTCTTTATTAAAGCAGAATGTAGCATAGATTTCAGCAGAAGACTTTGACAGAGCTCGTTTCTCTGGGAACAGGAGGAGAGACAATCCCCACCGACACCTGTAGACATTTCTTCCCTTGGATGTATCCACGAGTGCGGTTACCAGCACCCCATGACCTGGCTGCTGGGGGCAGCTGGTACCCTGAAATCATTTTGCCTAAGCAACACCGTAGACTCCACATTCTCCAGAGCCAAGCCTTGCTACTCTGTATTCACCATAAATGCCCTCCCTGCAGTAAAAAACAGGTCTGGTTCAGTTGCTCATCAGTCGGGCTTAATAATTCCCTATTATGGGTTACAAAACAGCCAGTTTCTGCTCTTTGGGCTGGATTCCCCAGGCACCAACAGCAGCACACTTGGACTTCACCCACGTATAGAAGTTTAACCTGATTTAGGGGTAAAGTGCTCCGATTTACAACATCAGCAGTAAAGTCCAAAGAGGTGCAGCCGTGCTGTTAAGGCATATTGACTGAATTCAATCAAGCACTTCTGTTCATTCCCTGCACTTCTCAGTCTACACATAAGCAAGTTTTAAACAAACAAATGTACATTTACATAGCTGGATTTTCAGCTAGCTGCACAGTCCCATCTCTGGCATGAGTCTGTGTATACATCTTGCCTGAAAAAAGCTTATTCCAATGGCTTTCTGGGAGACTGCCAAGTGTGACTGCAAAGGGAAAAATAGGTGAGCTAATCACATTCCTATTTATGAAAACAGAGTTTCCTCCATCTCAGTAGAAGGTGGAAGGAAATACATTTGGCCAAGAAGACCCCCGCGATCTCTATCCTGATGGTACCTGACAATAATGGAACACTTGGAGTGGGAGTACTAGTGTGTAATTTGGGCACAGGCTGTGTGTAAGCACCTCCACATAGTAACCAAGCCTATTGCAATCACATTTCTGTATTCCTTTCATGCTCCCGGGCTGGCAGCACCCAGTTTGGGACACACATCTCCAGTCTGTTAGACTTTTGCTAAACCAAAGGGAACTGTACCTGACATGGCCGCAGTTACAGACACAGACAGCAGAGCCAGCCCAGCATTTCTAGCAAGTTACTCCTTTCCTCAACCCGACAGCCAGTTGAGAGTTCTGGAAGATGTTTTGGCACCAGTTTTAGCTGAATCATCTAGTAATATAAGCCACATCTGTTCCACGCACATGATCTGGAAAGCATCTTTTCTTTAGCAGTTTCACAGGAGGAGAAGGTAAAATTGATAGCAGCTTGGCTCGCGGCCTTGAGCGCACAGTAGACCAAGAGAATCAGCTTTTCTAGTCCAGGCTGCAAAAGGGAAATCAATCCAGTTTATTCTCTGTAACTCACTAAACCAGCTCAATTATTGCTAGAGACAGTGAGCGAAACCCTGCCAGGCTCCTCAACAGGGGAACTTCCAGAAACAAATAAGACAAACCCTGAAAGGCGATCAGCAGGGATTTTTGCTGACATGCAAAGAGGAGCAATCAAAAAACCAAGCAACTGTGAACAGTCCAATGGGTAAAACAACTCAATGAACATGAAAGCTAACGAAGTAGCAGAAGGCAGAGGACTACTGAAAATCTTCTGCTACTTATATCCTAAAAACATCTTCAAAGCAAAGACCATGGTTTTCCATTAATCTTTGCACAGACTCAAGTACTTTAGGGCTCTGTCCCTAACCAAGAACTCCTAGAGGTACTAGCAATATAAACCAAAAGCCTCTGCTTCAATATAAAATACTAGTTTAAGTATTACTGCCAACCATTAACCTGACACTTGTGGGATGGCTTTGCTGGATGTGTATCAGATGAAACAGTACTGCTGGTTCACTGACCTCTCCCGATAGTGCGGGTGCCTCCCTGGCCACAGCACCAGGAGCTACGTGAAGATGTCTGTCAAGAGAACATTCTCCTGGGGCAGAAATCTTGAGTAGCAAAGCCAGCTATCATGTTGCCTCTTTTCTGAAGCCTGACATGTGGAAATCTGGCATGTACAACCGTGTACAACCTAGCTGGCAGTAATCATAAGGTGTACGCACCTCCTGTCATCCAGAAGAAAAGATAAAGAGATGGAGGAACCCAAGCTCCTTGCAGAGTGCTCAGTGCCACCAGGCACAGTACACCATTTCAGTGATTGAGCTCTCAGCTCTTCAAACAGCAGACTAAAACTCCTTGTTGCATTAGGACAGAAAGAAAAACAAAGAAAAAAAGAAAAATATATTTAATAGCTTTGCTCACTCACACTCCTCCTTAAAGAAAAGCTGCAGAGTTAAATAGAGACTGACCACAGCTTAAGTTTTGTCCTCATCAACCTTGGCTGCATGCTTTCAATACCAACGAAGACAAGAGTTAGAAGAAAAATAAAGCGAGAACAGGCAGATAAGGGGACTTCGCAATGATGGAAGCCAAGCACTGCTGTCTGATGCTGTCCTTGAAATGGGAAGAGATCTGTTCAGTGAGAGCACTAGAAGTACAAAAGTGCTATCTCTAGGAGCATTTTAGGTTGCAAAGGCCACATTATGACCTGAATAATAAAAAATTCCTCCTTCCTTTTCTCCTGGGCACTAAAACCAACTTAGCAAACTTGCAAAAAAGAGTCAAACCTTCCATTTGCTTTCCTTCTTTCTCTATTTCAGTATCTCTTAGATCCAGTCTTTCCTTGTGGCAAGTCAGCACAAAGAAGGGTGTTGTTTTTTTCTAACTTATATAGTGCTAAGGTATAGAGAAAACTGAATCAGTCTGGACAGGAAACAAAATGTGCTGTAAATTGCTGTGTACAGAGTGATCAAAATTACTTCAAGAATCATCTTAAAACCAAAATGGGGGCGGAAGGTAGAGCAAACACCTTTCTAGGCAATTAACAGGACATACCACAACTGGTTTCAAAGTTAAGCTGCAAATGAGAATCTACAGTTCTGTTTTAAGCTCAGCTCAAGATGGCAAAGTTTCACATTAAGATGACTGTGGATGACTCGGTCAGGCCCTCTGTTATGTGCTTGTCTTCTCAGCTCTTCCCTGTCATGTGCAGAAACTTCAGTTTGTCTCACTACTTGGAAAAGTGGACTTTACAAACCTAGAAACTTGTCAAGATATGCAGGAACCATTGCTCCATTTACTAGGGATCTTCCCTAGGATGTACCTTGTATAAATCAAGACGCTGGGGACAGGAAAAGCTGAATCAAATGTTGAAGAAACACTGTACGTTACACTGATGTAGAAGAGGAATAAGTCCAACCCCATCGTCAAAGACCACAGTGGAAAGAACTGCATCAGAACATGTGCAAAAGGAGACAAACACTTTTCTGTTACAAATCGGAGCTAAAGCACTGGAAAACCCTGAACTCCCTCCTTGTTTCCAAATAAATCTCTCTCTTTTGAATGTCTACTGTTGTTAGTTCAACATCCTTTCTATAATGGAAGGGGTCTGAAAAGACTTTTTTTCTTTCTTAAAAAAGTAAAAATGAAAATAAACTTTCCTAAAAGCTTCCAAGCTTACTCTCTCTCCAGGAATTATGAATTTGTGCAAAGTGCCCTTGACCTGAAAAACAATCAAAGTTTAGAAGAATGGAGTCTATATGCACATTATATGCCTTTTGATACAGTGCCACGTTCATAACTCAGCTCGTATATTCGCATCCAACCAGCGCGCACCAATTAGCCATCCTTTCCAAACAGCTAAATACAATAGCTATTTATGGCTAGAGACATTTTGTTTCAAAATAGCCCAGTGCAAAATTTGCAACATCGAAGCGAAACAAGATATTAGCTTGCAAGTAATCCTGCCGGCCTAAGAGATCAGCGTTCCTGAATTATTATCATTTTATTATTGGAAAGAAAAGAGCTTTGCTTTTACAGTAAACAATCATCACACAGTTTGGACAGAAAGCGATCACACCTCCAGATGGATGGAGACAAAGGAGGGAGGGCGGTAGAGAAGGTGAAGCTTGAGTGCCAACCCAACCCTGTCTATGAAATGGAAACAACGGGTACATTCTCACCATAGGCTGAGGCCGAAGAAGTAAATACACATCTCCTTGGTCTGTGCAGACAGGTGCCACCAGGGATGAGAAGGTCTCCCTGTGTGGCAGAACATGATTATGGTGTGTCAGGCTGGTGGCTCTGCCAGGTGTAAATGCACTTCAGGGGCTCACAGCACTTCACTACCGAGGCAGACTGTAGCCCGGGTTGGCGCTGTGCGTACACCTCACTTAGGAGGGCTTCTTCAGAGTGCTTTTGGCAATTTACAGGTAAGGAAAACATGGGTGATGGGAAAAACAGGTCATAAAACCCCAAAACTACACAAATATAAAACAAAATGCAGCAAAGTGCACTCTGCGTCCACAGTAAGTCCCTTAGGAATCATGAGACACTTCCTGACAGATTGCTGGTAAGCAGACTATTTCTTCCTCCTTTAGACAGCCAACAGGATCCAGCCCTTCCCACCACTTAAAATTCAATACTGTAAGAGACTGCCGACTCCTCTGTACGTCGGAAGCAATGGGGGAGGCGAACAAAGCTGCTTTACTTTCCTCTAATCTTTCTCCCTTGTGTGCCTGCACCAGATGGTGCCGAGTTGCAGGTTGGAGGGAGATAATAAACCCAGAGGAAAAAAAAAAATGGTAATATTAGATTATAAAACAGCTGACCTTCAAATGTGACATCAGCTCCTGTTTAATTGATGGGACAGGTCCAGACAGACAGACGCATGCACACTGGGATGCCCGTATTCAGCACCTTCCTTTCCAATATGGGAAGAAGCCATACGGCAGTGCCATTTAAATGGTCTGCTCAAACTTTACAGGTGTGAGAATAAGCAGAGAAAGAGTCAGAGTCTCCATTTATCTTGAGACAGGCTTTCCTCACTTCGGAATGCATTCTTGCTGAAAGCGATTCTGCTTAAACCCCTAGTCTGATGATAGCCTGCCTCCCTCCCTGTAAGAAAAGTGAAATAATCCCAGAGTTAGGGAGCACAGATCTTCCAGAAGAGGAAAATTATCAAATACAAGATGGTTTGAAGCTTCTGGCTGCTCTGGTCCAGAGCATTGCTTTAGCTGCCATCATTGCAAATGCTGCTATGAACAGTAGTTTTCAAGACTGTGTTGAGGACCAGGGTTATCCTGCTTGGTCAAGCACAAGCTCTGGAAAACTCTGCCACAGCATACTGTAAAATTTTGCACCCTTTTTTGATATGCTGATCTCAAACAAATCCCATCAGCCTAGTGTTGGGATAGAGAAGGCAAAACACACTAAATAGTACTCCTGTTGATGGAAAGGAAAGCCCCACGCCAGGCTACTGTGAGGAAGATGGAGCTGTATGAAATGCACAGGTCAGAGTGGGATGCCGGGGGTGATTCTCTGCTTCCCCTGCAAACACATGCAAGACAGAAGGTGGCATCTGTCTCTCTTTGGCAAGGAAGTCATCTCCTGCCCACCTGCCACAGCTGCCTTTGCAAGTAGCTGAAAAGGGCTTTAAGACTATTAAGCGATTTGAGAAACATTAGATTCTGTTTTAGTGCTTTTAGTGCTCTCCAGGCAAAGGTGACAGGCAGCAGCCTCAGCTAGAAGAGTGCACACCTCATGCCATACTGAAGGAAACGCCTGCATTGTACACTGAGTCACAGGACTGCACAGCTGTGTTTCGCCAGTCTCAAGGAAAATCTGTAGAGAGGCTCCTAACAGCAAGGGACAAAGCCACATTGAGTGACAGCACTGAACAGTTCAGTATTTATTAGACAAGTACAAAAATAAAATAGCTTGCTGTAAGCAGCTCAGTGCTGAAACACCGAATTTCAGTTTTCTTGCTGCTTCAAAGATGCTTCAGTTGGGTGGGTATAAAGCCAAGAGCAGAGCCACTCAATCACTGTGTCCCAGTGGACTGTCTGCACCCAGACACCAATACAAACATCTCTCGTTCACATCACAGCCGTACCAGGTCTGCCTGGCTCTGCTCTCTAGAGCCAGACAGATGCCTGGATGCTGGCCAGCATACAGGTCCCTCAACAAACGACTGCTTGCTTGTCCTGTGAACAGCTCTGTAACTTGTTGTTGTCTTTCTCAGAAACCAAAGGTTGTCACAGGCTGCTGGCAGGGAAAATGCCTTCCTAAGAACTCAGAAATTTTGCACAGAGCTTGGAACTGGGACAACAGTGATTTAGCACCTACCATTAAAAGCAGTTTAAAATTCAATGGTCAGAGCATAATAAATCCTATCCAGACATTTGCAGCTTGCAAGCCAGGCCATCAGCAGGGCAGAAACAGATTTGCTGCAAGGCAACCAGGAACGATTTTTAATGTGTTTTATAGAGAACACAAGTCCTGGATTGTCTCAAACCGCAGCTTTGTCCAGCACCTAGATGAGAAGACACAGGCTCAGGAAAGGAGGTACTCAAGCAACTAATATTTGCCAGGTAAAATAGATAGGACCAAGAAATGAGGAATAAGGCAGAACAATGCTGAACTGCCACGCAAAACTGGAGCATTATCCTCCTTGATGCAGAACAGAACCCTAAAAATAACCTTACATTTTCCTTCAGAATCACACTGGGTTCTCATCTGGGTCCAGGTTGCTTCTTATACTGCACGTAGCATCTCAAATAGCTTGAAACACTGCATTGTTATCAAGCGTGGCACTGAATGGCTGCGCGTGTAGGAACTCCGTGCTAACAGAGTTTGGATGGGACTCCAAGATGCACTGTTGGGACCCTTCATAGGTGCTGGTCACATGGACGTTCTGCCATACCGACAACACAAATTGCACTGCCCGCCTTTGTCAGCAGGTTTTCAAAGCAAAGAGGAGGACTATTTACTATCCACCAGAAGCAAACACAGGAACTAAGGAATGCATTCCTTCACTCCTGGTTATCACACCTGCTAGAAAACAAACCCACAGACTCGAGTCGCCTTGCTGTGCGACACACACACAGCAGATACACAGGACACAGAGCTGTGGACAAATCTAAGCAGGCAGTAGGGCCCATATGACCAGCTTAGTTCCTATCTTCCTCCTGTATGGGTCAACAGCAGACCTCCCACATCCTCCAACAAGACAGGACATCAAAAGAGAGAGGTTTGCATCAGTGATACCAGCTCCATCCTCCCACGGACTTTCTCGTCTTGCCTCCTTACATCAATTGCCCCTGTAATACGGGGCAATACACCACTAACTACAGCCTCTTCAATATTTTAGTCACTAAAGCTTTAATGCCTTAAAAACAAAGTGATCGGGAGAGGGTGAGGGGTGAAGCTGTGTTGTGCCAGGGAAGGGAAGAGGCCTCTCTCCAGCTCTCTGATGTTGGCTCCTGCTGTTCTAATGGAACCTTACACAGGAAAATAAATCTTTAGTTAAAGAATGCCGAAAACAACTACAATGGGGCTTTATTGTGGCAATACCAACTCCACTGCAGCTTCTAAAGCTCTTGGTTGAACAGAGGGTGCGCAGCAGCAATCCCACACTGTGCTGAAGTCCACATTCCTAAAATTCCCCAGCGCAGGCAGGCATGCTCAGAGTAGGCGACTTAGTGGCTATGGGTTATTAGCTGAGAGTTCAGGTTCAGATGTGCCATGGGATGGAGGTCAGGGCATGGATACAGCTCCTTGTCTCTCCTGGGCTTTCATCTGAAAATCTTCAAGCATTCTCAGCATAGCACCCCTCCGTGTCCTCTCCCCACCCACCACTGCACAAAGGGATTTTTTGCCTGCATTCCTCCAGTCATTACAGCCCAAGTAAGTGCTGTAAGGTCTCTGTGGCCGGAGAGCAGGAGATCCACACTGCAGCAGCCTCCTGGGAGGTCTTATGAAAACAGCAGCAAGCAGCTTCCACCCTACCCCCCTGATAACCACTACATCAGCGTGAGGGAGGAGGATGGCATTAATGCAGCAGGAATCAACAAGCCTGCTTGCTTCTTATTCCAAAGCGAAGACAAAGGTGGGGTTTGTTCAGCTAGGCAGTACAGCCAAGCCTTGCAAGGAAGGCGGAAAAAAAATGTATTTTTGATTCTGGTTTGGACCGAGTCCCTTGAAACAACATGTGTATAGGAGTATTTTATAAGGAAAAGTAAAAAATGAGAAATGCAGAAGAAAAATACTTATAAGTGCTCTACACCTGTCCAGTAACACCGCTCCTCTGGAGACAAAGGGGACTGGGAGGAAGGGACAAAACAGGGGAGAAAATCCAATGCTTCGAGCTTATTTTATGCTAACTTCCGAACAGGAAGGAGTCACTAAACCTTTCCACATTTTAGAGCAGAAGAGAAATGGAAACAAACATTTGATTTTTGGGTATATTTTAGAAAAAATACAGCACACTAACACTAAAAAGCAGAGTTTAAATGTAGCAAGAAGTCTGGACATAAACCAACAAAATCTAAGAGTGAAAGAAGGTCCCTAAATTCCCTATGCTTCCAGTGTAAGAACACATACAGCAATTGGAGAAAACGAACTGTGAAGGTAGAGGTTTAATTCCTATTATTTGGTAGCAGTTCTCTGACAAATCAGTCAAATTACGCAACCCTTTTTTTTAAGCTATTCATTTGCAGTGTTTAATAGGAACATTTGCAGCCTTAGACTCTGAGCCGTATTTGGCAGCTACAGTACTAATAATAAACTGTCAAAATATCTGGCTCCTTCAGCTGACCAACTCCCTTAAAATGTCTTGTGGCAGAAGCCGATGTGCTATTTGACCAGGAAATTAGTTGTCTTGGAGACATCTCCACATACAACAGCAGCTCAGTCAGTCACTTTGAGTGATGCCACCTAGCAATCTGCACATTAAGTTCAAACAGAAAATGAGGATATCAAAGCCACTGAAAGAAAAATCATCACCTGCAAGAAACATGCTGTTCTTCTCCCATGCACTGCTAGCTGAAAGGAAAGCTGTAGCAAGATGAGAGTTCTGATCTCAAAACACGCTGCTACCTCCCTGTGTAATTAGGTCACTAAGAGGCTAATGGTGTTCCTGTTCATACAACCATTTATATGAAAATTATAATCTACGCTGTTCTTTCAGAATTAGTTTCAGGTCAAGCCTGCAGGTATCACTTCTAAAAAAAGAAAGTTACCAAAAGGTTAGACAAAGAGGCAATCCAGAAGCGCCACCACCTAGTTATTACTAAACCTCACAGATTAGAAAGAGGGTTATAACTGCAAAGCACGTGGGCAGTTCTACAGCACAAGGCATCAGTTTAAAAAGACTACCAAACAGTTATTTCCAAGGTAAACTACTAAATCCAGGTTATTATGTGACCCCAGTAAAAAAAGATGCCTATCTTCTAGTCACCCCAGTGGAACGCTAAAAAGAGATGCTATTCTCACAAATAAAAAGTGGATCCAATCTTGCCCAGTTCAAAGATATGGACAGTGATGCACCAAATTCCCTCTCATCAATTCTATACACATACATAAAATGCCAAGGCAGGAAGTGAGTGAAAGGCCAGACAAATTAGATTCATGCCAATGCATGCGTTACTCCGTGTTTGGGATTCAGGATTGCGAACAACAGGACATAATGTCTGTAATCGCCCTCAAAACACATCTCTCACCTGGCAACAGGCCTTCTGGGGCTTCTTCCTGCCCCAAAAGACAGACTGGTGCTCTAGCAGGTGCCGGATCTAGTGAAACATGGGCCAAAGCCATCCACCAAGCATCCTCAGTTCTCTTCAGCACGTGGTCTGATGATCCAACATACTGAGAACTGACAGACCCTTATACCCTCCTGAGCCTTGAGGTCCACTGGGGATGGCGTACCCCCAAGACCTTGTGCAAGCACAGAAAGATGTACTTAATGCATCAACACCTTTGCTAACTCAATAGCTTCTGAAACCACAAATCTGTTAACTGTGGGTCTGCATATTTGCAGCACAGAATGTACAGGCAAGTCTCCTGCATAATTTTCTTAGTAGTACCACATATGACTTGGAAGTAGTCCAATTCCTGTGCAGACAGGGGTACATGCAATGGCTGAAAAACTTCAGGAAGAAAGACACTGTCCCTGTATAGAACATTCCTGCCAACAGCTCCAGTTAAGGGGAAAAATAAAAGCCTTGTCCCAGCTGTAATGAAATGTTCCCCTGGGCAGCAAGAACAGTAGCTTTGCTCACAGAATATTTGCATCTCAGCTGAATTAGTTAATGTGTGTTGAACACTCTGAAGATTGTGAAGTGGTATATAAATGCTAAGGATTGTTATTTATTACTGTCTTGGTGCACAACAGCGGAAACCAGTGCCATTTACAGATGCGAATTAAGAACAACAGGAGGTCTACCAACACGCTCTGGGTCTGAGGATTTTGTTCAGTTGTCTCCTCCACTCCTGTCTCTCTCAGACAGAAATCTCTTCCACAGGACTCCTACAATCCTCACGGAACAGTGCTGGCCCCAGCTCAGTGAAGCCCGTCACAGGGGAAGAGCTCTGCTGAAAAGGGAAGAGACCTCCACGTGCAAACCTAGGTTGTATCACTTCCCACCAGCACTCTCCTGCACTCCAAACCACTGGCATCACTGCCCTTGAACAGCAAATATTTTCCACCTAAATTATTTGTTTGGGGCAAAGTAAGACAGAAAATTGAATAAAATAAAGGCACATACATACTTCAAGGTAAAGAAAGGGTAAGTTCAAAAAAAAGTTGACAACTTTGTGACATACACTACTAGCACAATAGAGTGATTCATACATGCCAGCAATGTATTTACAAGACTGGTCTCAGCATAAGAACAGGTTTTTTGACACCAGTTTCTTTACCTGCATTGTTAGGAAGCAGCTTAGATAAAAAGATGATTCTAAACCTCCTGTCTGCAACTTGGGTGAAGGAGTAAGAGGATTGTCTAGTTTTCAAAGTACCTCAGGAGTGCCTCATGTTTCCAGAACCAGAATTTAGGTTTAAGAAGATCAAAATCACTTTTTTAACTTTGATTTTCCAGACTAACTTGTAACTTAACTCTGCAGCTCTGATAATGTGCAAATAGTTTTGCTAAGTGCTTACATAGCACATATTAATCTCTCCCCAAGATAATTAAAATAACCGCACAGATATAGTCATTCTTTGATATTACAAGCCTGTGTCAAAGAGGTGATTTTCAGTATAACACTACTGCCTCAACTGCATGCTTTGTACCTTCACAAAATTCACGGGATATCGGGAAAAATTTGGGGTGTAGGGTCAAGTTTTTACAGACAACATAGCACGCAAAACAAGTCTCCCACAGGTACTCAAATTGTAATAGCTCCTTTTTCTCAACACTGCACTTAGATGTGCATTACAGCTTGCACACTGGAAAAAAAACCCCAGGTATTTAATTCAGCTTGTTCAGATACATGCTGTACTTGCAGAGATACTTGCATTCCTCCTATTTTCCTCAAGTTACGGATTGCTTAGCACATGGTTGCCCTACTGTCTATGAAATACAGACATTTCAGCAACTCAGGCTCTGAGGGCGTAATATCTAGGGGCCAATATCAATACCTGATCTGCCATTCAGCACACCGTATGCAACTTTCAAAAGGCAAATTTCAGAGACAGAAGGCAACAGAGCCCCTGAAGTGTTATTACAGTGACATTACCTCCTCTATTTGCAGAGCTGCAAATTGTTTTATGAATACCATTCAACCAAAAATTTAAAATAAACAGTAATTCACCATCCAGGCTGGAACAGAAGCAAGCTCTGCTGGTTGTATCACAAGGAATAACCACTGGAGAGTAGATGTACAGCTATCCTGTGTACAAATCTGCATACGCACCCAGGCTTCAGAACCATATACGACAGAGAGCAGTGGGTTTAGGCACCACCGAATCAATATAACCACTCCGCTCCCAATGCTGGCAAGGAAGAACTGTATTTAGAAGGAGATTAGGGTATTTCCCCCCTCCTCCCAGGACAAGCCTTATTTAACTTGAATGCAGCCAGGCCCTTTGTTTGCACTCAACTCCAGACTCCTCAGTGCACCAGGCAGTGCTGTACAATCACATTCAAGAGTGGTAATGTACAAAAAAAGTTCACGTGAATTAGTCGCAAAGTACCTACAAGAGCTTGCAAGCTCCTGCGAAATGCCCTCTAGAACAGGTTCCTGTCACACCGAGCTAGGGACAGAGATTAGAGTTATCAGCTTTGACACTCAGCAGGAATGTGTCACAAAGGATTAAATCATTATATCATGAAGTGTCAGCAAACGCAGCCTTCCTGCTGTTCTACCACTAAGTTATACATTAATTAGTGAAGTACAAAACAAACATGAAATTTCTCCAAGCATCTGCCTCTGCATCAGGCCCAGCCAGAGCTATTAGCACAGGATTCATTTCCAAGAGGAGTCACTCAAAGCATCATTGGCTCTTCAAGAGATCCATTAAAATGTGGAGTAGAAGTGCTGAAGAGAAAAGCACAGAAGCTAATTGCAGTGTTTGTCTCAGCATTTTTGATAGCTGTTTAATACAACTCCTTCATCACAACCTCAGCACCTGATTTTCTAAACAAGGTCATACATGCACCACTGATTAAAAACATCCTTCGTTGAGAGAGGTGTGGAGTAATGTCGAAAGATCCTAGAACAGGAAAAGGAAGGGCAGTTAAGACATTTTAGAACAGAAAAAGCAATAGTCTAACAGACTATGCAGTAAAGCAACTTTGTTATTTCTAGATGCAACTGCAAGTCATCCCTAGCCACTCCGCTGTTCTGGACCAAATCTTTTATGAACTCTCACTCTGCCAGTGGGTGGAAGGAATTCCGCATGGTCTAACTGCAAGCCACAACAGAGAAGATCTAGGCAGACCAACAACATCCCACACACAAACCTCTACATTTCACCTAAATCATGACCTTAGAAAGTTGTCATGGGACAAAAAAAAAAAAAAAAGTATTCTCTGCCAGTTCCTTATGGCTACCCCAGCAGGATTTCTAGCTTTGGCCATGTCTTGTATTTTTCCCTTGCTTTCTGTACCAAACTGCTGCCTTCTACTGCTTGGCATTGTCTGACTGCCAAATTACATCAGCATGCAGCTTGTGGCCAGGATGCATTCTTTAAACTAATTTGTCCCAATTTTGTTTTGGGATCCCTTCAGTATAAAATAAGATTACTTGCTAGAACTGCCTAACAGGGTCAGGTTGTAACCTCTCTCTCAGAGGCTGAACTGTACTTGATCTCGATGTCACTAGATCAACACCCAATGACAGAGCAACTATTTGCCTGCACTATTTAATTACTTTCTGAGGCTAGACTCTCAAAACCAGTCTTCCTTTTCCAGCTTCAGCCTCAGAGGGTTGCATCCTATCATGAAGAACAGCAATACCATGATGTTCCACTATTCTGGTACCACCCGACCTTTCACAGATTGCTGAAGCACAGGAGACGAAGAAGGCTTCTGGTACTACCAAGGTCCCACTACATATCATTATATTCAGAAACTGGTGCAGGTCTGTGTAAATTTGGGGGCAGCTCGGAATGGAACATAGGTCTAGGGTGTCCTGACTCAGTGTTTTACCTACAGAGTGATTTTCTTAGGGTGAAATGGATGCCACCCACCTCCTGTTCTACAAGCTGAAGCCACCCAGTGCTGTACAAACTTCTGCCCACAACCCTAAACATGAGTGGGTGGAAGTAGCTACCGCTGCTGTTTCAAAGACATGGATATTATGAACTTTAAAGTAATTAATCACCCCCACTCAGTGGTATGCAAATTGTACTTTCGACACCAGCATGCTCATAACAAAATGCATTAACAACCTTCTAATTAAATACTTTAAAATAGATTAAAATCATACTGTCTGACAGGTGAAATATAACGCATTAACACGATTGTTTAACTTCCATAGCATCAAGTGTTTATTAAAAGCTCAAATGTCAAATATGTTGGGGAGAAGGGAATCTATCTTCCTCAAATTGAGTGCTACAGCACATGTTGATTCCCTTACAACCAGAAAGTGACTGAAATGGTGCTTTGAAAAGAACTGCAGGAAGTTTATCTAATGTAGAAGCACATGATTCAGGGACCTGTCAGGTTGGCTGAAGTACTAAGGCACAGATTAATCCACTCAGTCCAGGACAATTTCTATTTGCAGTAAAAGGGAACACAACAGAATGGTAGAAATGAAAGCAAGCAGCAGAGTTCTCTTTATTAAAGAAAGCAAAATCCATAGCAGCATCTGTCAATTGGAACATCAACTGCTGCTGAAAGATTTATTTTGAATGCCTCATAAGCTGCCTTCCAATTGCATTAGGAAAAAAAGAAGCCAACCCTCATATTTTTGTTAGTCAGACAGTAGGACAGGTTTGTGCTAACAGAAGTCATAAACCTTCACTGGATATAAAATCCATAGTTTGGATGGGGAACCTATGAAGTATGGTTGCAAGTTCCAGTAAAGCTACAGTTCAGTCTCCTGAACTGACACTGCACTACTAGTGATCAGAACAAGACTTGGGCAAATAACTCAAGACATCCACCTCAAGGTCATTTTTCAGCTCTTTCACCCTTGCTCCCATGCAGGCACGCTCCTTGTTTCTCAATATTGGACAATCTGTGAGTACAACATCCAAATCTGCCGTCAGCTTTAGCTCCATGATAGGTTCTCTGCCTTTCCAAGGAAAAAAGCAGGGCAGATACCCTTCTTTCTTTCCCCATAACTACTCTACTTCTTGTTTCATACCCCAGACGGGCAAATTAGAGAAGGTCTAAATGTAATACAGTATGTTGTGCAGATGAATAGACTGTTACCCTCAGGGAATTTTGTCTCCTTGTTCAGAGGATAGCAGGGAAAGCTACCAACAGGCAGAAGCAATGGTTTCCTTTTATGATATCAAACTTAACCCATCCCAGCTGTAAACTGCTAAGGGAAAACCTGGCTCAGGAGGTGTCACCCTACATAACGCATTCCATTGTTAAGCCTCTCTTTTCATAAGAAATGAGCTAGAGCTCTTGCTTCTCCAGTTAGCTTTGTACACTAGCATCACCCAGCCATAGGTAATAGACTCAGTGGCAGGTCATTTTTCTTAGACTCGGAGTGGAAAGGCCTACGCCAGAGTCTCTGCCTGCAGCTGCCACCACAGGGTCTCACACAGACATGCCTGGAGGTGTAGTTGTCATCTCCATCACTGTTCACAGTGTCATGCTGAAGCAGCCCAGGAAACTGATGCCCCCTTGACTGGAGGTGAGAGCTAATCTCTTAGCCTTAACCACATTTCTTCCTGGCACTTTCTCACCTAACCAATCTTGCAGAGTACAAACAGCTGGTGTCTGACCTTGACAGAGCAGGGAACACAGGGAAGGGTTTCAGAGATGTGCCTGGGAAAAACCATCTTTGCAGCAAAAGGAGTGGGACATGCACATGGGCAAGAGTGTACATGTCAATGTCCAAGAAAAGATGCAGAGTTTTAGCTGTACAGGAGATAGTTAAAGCCAGCAGGAACCTGGCATTTGTCAAATAAAAATTAAGACAGACAATCCCAACTATCCAAAAGAATTGCACCCTTTGAGAAGTCCAGGCAGGTCTATTACATCCTGAGTCTCCTCTAGACTGGACTCTACCTATGGGCTGCTCTGGGTCTCCGAGTACACACTCGTCTTATAAATCATCAACGCTATAATAAAACAGATCCTCCAGCCTTCCTGAGCAACGTTGTATTTGCCTTTAAATTAGCTTCACCTACAAAAACAGCCAGCTGCCTAAAAGAAAGTTGAACAACTGGTTTCTGACTAGAATTGTTCCAAATGTTTTAGCATTCATGCAAAGCCACGTGGAAGAAAAAAGGAAAAGTCAAAAACCCAACAACTCATGTATCCTGGTTACCATCCTCAACTATAATTACAAAATTGCCCTTAAAACATAATTGCATAATTGGGCTTGGCAAGCATTCACCCAAATCTTTTGCAAATATTTCCACAGACTGAAGGAACAGGCGGTGGGCAGTCTGACAAGCCTGCCATGAGAATTTGTGCCCTCAGGACATGTTCCGAGCTATTACACTAAATACTCTGCATCACAGGCTAATGTTTCAAAACTGTAGTTGAGCAAGTGAAGTACCAGCATCTTGAAACAAACTGAGAAAAAGATTTTCAAGCTATTTTCACTGCACACATACATGGAGCAGTAATCCTTTAGAACAAAGAGACAGAGGAGGATACTGATCCCTTTTAACTAGTTACACAGAAACAATCCCCAGTTAGATGAAATTGGTTGACTTCTGGTAGCTAGAACCAAATGGAAGCTACCAATGCCTTGCCAGGTTACTTTCCCAGTATAGCACCCTGTCCCTTAAGAAAAAACCAACACAAAGCCCCCACAACCTCAAACACAAATACAGAAACACGTGGCCTGAAGGGAGCGAGGAGACCCAACAGAAGCCAGAAATGAAATCTGCAATACAGTAAGGCTGTTTTTAACAGCTGTGCATTATGCATTCAGCAGCACAGGGAATGCCAGCAGGGAGCCTTTATTAACACAGGCCTCGGAGTACAGTGTGCTCCTATCATGATTGGCTTCTCTTGAGAAAAGGCGCACACACACAAAGGCTTAACCCTAGAGAGATCACTCCAATCCTGTTGCCATTTCATCAGCTCCACACCACAACAGAAATCCGAGCATTTCTGTGATGTATCATCGACTAACAGGCAGTGTTCCACAGTACCTGAAATCTAATCTGCAATAGAAGGTTTGATCAGCAAGTTATGCCAGGTAGGGAAAGGGAGAAAAAATGCTGCACAAACCCACACAACAGAGTCACGCTACCAGTGTTGTTCTGCTATACAGACCTCAGGTACAGGGGAGAACTGTGAAACGCTCCTCTTGTGGAGGATGCTCATAAAAGCAAGCTGTTGTCAGGACACCCGTGCGCTCAGCACAGCAATCTGCACCTTCACTGCACATGTTTTAGGGGCCCATCAGCCCAAGGAACAGCTGGAAGCCTTGCTACAGATGCAGCGGCCCAGCAGGGTAACTCACTCCGTTTGGGAAGTTGGTACTGACAGCAGAAATCTCTTGCTAATGCTCTGCCTCTGCTACGAGACTTGCCTCTATCACAAACACTTGTTAGCACACCCAGCTCAGCACTGGGCAGACACCAGCGAAAAGGGAAATGCTCTCAGAATAGGCTCACCGCTTCTCCTGTATCAGGTGCTGATACAAGCTCTCTAGAGGTCTTGTCAACAGCTCTAAGTCACAGCTGGCTGCAAATCCTCAAAGTGTGGCCTGTCCTGGTGGGCAGCTCCAGTCCTCTCCCGCAGAAGTGAGATGCAATCACTGAAGTGACAAAAAGATACACTAGAGGCCTTAAAAAAAAAAAACAAAAATAAAAGGGCACTTTAGCACCAAACTAAACCAGTCCTTCCCCTGATTTGGGGGAAGAGAGCAATGAGAGGAAAGAGGATGGCATGAAATGTCCTGAGCCTCGCTCTTCTGACTCTACAAAGAAAAAGTCTCATGATAAGATAGGGAAATGAAATACCAACCTGAATAACTTGAAAACTGCCCTAGATGACTGAACACCAGCGTGTGCCTGGAGTGAAAGAAATAGCTCTGTATCATCTGTATTTCTTCATACCTCCTTTCTCTTTTCTTCTCCTCTCGTTAAGAAGTAAAACACAAAAGTCAGTATCCCCAATAACAAGATCTGGTTTGAGGCAGCAATAGCACGAGAAATTTCAAGCGGCTGTTTAATATGCACTGTTCTAGTTCCCAACAGCATAATAGATGGGGTTTTTCAAGCCCTGCACATCTGTGCATAACAACGCTTTTTTTTTTTAGGTGCTGAACAGAAAGAGCCAGGTAGCATTTATTAAAGAAGTTTCCTGGAAGTACTGGTACTGCAGGAACAAAACTCCCTAGGCCAGGGACCTCTACAAGGATTTGTAAGATAAGTGCTATGCACCTCTCATCACAATAGCAGCAAGTGCTTTAAAAATCAAAATATCATTGACTGTAATGTCATTACTCGATACAAATGCTCCTTTATCACTCTTTAAGCACAAAGAACCCCAAAACCGAGTCAGAGGGAGGTAAGGAATAGTTCCTTTCACAACTGGCAGGCAGAGACATGGTCTCTCAGTCACTCCCAGGCAGCCCACTGCCCCGAACACAAGACAGTCTTTTCTCCACGCGTTTTCTTGATTAATACAGTCTTCCACTCCTTTGAGGCTCAGTTACACCTGTGTCAAAGAGAGTAGCAATGATCAGGCACAGCTCAGTGTGAGTACAGGAAGTTACCCAGCAAACGCACCAAAAGATACCTGCTGTTTCAGTGAAGGGTTTTAGCAAGACAGTATGGTCTTGGTGACCACAAAGGATGCCCAGGAATTGCCCACATTGAGAACACACTCACTTTCCCCCGCCAGACAGGTAGGTCACTTACAGTCCTATGCTAATGCTTAGGTCACAAGATTTTGGACAAGGGCATAACAAGCAGTACCTCTCCCTAATTTTGTCACAGCCCAACTCTTGAGATCTCCCAGAATTCAGTCGCTAATAGCCAGGGCAAAACAACACAGACAAAAAAGAGTTAATATAAACAGAGAGAAGAGATCTGACCTAGAGGGCAAGCCATGCAGAGTACAAACATCTGAGAATCTGCACAAAGTCTCCTCGCCTATCATTCATCCACCAATTACACACCAATGTAATTAAATCAGGAAAGCTACGTTTAATTTTCCTATCATCACCCGATGAGATAAGAGCAGTACGTATGGGAGGGATCAGGCACAGGGGAAAGAGCTATTTATTAATAAGTTAAATCCTTTCAGATTTAAGAGCCTCTCTAGCTAAGAAAGGTCTGATCCACAAACACAACTTCTGGGTCTAATGAAGACAAATGAGACACCCCATCTCCATTTCTGTCCTGGGCTTGGTCCTTAAGTCTCTTCTTTGCTTTCAGAAACAAGTCTTATTAAAATTGCCAGGCGTAACTTAAACAGAAATATAGCTTTTGTTTAAACCCCATTTTTAGTCTATATATTTAAAACTGAAGAGCAGTCAGCTCTCAGCCATTATATTAACAAAGACAGCCACATTAATTTACGATTATTTCTAAAGAGCCTAAAGCTCCCTGTTTTCATGAACCGCAAGGCATTAGGGTGCATTTGCAGAAATCCAAGGCATGCTCCAGCCTGTTCTTCTGTCTTCTATCGCCTTCTCCCACATGAGGCAGGAAGAAATGCTGTGGTCCCTGTCCCCTGCAGAGACCAGTAATGCCTAAATAGGATCATATCAAGCTTTCTCTGCTTGCTAGCCACACACCCAGAACTGCTGCTCTGGCTGTTTTCTCTCCACTCTTCTCTGTTCATCCAATCCAGCCATGCTTCCTCAACCAGTTATTTAAAGCCCTGATTGAAAAATGTATCAGATCATAATAGTGGATGACTTCCACAGGATCAAGGTCTCAGTAACAAAAATCCTACAGGCTTTGATGCAACCATGGCTTTACCACATCATTTTTTTTTTTTAAACAGGAAGGGAAAAATATTTATAACAGCAACTATAAATATACATGCTACTGACTTTTCAACTTGTTGTCCTTGTTCTCAAGCTAAATTTAGTCTGCTATATCCTGTCCAGTCCTTGATGAAAAAGCAATACACACTCAAAATTGTGCAAATCCCACAGCAGGTAATTATACTTATCCAGGTACCTTACCAGATAACCAGATGGACAGGTAGATTCTCGTTTAGTGAGCTACAGAGGAAGTAATCTAATATAGTGATTACCCTCCCCCCCCCCGGCAGAAAATAATTGTTATTGCAGTAGGACAGTTCTGTGCTTCCGAATGAGAAAAGTGGTGTAGTTTATTCACAGTGTATATGTAGACCATGTACTCTGTGCCAAAAATGCTTTGAGGGTGTATGTGTACCTCTGAGCTACAAAGAACCATTCCCTGGCCACACCTGCTGTTTACCCACGTCCTTATTTTACATGCAGAAATGTTTGAGATATTGATTCAAACCTGGATGACTGCTTTCAAGGTCCAACCTGCATGTTAAAGAGCATCCTTTCATATCCTGAAGGCTCTCATTCCTGTGAGTGATTTCTTAGTCAAAACAAGGTAAATATTTATCAGGAACTGACTACCTAGAGAATCAGAGTTGTTAGTCATTCCACTGGTAATCTTAAGAAGCCTTAGTCATCACCATCTTAAGGTGATTTCTGCAAGGGCCAACACATGTTTCACCCTGGTTTAAGGGTCCCTGCCCGCGATTCAAAGTTTCACCCAGATGAGGACTCCCCGGCCACAATCTGACTTGTTTCACTCGCAGCAAGTTTTGCAACCTAAGCAAGAAACGCAATTCAGAGGATGCTCCTGTACAAGCATCGGCCGGTCTAGTAACCAAAATAAGCGCTCCAGAAAAATATATCTGTTTCCTCCAGCCTTGATAGCTGGGGGAAAAACAATGAAGGGTCGGGCTCTCCTCGCCTCCAGCCCTGCTGGCTCGGCGTGTTTCTCGGGCACCGGCCAGGTCTGCGACCCAGCCTTTGCTCCGTGCTCACAAATACATCGCTGCTAAAGGCTGGGTGGATAGGACAGGGAAAAACAGTTTCCCGGGGGCGAGACCCGCCCTGCGGCCGAAGACTCCCGGGGCGGGGAAAGGGTCCCCGGTGCCGCACCGCCGGGGAGCCCTGCTCCGGGGTCCCCGGCCGGCACCGCCGCTGCCCCCGCCCCGCGCGGTCCCTGCCCTACCCAGCATGGAGAAGATGAAGTCCTTCGCTGTGTGGATCTCCAGGGCTCGCTGGTCGTCGTACTCCCTCTGGTCGTGCTTGGTGAATTCCTGGATGAGTTTATTCAATTCTTCCACCCTGGCTCCCGATCGGAAATCCAGCTCCGGGAAGGGAGGCTTGGTGGTGGTGCCGGCGGACCCTGCCTTGCTGGCGAGAGGCGCCGCCATCTTCATGGGAAAAAA
>VWZZ01002401.1:0-58711 GCA_013399095.1 Psophia crepitans | reverse complement strand
AATTTAATTTTAAACTTCAACAAAAGCCTTGTCCTGCAAGTGGATTAATAACCGGCTGGGAACTCTGCTGGGAATTTTCCCGAGGCATTCTGTCTTTATTTTTTTTTTTGCCCCATAAGGTATCCCGAATATTTTCTTTTTATATATCTACATATGCACACACATATATATGAAGTAATTTTATCGCATGTCTTAGGAGCAATGACCAAGACAAAGTATCCCCACAGTTGCACTTGAGACCAACCCTGCCCAGAAGCTCCTGGGAGACACATAGACAAAGGGCAGGAGGGGAAATGGGATCTCAGAAGACTTGGCTGAGGTCAAGCAGCCTGTGGCAAGGAGCCCAGACCTCTGATCTCCATCCATTCCCCCATCATCAGGACTACATGCTTTTCTTATGTATGTATTTTTAATGCCTCCTAACTTTTCAGCCGGCAGTGTTTTTCTCCCCTTAGCCTGATCTTCTGTGCCTTGTCCCATCATTGAACATATAGAGCACAATCCGTTATTTACCTTAGTGCATCCACTGGAAGAATTGTCTGTCTTCCTGCCCAGGGAGCATACAAATATATTGTGTTAGCCTTCTACAAGGCATTTCAGATGCTATGGCACTGATGCAAACTGCTTGGATATGTATTATCCTCTCAAGATTCTTGGCAGGAAACAAAGCTTTCAGCTCAGTCCCAGACGACGGTAAAATGTATCTACCAAAATTGGGCATGAGGCATTCAGTGAAGAAACAGGAAGGTGAAATGAAGCTCAGTGTGAAGAGGTTATGGGCTGCTTTCTCTGATGCATAGTAAACACAGATGCTAGTGTTTAGATCTGAGCTTACGGATGCGGCCTGGTTCCTCTGGACCGCTAATCTTGATCAGAAATGGGAGTTCAGCACCTTGCAATGGGATCCAATCTGAAACAAGAATGACAATGACGGGTAGGTTTGGAGCCTGTAACTGAAACCACAGCCTATTCAAAGGTGAACGGGTGATGTCTCTGGCTTTGTCCCGTAACTACTTACACAGCTTCTGAGGGCACTGATCTGCTCATTATCTAAGAAATGATGTCCCAGAGGTAAAGGTAGGAGTGCGTGTGTGTGCATGCACATGCCCTCTGCTGGGCACACGGGCCCTATTGTGTTCAGATGCTGCTCACAGCTGACTCCAACACTCATCCACTGAGCCTCGGTGATCAGCCGCACTGTCACATGAACCTCTGCCCGGCACCATGTTTGGCTTTGACCAAGCACCCTTCTTTCATCTCCCTCCCCAGCAAAGCCTGCAAATAAAGACAATTAACTGATAGCATTAACATAATGCAGGACCTCACTCGCAGCAGAGCAGTTAGCAGTGTTGGGCGTTGGTGGCCTGTCCTGCAGGATTAGCTCTGCTAACCCAGCTCAGCCCATGGCCTCCCCCACTCTCCTGCTGTGCTCACTGTCTGCCTGAGCACTCGGGACCCCTCGCCCCCTGCCCCTCTCCGGGTGCCGGAGCCCTGTTGCTATTTCTCCGCAGTGCGTTCATCTGGGGTGGAAATCTCAGACAGGCGGACAGCTCCCTCTTGTGATGACACCGCTCCCACAGAAGTGACAGTAGCTCCCCAACCCAGGCCACTTCAAGACCTTCTGTTTTGCCCTGTCCATCTCTGGACATCTGCAAGTGCCCTGTGTGCCTGCTATAACCATTTCTAGCTGTGTGGGCATCCTTGTTTCTCTTTTGTGTGGTGCCAACTGCTAGCAGCTATGATGATGGCATCACTTGGCAAAGCAGCTGGACCTTCTGATACCAGATATACTTTTCATCCCTAACCCTCTTGCCTCATCTTTTTCAAGATTATGTTCTCCACAGGCTTCATGGACTGGGTAGCTTTCTTTCCTAGCCATATCTTATCTGCTGCAATGTATTTCAACACTAGGACTTCCAGTAGTTTCATGAGCATTTTGTCTCAGACTCTGTCTTTCAGTGGGCCTCCAAATGGTCACACTGACTCTCCACCCACATCAGTCACAGACTCAGATTATCATTTCCGCCCTCTTAATTTAAAATATTTAAATCCTATTCAGCAACAGTCTCATAGCTAGCTTTGATTGCTGGAATTCACCAAACACCTATTGGAAACAAAGTGCTTCAGAAACAGCTAATGCCAGAAGCAATGGAGATTTCGGTTTGATTGCCTTTTTTAATGGCATCTCTGCTTGAAGATCTAGTCACCTTCATATTTGCAGAAAGTTTCTGTTAGATCAGGGTGTTAACTGCTCCATGCTTCTTGCTCATCTGGAGCTTGTTTTATTCCTGGAATGATGCATTATTCAGAAATTGCTTAGAACCAAAGAATGTGGTTTATTTAGTGTCTGAGCTCAAACAACACTGTTCACCAAGAGCAGCATCGAACAAGCAGTTTTAATTTTCTTCATGAGCCTGTGACAGGTACTGTACCTCTCTGCTCCACCTCAGCACTAAGAGAAATCCTCCTGCATGAGAGGCGGTTGTACTTGCAAAAGGAGGAGTATGTTTACTACCTTCCTTGGAAACCTTTGAATGGGCTTGGGTTCCTCAGCAGCCAGTGGGATCTGCTGCACTGTCACGTGCTTGTTAATACCCTTGAAACTGCATCGGCTTGCAATGTTACCTCATCACATCAGTGCAATTTACGATCTCTGAATAAATACACAGTTAATTCAAGTCTTACATAAATCAAGCACTGGGGATTACTTGAGCAAATAAATGAGAATGAGGTTGCAAGTACGGTTGACCAGGAGTTTTTCTACCAAATCTTTTTTCTTTCTGAAATGAAACTCTCTGTGGAAACATTACAGCATGCTCAAAGGTCCTCCTATGAGCATTATTTGGGGCCTAGGAATCTAGGAAGTTGTTGAGGCCCCATCCCTGGCAGTGTTCAGGGCCAGGTTGGATCGGGCTTTGGGCAGCCTGGTCTAGTGTAGGGTGTCCCTGCCCATGGCAGGGGAGTTGGAATTAGATGATCCTTGTGGTCCCTTCCAATCCAACCCATTCTACGATTCTATGACTCTAATCTGTGGTTCTGCCATATGGGGCCCAGGACTTACAAGTGAGGACATTCACCTTATTCAGAAAAGGAATTCAACACCCTGACCCCTAAACTGTTTCTCAGCTGCACTGGAATCTGTCCCTCTCACATGCAGTCTTCCATTCTCTCATGTGTTTTCTCTTTCCTTCAAAGCACCTCCCTCTTTTTCTCCTGTAAAACAGTCTTCCTCTTCTTTTCCCCCTGCAGAACAGATATCCTTTTTTCTACTCAGCACTACTTCCAGCATTTAGAAATAGAACAGGCCACAGAGAAATGAAGCGAAAGAGAAGAAATAACTGTTCTCACTTCTGTAGCATGACCTAAGACCTCAAGATGCTTTTCACACTTGAACAGGCTGTCTCAAAAAACTGCTGGATAGCAAGTATTACTACCACCATCCTAAGACTGGCAAAAGAGTTCTGCAGTAGCTATGAAGACCACTTGGTCCAGGACGCCAAGGGAGAAAGATCAGGCAACCCAGGGCCTGACACTCTCTGTATCTCATTGAGATGCTGCAGATGGGTAGGGGGAATTAATTGGAACAAGATAGAGAAGTAAGATGGAGCCTCAGATACATCATCTTAGGATATTTCACTGCAGCTGGTAATTAGAGTATGATGCAGAATGAGCTAGATTCATCCCTTGTTTCATAGAAATTGTACCCAGATTTTCTGAAGCTAAAAGTAGACTCAAGAAATATCTTCCCTTTCTGTACGTAGCACTGAAGCAGCTGTAGCTCAAAGTTTCATGTAGGAAGGGGCTTTACCAGGAACAAAATTACTGACTGGAAGTTCTCTGTTTTTCCAATCTGGTGACTGCAGTTTCTGCTTCATATTATTGTGGTACCTTCTAAGCTGTTAAACGGCCCTTTGTGCCTTGTGTTGCAGAAACCTGGTCTTGGCCTATAGAACAAGCTGTCTGTGCAGATAAGAAGAGTGACACAGAGCAGGGAAGTGAGCCGTGCAGAGGGAGGCACTCGCTCAGCAGTAGACCAAGGATCCTGCTGTGCCATCCTCCTCGCTCTGCCTCACTGGCTCTGCACCCAGCTCTGCTCTGCTCTCCCACTGATAACTGAACCCAGGCTGAGATTTCCCTCTTTTCCCTTTTCTCCTCCCTGCACACTTTCTCTGTGTGGCTTTAATTGCCAGATCTGTGGTGGTCCCAGGAGGAAGAAGCCCCGAGTAGCATTTCACATTTATCAGGACCTCACTATCATTAGGCTGCCCTGGTAATATCCTTACGTACTTCAGCTGCTTCGCTGTTCTTCAGGTCTGCCCCTCCACTAGCAGTCCCTAGTCTGGTTCTTGAGTGAGGCATTTTGGTACTCCTGGACAGGATTGGAATGTCACACCATGCCATGACATCGCCAAAGCACTCCTTGTGCTTCTCTGCATCTGGACATCCCCTCATTTTGGTACCAGAAACCTTGCCTCTATTTCACACACCCCAAAAATATCTTCAAAACAGCAGTTACAGTAGTAGAATTCAGGCTCCACAAGGCTGGAATCAACAAAGCCTGAGTTTAGTGTACACTCAGGGCAAAGAAAGTCTTCCAGATGAAGTTTAGACTCATGATTCTCTCCCTGGATCTGCGATTCAAGTTGCAGGCTTTAAAGGGGCAGGACTTGGAAGGAACTGTTGTGAACATAAGTCACACAGGCCCACCAGAGCACTCCCAGACTCTGGAGATGTGGAGCTGGCAAGGTATTTGGCTCCTGATCTGTATCCAGGGCTCCCCCTTGCCTTCGCCATTTACACAGGAAAGCCAGTTTCATTCTGGCCCACAGATCTCATTAATTTCACCACCTGGAGCTATCTCCACATGAGGACATGTGTGGTACCAGCTGCAACATTTGCCAACCAAAACAGCATGGATTATACTCAACTCTGTGCCTCTCCAAACATCTAGTGTGTCCCAGATATTTTCCAGAGACCATGAAAAGCTCTGCCTGCCCTTGTTCCCCTTCCAGTCACCAGAGACTTTGTCTAAGTTGGTGTCTGTAAATAAAAATCTGGGTGATTTAAAGGCACAGTTTCCGTATGCAAAGGATTGTGGCAGATCGATATTACCCAGCACACACCACAATCTTGAGACAGTTTTAAAAAAGGGGTATGTTGCCTCCTTGACAGACTTCAACTTTTCCTCTGGATTAAAAAACAATAAATGCCTCACCCTCTGAAGAGCTGTGATCTCCTACATCCTGTCAGCAGAACACAGCATCCAGCCGGCCACATGGCAGTGGAGCTGTGCTCATTAAAATCTTTTGAAACAATGGCATTGCATCTGTTGTAGCCAGCCTCAAAGTACCCATACTCAGGATGCTTAAAACATTTTCTAAAAGAATAGCAGATGCTTTGGCATATCCCAAGCTAGAAATATATCTAGCTCGTATACCCACCAGGGCTTTTGAAGTAAGGTTCTAAGAAGCAGACTCCTGATTCTCAACCAGCTTCAGACACTACTGAAAGGCCCCAGCCAGATCATTTACCATTCTTGCCTCCGTGTCCTTTTTTTTTATTTTTTTTGTAAAAATATATCGATGACCTGTTTATCTCGTTGTTAAGTGTAATTAGATTGTACACAGATACCTTTGAATTTGATCTGATGAACTTCATAGTCTGTAAGTGGGTTAGCTCAGGGTCTCTGTAAGCAAAATTTGGAAATGTTTCTGCCACTCATTTCTTGGGCTTTTGTCTGTTTTCTGACGTTAGTTTTGTTTTAAAATTGGGATTATCTCAAGTAGTAAAATTTGGATTCAGATCCGAGCAGTGTTGAGCATCGTAGTGCTGCACTGAAGATAATGCTCTGGTACAGGAATATGGTCAGAACATGAAACCCCTGTGTGCAAATTCCCCCTACACAGACAGGATACAGCATGCTGTTTGTGTTTGGTTCCATATATAATAAACTCTAGTGGGGAAGATCGGAGAATACAAACAGCAGTATATGATCCCTTACACATCTACATGTATTACGTATAGCTTGACTACACTCATTGCTATTGTTCATTTGTAGCTAATTACTTGTATTACAGCAATATCGAATGGGAATCAGGGCCCTATTGTACTGGAAACCAGACATAAACATAACGAAGAACTGGTCATTAGCATTTCTGTTTCATTTCACAGTATGCTCAGAGACCTCACTCAGCAACTCTCTTCCTACCCAGGAGCTTAGAAAAACCAGTGAGTCTGTGCTTGCAGTGATGTGTAGATCAGGGCTGAGAAGAACCAGTTACACCATTTCTCCTGTGCCTACACTCTGCTCACAAGGTGGCTACTGGCAGCAATTTAACCCTCACATCACATTCTGCAGGTCCTGAGAAGATTCCAGCATGCTGCTTTTCATGCGGACTCTGTTAAATAACAACTGTCCTTGTGATTCAGACATACCTGCTACTTCTTTGGAGCCTCTTAAGGTACCAATCTCAGCATCATTTGTTATTTGAAATCCCACATTGAGTTCACAGGTGACTCGGTTCTCCAGACCATTGGGTAGTAGTTATAGATGTAAAAAGATGGGTATTTTTCCAAGTTAGAAAACAAGAAAGGCTCCAGTCTCCAGACTCTTTCCTATGTCCCTGGAGAATATGCTTCTTACAAGTTGTCATAAAGCAGTGGGGAAAAGGAGGTTTGCAGGAAATGCTACAATTCCCTGTGGCAGCATCCACACAAAGAGGAAACACAGTCCCTTGGGCATGTGTTGAAA
Source organism: Psophia crepitans (assembly GCA_013399095.1). Taxonomy (NCBI): domain Eukaryota; kingdom Metazoa; phylum Chordata; class Aves; order Gruiformes; family Psophiidae; genus Psophia; species Psophia crepitans. The sequence continues at coordinate 51,960 of VWZZ01002401.1, read as the reverse complement.
GCCAATAATTGCTTTCCTCTGCCTTTCCCCACATTGTGCTTCTTCATAAAATACCCTAATCTGCAGCTGATTGTCAAACCACTGACTTGTATACCAATTTCCCTTTCATTAGCATGAAGATCTAAGAGCTCACTGAGTGTCTTTCTATAAAAATATATTAACATAAAATGAAATCCAGGAGACCTGAGCTCTACTGCTCTACTACTATTTAACTGCTCTACTCCACTGAAAACCTGTCTGCATCTGATGGCAAAAAGGATGTTCCCTGGCCACTGCAGACAGATTAAGAGCTTGGGGTTTTTTTGTGTTGCTGAGAAGCAGCATTCAGAACAGCTCTGGCTAGTAGATAGGTTCATATCTGAGGAAGGGAAGACCAGAGATGGACAAACACAAGGCAACAACAACCTACAATGACAAAAATCTCCTGTAATGCTTGTGAAAGACTGCACGTGTCAGATAAACATTCCAGTGGTCTGTAATAAGGAGGAGTTTGTGTCCTGAACACAGGACTTGTCTGCCTGGCAAGATAGACAATTGCAAATGAAAAATAATGAAAAAATGTGAGGTGGGGAGGAAGGAAAGTTACGGAGAACCAAGGGAATTCTGCTTTTCACAGAAGGAAGGTATCAGTGAGCCAGGACTTGGCCAGAACTGCAACATGCACGAATGCGTTTTTCTAGCTTTAGTTAACATATAAATCTAATAACTAAAATAATTTGTTTCCTGCTTCCAGGGTTGCACACTGTCGCGGTTCAGCCCCAGCCGGCAGCTGAGCACCCCGCAGCCGCCCGTCGGTGGGATGGGGAGGAGAGTGGGAAAAACTCGGGGGCAGCCTCCACAAGTTGAGATAACGACCCTTTAATGGGACAGAAAAGGGAAAGGGAAACAACAACAAAGCAGTAGTAGCTATAACGGGACGTAAACAAAGGCGACAACAAAGAGAACGATTTACCCATCAACGACCGACCAGAGGACCGGAGGCTCAGCCCGCAGCCAGCCCGCCCCGGAGCAGCACCGCCCCCGCCCACGGCCAGCCCCCTTTATGGGGTGGGATGGCCCGGGCTAGCTCGGCTCACCTGGCCTGGCTCCTGAACATTAACCCTGTCCTAGCCAAAACCGGGACAGGCATGCTGTGTTCTGCTTGCTGGAATGACCTGAACTGTGCAGTGTTTTGTCAGCGAGCAACTGACATACAAATACTCGAAATATAAATGGGTCCCTGGGAAATGAAAAAGGCCCTTTAGTCAGAGATTATCAAACACCTTTTGTCATGTGGGCTTTCAAATCATGGGTATGCAATGTGGGGATACCTGTTGGGAAAGACCTTTGTAACATTTTCCTGATTTATTTTTTCTCAAAATAGCCACAATATCCTTTGGTGCTAGAATCCTTCTGCGACTCCAGTTCTGAAAGCCTGGCGTGTTGTCACCTGGGAAAGAAAGTCACTGTGTTTTCCTCCTCCCTCCTCAGCTCTTTTGCAGACACAGGCAAATCCTGACATTGCTGCTGTCATCTTTCTTCCATTTTCCCTGCTGTGAACTTGTAAGAGGTGAATGAGGACAGATGCCTAGACATTTGCTATGACTTCTGTTGTTCTGAGCTCTGCAAATGCATCTGGCAGCCTTAGATGTACTGCTTAAACTCAGGGGAACTCTGGCAAAGAGCACTAGAATAGAATAGAATAGAATAGAATAGAATAGAATAGAATAGAATAGAATAGAATAGAATAGAATCATTAAGGTTGGAAGAGACCTCAAGGATCAACCAGTCCAACCGTCCCCCCCGCACCTATTAACCACTAAACCATGTCCTTCAGTACTGCGTCTAACTAGTGTCAGGCACTGTTCAGCATGTCCCCCGTCAGGTGGTGGAACAACAAATCTGTTGAAAAGCATACAACTGCATGAAACAAGGTCTTTTCCTCGAAGGTTCTATAAGAACAGAGCAAAAGCAGTTTGCATAAACAGAAAAAAAACCAACCCAGAAATGCCCATCAGAGATGGACGAGTCCAAAAGCAGATATTGTATAGACATTACTTAAAGCCTGTTGACCAGAGAGTTTGGAAGAGGAGCTTAGCGTCACCCCTAAATACACTAAGTGTATGACAGCACCCCACCATGCTCTGAATGCAAGAATTCCTCAGAAGCTCAAGCATGTTAACCGTGAGGCTGGACCTGTAGCAAATGACTGCACAAGTCAGACCTAGTTCTCCTTACAGTTACGTGACAGTATTGATGTCTGTGAGCTGGGAGTAAGGGTGCAGAGTACGGTTTGGGGAGTCCTAGTGTCTAGTAGGGGAGGAACAAACAGGCTGTGTACAGCACAGTCTGCTCAGGAGGGGTCTGTAATTGTGGCTGAAAGACCAGGCTGCTCAGCTAAGGGAAGTAAACAAGGAATTGATTAGTTATTGCTGCATTACACATGCAGTCATGGTTTCTTGCATGCAAGCTTCCAGGGTATGATCAAACTCCATTATCAGTTTACAGCGTGAGCCTATGAAGCTGTAATCCAAAGTAAAGCTCTTTGCACCTCCCTAGAACTGCAGAGTTTAGGTGGGAACCGGGGTCTGTCAGCAAGAACTCCATGCAGGACCAAAACCTTAGCTTTTTTCTGCCTTCCTTGGCTATGTTACGCATTTTCACGGGGTTATGAGGATGGTCCCCTGTGATTTCATGCTGTCTTTTTTCCCAGAAACCAGATCACTGGTCTCTGCTGTCTGGTTTTGCTTTTCTTACTCTAATGAGTGTGCATTGTAAACAGAGGTGTGAAGCATAATAGAACCCCCTGGAAGTATTTGTAAATAAAAGGCTTTTAGAAACCTTTTATAAGGAAACCCTATAGACATTAATAGATAGTGAACACTTTTCTATAGGCATTGTTTTTCCACTAGTCTATACAATTCAATAGCAAATTATATTCCTGCTATCAAATCCCAAAGATGATTCAGAAAACCATTAGAAAGGATCTAATTCTCTGTAATTTCTGCAGTAATTAAGATAAAAGCCTTTCAGTGTCTCCTCTATTACAGTTCATGGGATTTTTCCACAGGAAAATAAATGATCAGTTTAAATTCTCCTTGGTTACTTAAGCAAAGCAAAGCCAGCAAATGCTGGATGTTTTTTCAGGAAAAAGAATTCCTTTCATTTCTGTGGGAAATGTACTTAATTTGGGGAGACAGTGATGGCCAAGGATTAGACTCGCTGTTTGTGATTTTTGTAACAGGACATCAAACTCTACCTTCTGCTCAAGCCAAACAACTTCAGTGATTTTGCTGCATCTTCCCTCTGGGCTGGCAGGGAACGTGTGCTTGGTGGAGGCTTTGCACACAGCAGCAGGTCCCACTCCATTAACACATGGCAGCTCAGCGTTGCAAGAACTCAGAGCTCTGAGGACCGTGGCGTGCCCGGAGAGCGGCAGAGTGCTAATTGAAACACCACGAGTGTTTTTCCCCATCATGTGCTTGGAAAGCTGTTTGAGAATCAGCTCAGCTCTGTGCCTACCTGTACCTTGTCCAGGAAGCAGAGACAATGTCTCTGGAATGTTGTGCTGAGCTCCTGAGAAACCCAAATGTTTCTTTGCTCCTATTCCCCATGTTTGCTGCCTCAGGGGAGGCACAAATGACCCCTGCAGAGAACTCACTGCAGAGCCTTTGGAAGAGGTCACACTGTGAGAGAAGAAAGGTCATAAAAGCCATGGTGACGTCTCAAAGAGCTTAAAGGCAAAAGTCACTCTGTGCCATGCTTTGTTGGACTTCCCCTTGTGAGGCTGTGACCTATACTTTGGACTACATAAAGCTGAGGGTTGGGCCTCTGTAGAATCTTGACCTTGCTGACAACAATAAAAGATTTTTTACTGACTTTCCTGGGTTTCTGGTAGGAGAGATTTGTCTGTAGCCCTATCATAAGCCCACTCCAGGTAGTGCCCTCTCTGCCCATGCCAATGTTTCTTCCTCCAGGCTCCTTCTCCACCACTCTTTGAAGCTGATAGGGAACTGCTCGCAGTAAAATGACAGCAATAACAGCTTATGCTGTGTGGCATTTCTCAGTCCCGGTTCTCTTCAGAGACAAGTGTTTTAATACCACTGGCCTTTTACATGCAGCTTACAGCTAGCTCTTCCTTGGAGAAGCAGGAGCTGAAGCTGGTTACATAACGCAGCACTTTGGTCTTCACTGGTTCTTCTATCTGTATCTTTCCCTATCTCATTATCTGCTTCCCAGACACAGTGTGAAGGAAGCTACTCCTGTTTCCAGGATCTGTAGATGGCAGATGCCAGCTGATGGTACAAGAAGGTCATTGGGGGCCAGGAGGGCCGTGGCAGCCTGCAGAAAATGGCTTATCAAAGATGTTCATCACCTCTGCTTACCAGGGGGCTTTCAGAGGTGTTGGATACGCTCATCAGTAACACAACGTCCTGCTGGAATTATTGCATCAATTAGCCACATGAAAAATGTCTTCCTGCTCTCTCCACTTCAAACAGATCCTTCCTCTCAGTACGTAGTGCCCTCTTCATTTTTATTCCAGAGTGATTTATTTCATCTGGTGGCACAATGCAAAATTTCCTGGCCTAGCATTGATACCAATGACCTATTTTGCTTCCGTGTACCAAAGTGTGACTTTGATTACATCACTGTCCCAGCCACTCTAAATCCCAGGCACTTAGCAGCAAACTTAAAGTAGGTCACAAAAAGTTCAGAAACAAATGGCTTACAAAGCTAAATCTTCCAACACGTCAATGCCTGCACTGTACAAGCAAGTAAACTGTAAATTCTCACAGCACCACTAGAGAATGTCTTTCTAATACTCCAGAGACCAAAGAAGAACAGAGGACTCTCTGAATTAGCTGTTTCTGCTTTTATTAATTTTAATGGCTTTTGCTTGATGCTTTGTGAAATTACCATAACTCATGAATGGTGCTCCTTTTTCATTTGACATTGGGAGGGTGGGGGAAAGGACACGACTCAAGGATTTTTCATTTTACTCCAGATTAAATTGTTCTATGACTTTAGGGAAGCCACCATACTTGCCCCCCCACTTGCCAAGCCAAATACATTATTTGCTATGCAGGTGAGTCGAGTGCTGCTGACTCTAATTCAAGTCCCTTTACAGTCTGCCTATGTTTGAGGTCTTGTGGAAGTCCTCTGGGGAACCTTACTGTGCTGTTGACCACAATGAACATCATGATGCTTCGAGACGCCCTGCTAAACTGGAGGATTCAGAAGATTCAGAAATTCTCCTGTGGCCAACAACCACCACTAGCAATTTCTTCTCTATGTTCATTTTGATTAGGAGTTAGCACATGACTACAAAGTCATCGTTTCACAATGAGTACTTTTCCAGTTCAGAGTGACAGAAGTCAGACCGCGCCAATGCGTTTTTTCCAGAGTTTCCAGGGGCTTGTTTTAGCTACCTGTACAACTCCCAATTCAGCTGTATCCAAACCGTCATAAATCCTTTCCTGCTATTTTTAAAGGCAGGTATTTTGTTCCTATGTGGCAGTGAGTCCTCACATTTTCAAAAGCCTTCTGCCCAAAGGTGATATTTGCCTTCGTGCACAGTGTAAGTGTACAAGAGTTCTCACAGTACTTTTTAGTGAGATTTTTGCTGTGCACAAGTCTTCCAGCAGCCCATTTACATGAATGAGTTTCAGCCACAAAAAAAAAAAAAAACAAACAAAAAACCAAACAACCCAAATAAAAAATCTATTTCAAGATTTTGAGCTGAAAAGCACTGTGTAAGTGCCTAGGGTTATTTTCAATTAACAATATCTAATTCCAAGCACACCATGAATCATATTTTTCTTCTGTCTTTAGAATCAACATATTAATCCTTTGAAACAAAAATGGCTGCATTTTAATGAGAGTTTAAAAGGGTGAAAGTTCTGCTCTAGTACACTGAGCATAATAGATTATTTTTGTGATGTGTATCTTCCTTCCACTCACTTTAATTTTCAGAATGATATCTGGAGAGCAGCCTGTTTTATCTCTAGTCTCTTCTCATTCACTCCACTTAGCTTTCAGTGTGCATATCATAATTAATTTCAAGTTGATATTTGTTATTCCTTATGGGCAATATTTTACAATAACACCAAAAATATTACAGTGTCATCCTCTCCAGGTTGACTTGCACAACGTATCTTAGAGAAGTATTCATTTTAATTGTGTTTTTCCACATTACTTCCTGGCACTAGCACATAAAGAATCCCTTGTTAGATTAAGTCCTCAGCTGACGATATGGGGCATTAGCACAGGAAAGCCTTCCACTGCCTGGCACAGACTCCATGCCTGGCATAGATCTGCAGTGGGTTGGCCCATGCCTGTCCTCCTTCAGTGGCATCAAGTTGTATGATGTGGTTTGCAAGGGAAAGAGTAACGTTGTGCACCAGTGAAACACAGTAAGGCGATGCTAGCAGTAGGGGTAGGACAGAAGCCACACACTATGAAGGAAATTTCCTATCTCATTCATGCAAGCCTGATACCTTGTCCATGTGCCTTGCCTGCATATGATTGTCCATGCCTCCTCCTCAGTGTGATTTTGTCCCTCTCATAGCCTGGTTCCCTGTTGCTGTAGCTGAGTATGAGTGGGCAGTGTGTCCAAGTGGTCAAGGCAGCCCATAGCATCCTGCTTTGTATCAGAAATCATGTGGCGAGCAGGACTGGGGCATTGATCGACCCCTGTACTCAACACTGGTGAGGCCGCACCTTAAGTACTGTGTTCAGTTTTGGGCCCCTCACTACAAGAAAGACGTTGAGGTGCTGTAGGACATCCAACAATGGCATGAAGCTGGTGAAGGGTCTAGAGCACAAATCTTACGGGAAGCAGCTGAGGGAACTGGGGTTGTTTAGCCTGGACAAAAGGAGGTTGAGGGGAGACCTCATCGCTCTCTCCAACTACCTGAAAGGAAGTTGTAGCTTGGTGGGTTTTGGTCTCTTTTCCAAAGTAACAAGCAATAGGACAAGAGGAAAAAGCCAGGGGAGGCTTAGATTGGATATTAGGAAAAATTTCTTCATCAGAAGGGTTGTCAAATATTTGGAGCAGGCTACTCACTCACCATCCCTGGAGGTATTCAGAAGACATGTAGATGTTTGCATTTTCCCGTGGTGTACAGACAGCTACAGTCTGCCTTCAAACAGCATCTTGAGCTGAGCAAAACTGGCTTCTTTGTTTTGTGGGAAAAGGGAGATTTCAGAAACGTTACTCTGAGGTTTAAAGAAAGAGCCTACCTTTCTGCAGAAAATCAGACTGAATGAGCCAGCCATCTCTCACGTTCCTTTGTTTACTCCAATCAGGGTATGTAAACAACATGTTGCTAGAGGAGAAGAAAATGAAGACTTTAAGTATGCAGAAGAAAGGCTCTAACAGCTGCTCATGGAAGAGTAAACCAGAGACATAGGAACAGTTTGCAAAATGTTATGGATAAAACTATAATAAATCATGCCTTCAGACAGACCAGCCCAGGTATATTATAAGCAGAAGTTACAGAGCCATTGACACATACTGCATTGTGTGTAACAGGCAAACAGAGATGGGCAGATCCATAATGCAGAGGTGTTATGGAGATGGATAGATGGCTGGCTGACCAACATTTTGGCTGTAATACACAGTGGTTGGTGACTATGATACTGACTGATCTGTGTATCCCTACCTATCTATGCTCTGCAGGTAATTTAGCTCCTGACTCTTTGAGCTATCCTGTTCTTCCTTGCTCAGTTATTACTGATGGACTGTGACTTTTTAGTTTGTTTAGTTTTAAGTATATTTACTCAATTTCCAGCAGGAAAGCTGTAATAGAAACTGTGCCTCACAGCATGTTGAGGAGTTGATGCTGATGACTGTGTATTAAAGCCAAAAGGTTGGTCAGCCAGTCAGTTGTCTGTCCATCTCCATAACACCAGCACAATTTATTGTAAAATTTGGGTAGCTGTCTCCAGTTCTCCCCATATAGTTCCCTACAATGAAAATGTCAGGTGTGAGTAAAACCTCATTTTCTTGCGGGCAGGTTTCTCTAACTACATCAGCTTGCCTTTTCTAACCAGCTTACTCTGTGTTGGGACATTCCACTGCAGTGTGGGTTCCTCAGGCAGATCTGTGTGAGCCTGCCCGAGTAAAGAAATTTCAACCTTGGGTATCTGTCTGTTCAAGGGTCCCCCACTCCAGAAGGGAATGTAGTCAGCAACTATGCATTCATCAGTGAAAGCAGAGGGTGAAAAGAGGCCTCCAAATTTAAAATACAATTGTGTGCGTGCAAATCCTTGCAGGTGTAAGAATTTGGTCCTGCTTAGTTACCAAAATTAAGGGTGGGTAGAACTGTAGCTGTAAGCATGAGGCAGTCAATGACAACACAGGGGCACTTGTCAATTTTATTCATACCCAGGAGCCATCAGATGGTCTGTAGTTGTATGTGACGTAAGAGAGTAAGTGAACATGTGTTCTGTCAACAATCTGCTGAAAGTTTTAGTCCGCTTTGGATTATAGACAAATCTACATAGATACATTACAAGTGACACCAAAAAATCATATCCTTTCTTCCATTAGATTTGCAGATGTGCAGAGTCCCTCTCCTGTACTGATTCATGGCAGTGTCTCCTTGCTTCTCTGCTGGGTCAGGTCCTCCTGCGATTTTCTTTCTCTGCCACATCCACTTACCCAGGCTGCAATTGCTCTGGAAGCGACTGATGTCACTTGTGTCCAAATCAGCTCAGGACAGGAGAGAAGCAGTAGACAGGAAAGGACAATGCTACCAGTGTTAGTACACTTATTTGTAATGATGGCTGGATTCTCATAGCTCATTTAGACAGAAGCAAATGAAAATTAATTTGCTAATGGCAATTAACCCTATAGGCATAACGGAGAGCTTGCAAGACCTGATCCTGTTATGACTCTGAGATTTCAGATGTAATTTTCACTGAGTTCAATCAACTTTCTCTGGATTTAACAAGGAAGATCAGTCCTTGCTTTCAGCACGCTGTTTAAAATATACATGAGAATTCTTCTCTCTATTGTGGCAGAACAAAAGCCATTCTCAGAGCTCTAGCTGGAGAGGCTTTGGGGCAAATTGCATGTCAGCATGTTACCTCAACTGACTGATTTCTCTGCTGCACAGATGAGCAACTAGGAGTCATCAACTTCAGCTCATCACAGGAATCAGAGCACCTGTCCCTTTGCACTCTGTGCTCTGCATGAGATGAAAGAAAAAGCAAGTAGATCAGTGCTAGTGAAGCAGAGCAGCTAAGTGTAGCACTGAACAGTCTTGCTACACCCCTGGCCTGGCCTGACTGGTCCCTGTTGAGCCAGATTTGCACCTCTGCCAATTCAGGTACTGAGCATCAGTTCAGTGCTCCTACTCTCTCTTAACAAGCGCCTCCCCTAAGAGCAGAGATGACTAGCTCTTAGTAAGTGAGGAGGTGGTTTTATTACGTTGATGAGGTGAAAGAGAAACTAGAAGGAAGACAAGATTTCAGAGCATCACTTTCAGGCTGCATTTCAGCATATCAAGCATTTAGCAGCAATACTGATTCCCACAGCTGGTACCCATTCACTTGCTGCAGTGAAGTCCCTTGGTTGTACAAGGGTCTGAGACCTTGCTTAGCAGACCATACAGTTTCATTCTTTAGCTGTTTTTGTCGTCATAAAGCCAGATCAATTCCCTATTCTGGTTCTTAGCATGGGCCTCAGAAACAGTTTCACTGATAAAATCAAGTGGGTAGGTGGGGTGAGATATAGGGCATGAGAATTCCCTAAATAATTTTGTGTGCTACATCTTCAGAGTATGAAACCCTGCCCCATAATGACATCTCAAAGGATGTAGTTCACCTGTACACAGAAGGGTAGCTCAAGAGCAGCATGCAGTTTTAATGGTCTGATTCGTTCTTAAATAGTGCTCATGTCAGAAATGTTTTACGCTAGCACACAAGGGCTGGTTATGAATTCAAACCCTACTGTGTCAGATGCTATACCAAAAAAAAAAAAAAAGAGACGATCTCTGCCTCAGAGAGCTCTCACACAAGTATAAGTCTGTGAAGAAATAAAGAAACAAGGTAATATTGGCCAGCATGACAGATGGAGAGTCCTGCCCCCTCAATCACATTCCTGTTGGTGTTGTAGGAAAGGACACTTTCAAAGAAGTGAAAATCACAAGTTTGTTTTCTTTTTCTCCCTTCATGTGGAAGGCCTATAGAAATCTCAGATTTGTATCGTGTGACAGGCTGATTGGCATGGTTTCAGGGGACCCTTCAACCTATCTAAACCTTTTGTTGTGAGAGTCATGGCATCAGGGACATGGTAGGCATTGTCCTGCAGTCTCACCATATTTGAATCTGATTACCCTTGGCTAAGCTGGATAACTCCTGAGACATTTTCCTCGTCTCTTCTCAAAGCCAAATACTGAAAGCTACAGAAACAGAGCCAGGCTTGGCCACAGCCAGTGAAAACACACAAGTACACACAAAGTGAAAGACCTGGTAAGTTTTCAAGAGTCTCAGAAGCCTTGTCATTTTTCTGTCATGAAATGCTTCGCTTTTATTGTAATGCAGAAGTAAGTGTTGGAATCATGGCACTGACGATGTATTTATTCACAGGTCTGTCACCATAAAAAAAATACAACCCTTCCTTTTACTACAGACAACAAACTTCATAGCAAAACTCTGTTCCTGCTGCAAATGAATTCAGCCCAACTGTTTTCTTCTCCAAACAAAATGGGTATTTTGACATCTTGGAGACATGGCTGCAGTGTCACTAATGTCAGTTAGCTAAAGCTCTCAAAAACTCTGGTGCTTCAGCCAGCTGCCAAAAGGAGGGTTTAGAAGACTAACTTTAAGCAGAGATACTTGGAAAGGTTGCCTGGCAGAATTAAGACATATGTTATTTTGGAAGAGCCACTAGTAAACTTTGGAGCTGATCTAACAACCACTGAAGACCTCGACGTAAACCCATTTGTTGACTTCACTCTGCTGTAGATGGGTTCTCATGAGGCAGAACCCGGGATGAAGTAACAGAGTGCTTTTATGATCAAAAGAGGATAACGGAAGGGGATACATAAGACTCCTTGCAAAGCCCTGCAGGCAGGATGTAGGTGAGACTGGAGTTGCTTGGAGATGGAAATTGGGCTCTAACCAATAGCCTTGAGCAATGTTGCAGCCATTTCCTACGACTTCATGACCAAGCAGTTTCACAGGACTCTCCCCCTGCTCTGGATCTTTGCCCTTGTTCTGGTGACAATGTAATGTATGACCTCAGGGACTACTAGTCAGTGAGATTTTGAAAGGCAGTCTGCAAGATGGTAGATTGCAGAGTGAAAGTGGAAAAGCCATTCTTGATTCACTCCAGGTGGAAGTGCTGGTAACCCAAAAGCAGAGAGTTTCCCTTTGGGCAACCCTGAACCATTTTGGGAAGCCAAATCAAAGTTCATGCTTGGATACCTACTTAAATCCCCTGAATTTCAAGAGATGCTGCTCCCACAGCCAGCCAAAGAGTAATAGATTGAAAAAGGTAAATGTCAGTACATCTTGGGTGAGCAGAAATGCCTAGGCTCAGAGACAGGCTATGGTGAAGTGTGAATTCAGTATAGAAGCATCAATATTTCAGTCCTTCAAACATCAAGAAGGCTCCTGCTTCTTTTTCCAACTGATTAGGCAATAAGATGAAATACTGGGCTCAAGGGTAGCTGTTATTCAGCTGTATCTTGTGTATCGTTGCATTCAGAAGAGATTTTATTAATCTGTCATGAGAAACAGGTCCAGATAAACTTCAAAGCTGTGTGGGAGGATGCAGCTGTGAAGCACACAGCAACAAGACCCCCAGCGCAGCAGACTGGGTGTTGCCCTAAGAAGATGGCAAATAGGGTACTGGGGACTGGCTGGATAAGAGCCCCACTTTTTTCCCTGTGCCAGGATCCCTATCAAGCATGCCACAACACTCATTGTAGAGATTTAATTTTGGGAATTTCCCCCACAAGTCTGACCTAATAAGACATAGCAATGTCTGCGTGTGGCTTCTGCAGCTGCCTTGTCATTAGAGGTGCTCATTTCTCAGACAGGCATGTGATTTCCCATTCCCTGGGTTAGAAAACAAAGTAATATTCCACTGAATCCAAACCTGCTCTGGTTTAGGGAGAGGCAATGTCTGATATGCATAATTTGTAAATGGACATCATGTTGCCATTGCATAGGCAACGCTATCAGTTTCTCCTCTGTATAATTTTTTTCTTCAGCATTTCAAGAGTCACTTCCAATTTTTTTTTTAATACTTAAAGACCAGAATGAATCAGTGCTAGCATAAACTTTGCAAAAAAAAAGGTATCCCCAGTAGAAATTTAGAGATAAGTGATCATCTAGCTTACTAACTTCTATCCAAGGAGACGGACAAGCTGCACTGGTTACCGCAGGAACATAACTGTAATCTGTCAACAGATTTTCATTTTCATGCAGGTATTTTTTTAATGTAACTTCCATTTTCTTTTCACTTTTTCTTTATTCAACTTGTACTTGACTGTGATTTTGCACAGTGGATATCTCATACTTAAAACATAAATCCATGATTTTACTGTAAAACCATGCAGAACTCTCTTATTTCTGTGGCTCACCCATTAAAATTTCACAGATGGGAAATTCAAACACTAGACTCATGCAGCGTGAGCTGCAAACAAACTCTCTGGGTTGGAAAGGCCCTGATTTTCACACACACTTTACTCAGAAAGGCTTTGGGCTTAACATGCCCATAGTTGAGAAATGGAAATTAGGTTGTAAGTTGCTGGTTGGAGATATGCCAGCTCTGTTCTGCTTTGCTTCCATTTTGCTGGGCTAGAGGATCACTGGCACAAGGTGGCCTTGAATTTGGATCAAGAGCTCACTTCAGCACTTCACTGCAGCCTGCTGCTCATGTGAAAGGGTACTGTGTTTTAGGGATGCATAGTAGCCCAAAGCTTAGGCAAAGGTTGATGAGCACCCCCTTTTTGGAGACCAGGTCCCATTTGAGATGACAGTGTGAGCTCCATGACTCACACTCCTCTCCCCAAATTCTGCTTTTATCCCAGCCAAGCTCCTTTCCTTCTCTGTTCCCTCAGGGCAGCCCTCACTGTTTCTCTTACCTCCAGAAAGCAGAGCATGTCCTCTTCCCAACAGCACCCCACACTCCTGTCCCATATGCATGTGCAAGAACGCACATGTGCAAAAATGCACTTTCCTTTGTTAAGAAACAGTGAAAGTCTCCTCCCTTTGCTCTAGAAACAGTGAGTCTCTGCTGGACTTACAGGCTGCCACGATGAGTAGCATCAGTCCTGCTGGCTCAGTGGTGACAGAGCTTTGCAGACATCCCCTAAGGCCTTTCCTGCTGTCCCCTCTACGCTAAGACGATATCTGGACTCCTCTAGCTTTAAGTAGATCATTTCCTGTCTCATTTGTCTCATCTCACAGAACCCTGGAGCTCTGCTCACATTTATTTTAGTCTCTGGTGGAGCCAATTTCCCTGTTTCAGTTTGATTTACCTTCATTCCCAGACAATTATGTTTCTCCTACTTAGGGAGGCCAGTTCTTGGATTAAATGAAACTAACCTGTTCTTACTGGTATTATTTTTGTTATTAGCATTTTGCTAATAATTCACGGGGATGCTGGATAGCCTGCTTCCATCAGTGAACTGACAGTGGACTGAAAGGGTACCTAACTATGCAGACGTACATGCTGTGAGGACAGCTCCCTGTGCAGCTCAGGTCCTGCCTGTAGGCTCCTACAGAGCTTGAGCTGGGTGATGGATTTCAAGCAATTGCAAAGCCAACAGCCCTGCCTTCAAGCAGGGAGCAGACAATGTGGCCAAGGGATGTTTGCCCTAGCATGCAGGGAGCTCCTGGAAAGCCTCCAAGGGTGGTTCCCCAGGGAGTGCAGCATGGTACTGAGACACATTCCACAGAGAGTATAATTTGAGGCCTCCTGGGTGAAAAAAATCCTGTTTCCTGCCTAATCTGGCTCCTCTGACAAACCAACATAGCAACTAGTTTAGTGGATTTCCAAACTACTCTAATAGCCCCACAGGAGCAGAAACTCATAGGCTTTCTCCTTTAGAGAGCTCAGCTTCTAGCCTTTTGTCCTGAAGGCCTGTCATTCTCTACATGGCATTGGAAGTGCTTTGCTGCGGGTTGCAATTGGGTAACGGGAAGTGGATACTTCTCCAAAGCCTTGGGGAAGGACCTGTGCTTGTGAGGGTGGAACTGCTCAGGGGCAGGCAGTCAGCACAGACCAGCACAGCTTTCCCTGCCCTCAGCTCGTGGCTGGAACCCTTTGGACAGAAGTTCATGGGGCACAAGGAGTGGTAGGTCAAAAGAGAGACACAAACATGCTTCTCGGGCTGCTACAGAGCCCTTGGAGGGTGCATCTTCAATCCTTACTCTATTTGCACTGAAGTCAATGGAACTTGAACAGACACAGCCATTATCCCTCACCTTCTGGTGGGGGTAACATGCTTTGCTCCCACAGGTGGAAGGCACAGCTCAGGCCCTGCAAACAGAAATACTGAGCAGAATATTATTCCCCACATCCAGCTGCAATTGAAAGAGCAGAGAAGAGCTTCTCCTCCCCCTCCCCAAGCTTCAGGACAGGGATTATGGTGTCTAAGGAACCGTGAAGGAGAAACTCTCCTGACAGTATTTCTAGTCTTCTCTGCAGCCTGTTTTTGCCACTGTCCTGAGAAGTGTAAATCATGTTTCGGTGTAAATCTGAACACAGTACATCTGTCATGTCAGGGTGGCAATGTTGGCTATGCTGTTTGTAAATCCACTGAGAAGAATGTATTTGTGCTGTGGGATGACATCCCATAATGAGATTGCGATATTCCATAGCCTACGATTTGCTATTTGTGACAAAGACAGATTTCATGAACAGCAATACTGCCAGGAGACCTGCAGGACTTAGGGGACGGGACATTCATAAGCTGGGGATCCTTCCAACCGACTCAGCCATAGCTCAAATACAGGGGAGTCACTGCTTCTAGTGCCTTTTAGACCAATCACTAAATGCCGTTAGCTATGTATCTGGCCATATATTTGCATTCAAAACACCACACATCACAAAATAACTAAATGTAGAAAAGCACAGTCAAGAACTGCACATATTTACAAGCCAGCCTATCACACGGATCCAACTACACTTAATATAGCAAGTACAATAGTAAAAAAAATTCATTCCCTTGTCTGCAACAACTCCATCTATTCTCCTCGGAGATTTAGAAAATTAATCCTTTGTATAATGAAATCCTGCTTTTTCCTTTGCTCCCAGTTGTAGTTTATTTATGGAAAGCTTAAAAAAAAATCTTCATCCTTATTTGTGGAAATACACATATGCCACATCCTTCCCTTCTGTGCTGTGAGCAGAAGTTGTATATGTGTGTATTTATGCATACGTACAAATCTGCATGTAAATTCAT
This sequence comes from Psophia crepitans, assembly GCA_013399095.1. Taxonomy (NCBI): domain Eukaryota; kingdom Metazoa; phylum Chordata; class Aves; order Gruiformes; family Psophiidae; genus Psophia; species Psophia crepitans. The sequence continues at coordinate 36,553 of VWZZ01002401.1, read as the reverse complement.
GCCACTCTAACCCTCTTAGCTAGTAAAACAACTCACCCCTAACTTGTTTCCTCTGTCTCATGGGGAATGAATCAGTCTGGACTTAGTAAAGTAGGTGAATTAATAAATTTATCTCACTTTACAAAAGCAGCCTCAGAAATGCTGTCTTGTTCAGAGCCAGACTGTAAGAGAAAAATTGTTAAAACACAGGCTCTGTATAGAGCCCAGCAGAATTAGGAACTCCACCAAAGCCTATTAAGTCACAGTCTTGTTTCTCTGGCACTGAGACCAGTTGTCTTGTCTTTATCTAAATGCACAGTCCTTTTAAATTACTATTTTAGTATACTAGACTTCTTGTTCTTCACTTGCATCAAAATATGTACAAACATGGAAAAAAGTTGCATGTAAGTTAATAAAATAAAAGAGAAGCCAGAAAATAATGCAAACTCCAAATCCCTGTCCGTGCACAGCCCAGGGCAAGGGAAGTGCATGGAGCGATGGCTAGGTTACTGGGAGCTGAAGGCCTTGCTCATCTGAACTGCGACTTGAGTTAAAGTCAGTACAAAGCTAATGCTGCCTGCTCTACCGGGGAGTTGTACTCAGTGACGCAGGGACCTGCTCCTAGCCCTAATTTCCCACAACTGGATCACAGACATCCCATTTTACAGGTGGGTAAAAATATGAAAAAGCAAAGTGAAGCAATCTGTCTGGGGTCATAAAACATGTCTGGACAATGCAGAACAGCTCTCAGCATCTCTCAAGCCTGTCCTATCAGTCCCTGCAGGTGACGCTGCATGCACTCCACCTATGCTGGGTACTGTATATTCACATGTCTAAGCAAATGCATTTCTGTCATTTATTTGCTCTCCTGCCCACCTCCACGTGTCTCCTAGCATAACAGCTGACCAGGGCTGCAGATGGGTAAGGGAGATGCTTACACATGAATCAGTACATCTTTGAAAGCTGCCACCTCGCAGGACTGTCCTACGGGTGTGGACATCCAAGGCCAAATTCTGCACTGGGAAGAGTGGACGTGGTTTCCCTGACATCAGCAGTGTTGTGTCTCCTGAGCCACAGTGCGTGCTTGGCTCACTCTCTGTAGCCTCAATCAGGCGAAGGGCTTGGAAAGTGGCATCAAAGAAGCATTGATGGGATTTAACATAAAAGGTAGAATCAGGCCACTAAAGCTGACCATTTAAATCCAGCAGGTCACTGAGTCTTTTGTGCTGATCTGAACTGGCATAATCAAAACCTGGCTGGGTTCCACTTGCAGTCTCTCCATCACACGTTAGTTACCATCTGAATTTCCCTGCATTCAGAGAACACTCCCACCCCCTCCTGCCCTGCTCTCTGAAGGAACAGTTAGTTTGAATAATAAGATCCCATTTTAACAACATTCTCTCAGAAATCCCAAGTGCCAGAGACTGCACATCAGCATGTACAACCTCAGTCATTCACACACACAGATCAGTGGGTTTTCCCATCTCTGGTATGTCAATGTTGTTTATAAATTAATACTTACATATATTTCTGCCCTTTAAAAAATTGTAACATAGTGTGACTGCAGTGAGAGCCTGGCGTAACTGCAGAAGTTGTATTCCAGAGATACTACTGCCAAGGGGTGAGCTTGCTTGTAAACGAGAGGCTTGTACAGCCCATAGGCATGGTTTCAAGCAAGTGTTTGCATGAGAAGTCCCTGAGGTTTAAGGTAATGGAAGGGGTTTTTTTGCGTGTTTTGTGACCCATATTTCAGGTTTATTGTTACCAAAGGACAGAAGCCTCCCCTTGCATTACTAATCTTCAGGAAAATATCATGGCCATCATCACTGAAAACACTAATGCAAATTTATTACTGGAGTCTGGAAAAATGCCATTCCAATGGTATCTCCATTTCTACCACACCTTTCGAGATTTGCCTCGAGCTGGTTTCTGCTGGATCGGGGGGGCACTGCAGTTGTGCTGGTGTATATCAGGCAACAGAGATCCTGCAGTGAGGTTGGCTCTTCTGAGCATTTGGCTTCAGTCAGTGTTTTGCAAAAGAAAATAAAATTGGGGGGAAATCTTAGAAAATAATCCTGAAAGACAACCTCCAAAAACCTGGGATACCGTTTAGGACCTCACGGAGTACTTTAGGCATGTATTTTGCAGCCATGACCTCTGATTTCTATATCTGATCAATGCAGCAGCCTGAAAACATGGTAGCAGGTATCTTTGAAAGCTGGAGGTTTCTCCTCTATAAATGGTTACCACAAATGATGCAATGTTCGGGGAAGTGTCTGTGCTATTTTTATTTATTTATTTGTTTGTTTGTTTGTTTATTTACTTCAAATCGGATTTCACTAGACTCAGTTCCACTGTTGTGGGTTTGCGTGGCAAGGTTTTGGTAGCAGGGGGGCCACAGGGGTGGCAGCTTCTGCAAAAAAACAATGGCCGAAACAACGTGTGATCAACTGACTAAAACCCCTGTCTCCCTGTGCCGCTGGAGCGGAGCAGGGAGAGATCAGGAGTGAAGGGAGGAGTGGGGGAAGGTGTTTTACGAGTTGTTTTTTATTTCTCACTGCTCTGCTCTATGTTTGCTCATAATAATAATTAGTAATAAATTAGAGTAATTCCTCTATAAGTCTGGTCTGTTTTGCCTGGGATGGTAATTAGTGAACAACCTTTCCCTATCCTTATCTTGACCTACGAGCTATTCGTTACACCTTTCCTCCCATCTGGTTAAGGAGAGAGTGGCTTTGGTGGGCACCTGGACTTCAGTCAGGGTCAGCCCACCACATCCACATACTCAGTTTCACATGTTCGGGTCTCCATGCTGATAGTTCAGCATGGGTACTGGTCCCAGTCGAAGCCAGTGGGAACAGTGGGAATGGAAGACAAAGAGTGCTAGCCAGAGTGCCACAGAAGGCAATTTGGGATGATGAGATAAGTAAATTAGCTTGATGTTCTCTAATATGATCAGTAGCAAAACAGAACTGACAAATGTACTGCTGTGGTAGCAACAGTAGCAACTTGGTTGTGATAACTGCATGTGCATGTCTCAAAACTAGTTTCCCACACTGTTTGCAGTACCAGGAAAAAAGTATTTTACCAATGCCATACATGCCTCTCAGATTTCTGAAGTTTTATCCACAGCTATAAACTCTTGATCCTTATGGGTCCCTTCCAACTCGGTATATTCTATGATTCTGTGATTGAAGACTTGTGATACTTGTCTTTAATGGTATCTTCCCCTGCAGAGGAAGGTCATATGGCAAGAAGCGCCGAGTGGTTTGGCTGGTCCTAGAGCAGGGCAGCACAGAATAGTCTCTTGAAAGACTCCTGCCAACCGCACTGGGACCTGTGCCTGGTTGCATCAGCATTTAATTCACCCTGAAAAAAAGCCAGTGATGAACTGGATTTGTTCTTAGTGCAAGTCTCTTGACTTTAGTGGAGTTTCCCTTGCAATGAACTTGTCCCGACACACTCACGCTGTGCAGTCAGGCAGAGCAGCTGAGGCTCTGGCTGGCAGGCCATAATGAAATCCCACTTCAAGTAACCCAGCCAGCCTGCTGCCAGGGCTTTGGAGGAAGGAGAGAGGCAGAATGCCAAAGCGTCCCCTGCAGAACTGTATTCTTTCCCAGTATTTATTTATACTGATGCCGACAAATGTATTTGGAATCTTTAATTTCTACTGCTTGGGGCTACCTCGCCACTGTTCTAAGCCCAAGGTGGCTTCTAATTAAACAACCAGGTCACCATCCACAGAGCTCAACATTCAGTCTCCTGCAGTGTTTGCTGTGGTCACAGCCAGCACCAGGACTGCTGTGGAATTCGTGCTGGCTCCCCTCGGGGTGTCATGTGCACCAGTGGCTTTGGGAGGCACTAGTGCTCTCCTCTGCACAGCAAGACTGCTCCTGGTCCTGAATGTGGAAACATGAGAGGCACAAGCAGAGTCTGATCCAGTTTGTCAAGCAGATGTCGAACAAGAGATGTAAAGTCATTTATTTCTCTAGAATATTCCAGCATCAGGAAGAAAAATGACCATAATCCCTTCTGGGATGAGCACACTTATTTCCCAGAGCAGTGACTAGAATCCCAGCCATTTGTACCTCAGATTCCTGTAGGATATTGCTGGGAAGAAATAAATACCTACTTGCCCTTTCCGTTGAGGGGGACTGAGCGAGCGTCTGCGCAGTGCTCAGCTGCTGGCTGGGGTAAAACCACGACAATACTGCATGATGTTATGCCTTGTGACAGGAGATTCTGTGTAGAAATTGTTGGGAACAGGCCCAAACAGGCCTGGTATGAATTTCCTTGTTTCTTATACAATGCTAGAAGAAATCGCCTCACTGTGATGTGTTAGAGCTGAGGAATAAAACCACTTCCACTTTCCTGCAAAACTTCCTTTCAGAATTTCCCATAAATAAGGTTCTTCCTTTCCTCTGAAAAACTGTGACCAGAGCTCTGCTTACCCTTAGGAAAGGGAAGCTGGCCATTGCCAAACTACAAAATGCTGAACTTCACTTGTGGACTTCTGATGAAAAAAAAAAGGAGTATTTTTCATCAGAAGGTAAGCAGTTCCGTACAGTGACTGGGTTTGATCACTTTGGGGCTCCCTCCAGGTCTGTGTTCCTTTTTTTCTTGCTGAGAAGTGAGATTTGGGAAACTGAGCTCAGACTTCATGAATTGTAGTGGGTGTCTAAAACCTGCTCCTGAATTCTTGATAGCATTCTACAAATACTCTACCTTGCATGAACCACAAGTCTTGACTGAAACACCATTCAATCTGCTCTGCTATATCTGATTCACATTCAGATTTTCTGTGCTCTGTTCATTTCTTGTAAATGCACCAGAGTAGTCAGTGTGCACCCCAGGGTGGACACAGGAAGCTCAGCCCCTGATTTAGAAAAATCCAGTAAAATACCTCTTGATCACTGACCTGAGCTTAGATGTGCTTTGCTCTAATAAAGGGTGCTTAATTTTTTATGCATTTTCATTTTTTATTATTTAAAGTTAAATTTAGCTGTGGTTGAATAAATTGACTTTATAGATGGTAGAAACATCACTCTCCCTTATTGCAGGTGCAAAGATGAAGGTATATAGTGGCATTGTAATAGCTCTAAGCTTCTACATAAATAGAATTGTGGTTTATAAGTTTGTAAAGCTTGAAAGTTCTCAACAAGCTAACTGAAATGTTAGAAGTATGGACTGATGAAGGAGGGCAAGAAGCAGAAAGCCTGCTCCACTGAGTCTGTTCACTCTGTTTCCAGCTCTTGGTTTGAACCTGGCATTTCAGGATAGGTCCCACAGGTTGCCCAGGGAGGTGGTGGAGTCACCATCCCTGCGGGTGTTTAAGGAAAGGTTAGACGTGGTACTGAAGGACATAGTTTAGTGGGTAATAGGTGATGGGGGGACAGTTGGACTGGATGATCTTTGAGGTCTCTTCCAACCTTAATGATTCTATGATTCTATTCTATGATCATATGCCACATCAAAGGCGAGTTCCTTTTACAACAGAAACACTGAACTGTGGCAGAAAACAGTAATGGTAACACCTCAGACAAAGCAGGTGTTATTTCACTGTGAGACTTGGCACTAAGAACTGATCAGACAAGTAACATCATGAATCTGTAAATGTGTGGAGGAAATAAGAATTGATCAAACTATCACAAATCTGGAAACGTGAACAAGTAATCCTTGCAGGTGGGGTCTAGCCTAAATAGAAACAAGCAACTCTCTGGGCCGAAAACCTGCGTAATACCAGCGACACCACTGCCAGCAAGGGCACTGGACCGTAACAGAGCTGCTGGCTGATGTAAGTAGCAACATGCAGAGACACAGCAAAAGCTTCTGGCTGGAGGAGAAAAAATTATTGCCCCCTGCATCCTATGGACCAGAAAGAAATGGAGATACGTTAAAATCCAGAAAGATTGTTTGCGGTTTTATTGCTGCTGTCGTAGTTGTTTTTCTGGAAGCGGCCTTTCAGAAGATATGAACTCCAGGGCTGGCTATTTCTCATGGCAGTCCCATAGCCTTGGCCAGTTGCCATCTGGCTAGCCCCAGCAGTTAGTAGGGATTACACACCACCTCCCAGTGCAATTGAGCAAGATCAGTGATTTGATTTCTACGGGAAGTCCTGAGGGAAAGACTTCAGCAGTCCTTAAACTAAAATCATAGATAGTGGAGGCAAATAAGTCTGCATTAGAACGTTAAAAGCAGTGGGGCTTATTGAGCTCCAGTGGAAAGAAAAGAGCTTTTATTTGTCTAAAATTACAATCAGAAGGAGAAATGGCAGCTGGCTTTTCAGGATAACAAATGTGTTTTGTTGCAGTCTGAGGTGAATAGAAGTGATGGCTACATCTATCTGGTGAATGATGTCCCACAAATGGTCCCTGAGCATTCATGCACGTTTGAGCTGTTGGAAAACGTAACACCTGCTACAGGCTGGCAACGGTTTGGACTCCTCTCTTCTTCCATCCCTCTCAGCATTTTCAAGAGAGATTCACATTGGGCCAGTCAGAGGATGTGGGGACGCTACAGCCTAGTTGAAGCGGGCTGAGTTCACATCATTGTTACTGTGAGACTTCGCCTGCTGATGCAGAGGAGATTGCTGGTTCAGTGCACGCCATTTCTCTGCTGTAGGTGACTGAATCCCTTTGGCCTTTTATTCTCCACAGTGATACAGAGGAAGCTATCTACCACCATACATCTGTACTGCAGCGTCAGCAGGCCTGGCTGAGGTTGGGATGGTCACATGCCATATTTAAATCGTGGTTTGCTATTGCTATCTCATTATTACCTAAGAGTCATTAATTGAAAGGTCGTATGAGAGAGCTGACATCTCCCACTAGGATCCAAATGGTAGAGTATTTCCTGACTACACATGTGCATCCTCTGCCAAAGGCTTATACAGCCTGCACTTCCTTATGATTACAACTTTCTTTGAGAGGAAAATATATTCTAACAAGCAGCCCTTAATCCTTCAACTGCTGCTACAAAGAAGCCTTAGAATAAGAGTTCCTGCGGTATAACACTTTTGAAATGTATGTGCCAGGAGTGATAGAAAAACTCTTTTATACTGGGAAAACAAATCTGTTTCAGTTGGGTGCACTCAGACATTCCTTCTGATTTGTTTAACATGCATCTTCTGTCCAGTCTGTCTGAACAGAGACTAGCTTAATGAAGTCCAAAGATGTAAGGCTTTTAGATCTTTTTGTTATGTTGTGGATGAAGCAAAACTGCTGTGGGGTGGTGAGCATCAGACAACAGAAATAACGTCAATATGTGCCTTGTACTGTATAGCAGCCATATGGCAAGGTTTGTAGTTTCTGAATAGATATCAGAATTCTCTCAGAAGCTGCCACACAAGAAACGCATGAGGAACCCTTACAGCAAAGAGACAAGTGGCAAAGAGCAGCCCCACCACACATGCTGCTGTCAGAATGGAAGTACACCCGTACCAGAGCTGCAGTTCTGTGCCCCACAGTAGTGCCCAGTTCTTGCCTGCCTCATCTGGCATTGCTTCCTGTATGAAAGAGGTGCTCTTTCTGCTGTGCATTCCTGATCTCTGGTTTGGTTCATCTCCAGAGCAGAGAGTAATGTGTAGAAGCTGGCAACACCTTCAGCTTCGAGCACTGCATACCTTCCTCATCCTTAGGCAATGAGTTTTGTCATCTCTTCCTCCCCCGTTGGCATCACTTCTTGACAGGCAGTGAAACGTTATTGAGTTGTCTCATGGGTTGAACATTTTTGTGTTCATAGAACAGGACAAACTCAACTTATATATTAACATTTATTTGGCTACAAAAACAAGCTCTTCACACTCAATGACCTATGTTCTTCCCCACCCTCAGACAGAAGCCTCACCCAAAATACAAGTGATGTTCATTGTCCTGCCAGTCTACACAGTCTTGTTGGACTGAGGGAAGATTTGATGGTCAAAGGCGGGGCTCTCATTAATTCTTTTGGTTCCCGAACAGGCAGGTCTAGTGGAAACACTCTACTTGATCTCTGCTGTGATGACACATTGGCAGAGAGGGGCTCTGTGAGGCAGAATGGGTCAGGGCCTAAAGGTGTCTTAGGTCAAAGTCAGTGAGTAAATTGGAAACCAGTGCATTTTATTGAGTCATGACAGGCTGCAACAAAATTGCATTCATCAGACAACTTTATTGCCACCCACAGACTGTGTGTCTCTACTAAGATTAGGCTTCACGTCAGAAACGATGTAGTACAAAAGTACCTTGACAGATTGGCAGTGCCCGAAAGACCTTGCAGTCCTAACAGCTGAAGATGAGAGGAAGAAAGGATTTGTGTCTCTATGCTATAGACAGGCAATGGAGCAGGTGTACCTCCAAACTGTACACAACCACTCAGGGCCCTGAACCAGCTGATTATGCTTGGTGTTGCTGAAAATCACCGTTTGGACAGACAAGGGCAGCATCCTGTGACATTGCCATGAGCTAGCAACTTGATCCTGACTTACCAGATCTATGCTCTGTGAGTATGGTTAATTTGCTTCTGGACTGAGATTGGTGATTACACAGCCAGTCTGGCTCTCCTCCCCCCCAGTTTCTTTGAATTTCTTTGCATCAAAGTTAGTGTGACCGAGTCAACAGCTGGATGTACACTAGAACTCCCACCCATCATTATGTGAATAGGCTGTAAGAACTAGGATTTAATCCTGGGTCTTCTGTCCAGGATCTAACTGAAGTTAAACTTTCAAGTTGGCCTGTAGTAAGGGGGCATGTATTTCAAACGTGAAGAGTTGACAGTGGCAACCATTTCACCGTCAACTTGTTTTAGTCTGAGGGAGTTCCCTACTGGCAATAGCTGGGAAACAAACCTGTAATGCTTTTCTAGCAATCACTGCAATAATATTAGATAAATAGATTTCATTGATCAGTGTCATGTATCACCACATAAGTCACTCAAAGAATCCTGATATAAAAAGATGAAGAAACAACCTTGGAGAAAAAGTTAATTTTCCTCAAAGTTTAAAACCCCTTAAGAAATTAGAGGGAATTTCCTAGATGGTCTTTTATAGATGTCTTTTCTATTCCTAATGAATCTTTTATACTCCATCTTTCATTCATATATACCTCACAGTATGTCTCTTCCATATTGAGACTATTTTTTACCCACAGGTTTCAGAAAGGAATGCTTCCCTGCATAACTGGAAATGCTGAAAAATAATTAAGCTGCTGATTCTGCATCATCCATCACTTTATGATTTGAAGGACTACAGGACCCCTGTTCAGCCCCTATTCCTCTTCTCTCTTCTCTTAGGAGACAGTTCCTAAGCTTTCATTTACACTATGAGCACAGTCACGCAATGTGAAAGGGCATCATTTAAGATAGTCATACTACTGTGGAGGATTCTTTTCATCTTTGTACTTTCTACAGATGCAATCTGAGGCAATTAAAGAACATGACGTAGGACATCTACACAATGCAGTGCAATGCAGAGATTTTCAGTCTACCACTGATTCATCCTATAGTGGAAATTGCTTTGAGTTGCAGGAGTCACTAAATAAAATGAGATTATGAAGAGCTTCCAGAGCTGAGACTTCTGTTTAAAATAGTCTGGATCTTTCAGTACCTTCAAAGTACCAGAGATTATGTTAGCTAACTGGGAAAAGGTAAAATATTTTTATAAAGACACCCTTTAAATATTTTTTAAAAGACACCCTTTTGTAGTTCATAGTTAAAGGCTGCCTAAAAGACCAACAGATACCTGGTAGAAATTGAAAGCCTTCCATTTTAAAGTGTCGGATAATCAGCACACTTCTCCTGCCCAGCCTAAAATTACCCCGAAGAATCTTGGTTTTCAGAGACCATCAGGAGCTCAGCACTTGAATGTCTTGAAATGGAGGCAGTCAGTAGAACTCTGCTGTTGTCTTCAGTTGCTAATGAAACTGAACAGTCTGGGACAACATTTTCCATAGGATTATGAGACTCGGGTTTGGTTTTCCTGGTGTACACCAACCAGAACACTGGTCATTTAAAATAAACTCCCCCGAAACAAGACAAAAATTCTATTTGGTCTCTGTTTTAAAACTCTACTGACCTTTTCCTCATTAGAGGCTAGTACTCTCTCCCTTTAGAAAAGGGGGCTTATAATTCGGTTGGGGGGGAACTGCATTTATCAAAATTGTGCTTTTTGACACCATCTCTATCCAACTTCACAAAGAAACAGATTTCTGTGCAGAATACAGTTTGGCCAGATCCCTGTAACTGAATTTTCTACTCTGGCTGTATTAAGTGCATGCAGAAAGCTCCAGACTAAGCGTGTGTGAAGAAAGCCAAAGTGTTGCTAAGGATTAAACAGGTAAATTACAAGGAAATAGATCTAGCATCCTGCTTCCTCTTCACTGTCAAGCTGCTGCCCCAACAGCACTGATCACGGAAGGGTAGGAGAATGCCAGCGTCCAGTTCAGATCTGGACGTACAGCCAGATGAAAGGCACATTGGAACAGAGACCAGTGTGGAAGTGGGAAAGTAAACCATGTTGCAAGCAGCAGGAGCTAGAAATATGGTTATGGAGAAACTGCAAAGACAGAACCAGGGGAGGTAAATAGATCCTGGGAAAAGAGCAAGAAAAATGCACGTGGGGGTAGAAGTCCAAGAAGTGAGGACAGGATCTGGGAGAGGAGGCTGGAACTGGTAAGATGACAGGAAGGAGCAGCATGGGGCAGAGTGAAGGGAAGGGCAGGATGGTTCAGGCACATGGAAGGTGGAAGAAAGTGCTGTGCTCTGCTACTAGAAAGCAGCAGCAAAAGCAACGGCATGCCACTGGTAATGCCATGAGGCAACAGAGCTAATGAGCCTCACCTCACTGGTAACTCTAAGGTATCATTACAAACTTCAGGGAGTACTTCTCTTTTTAGTGTGCTCTATCAAGAGCAGAAATTATGACACAAAAGAAAATTATTCCATTTAAAAAACAAACAAAAAAAACCCCGGAAGAAACCAAAACAGAACAAAGAAATCTCACACCTTTATACAATTTATAGAATCCAAGACTCAGTAATTTCAGTGACAGAATTTAAAACTATCTTTTCTACTTCTTTCACTTTTGCCTCATTCTCTGTAGACATTATGACATTTAAGTGCATCTTCACATATTATTTATCCAAAAATATGTCTTTTCAATATTCTAAGTGCTTTGTTATTTGTAGCAAGTTTCTTGAACCTTTGTCTCCAGACTAAAATAATACACTCCAAATGAGCAAAAATGCTTAGTTGACAATAGCTCCTATAGCTGACTCAGCATTCCTCCCAAATCAGATCAGCCCTGCTGACTGTACACTGCAAACACCCAATCTTTTGGATTCTTCTTTTACCCTATCACTTTCCTTTAAGTATAGCCTGTATTTTGGCAACAGAAGTACAACTATATTTGCTGTAAGTGAATGTGCGTGCATATTACAAGCACTACAGATCTCTGTATCACTGTTCTATAGGCTTCTTTATCTAATATATCCATAAATCTGTGTCGCCTGCACACCTCATCAGTCATGATTTTATGGTGTCTTCCACATCATTGCTCAGAATATTAAACAGCGTACGCCCAAGAACCAAGCCTAAGCTACAGACCATGACTGCCTTGGGAAACACACCCAGACTGTGATTATTCCTTGTTTATATTTACCTTCTGGGGTTTAGTGAATCATAGAATCATTAAGGTTGGAAGAGACCTCAAGGATCATCTAGTCCAACTGTCCCCCCCCCACCTATTACCCACTAGACCATGTCCCTAAGTACTAGATCCAACCTTTCTTTAAACACCCCCAGGGACGATCTCCAACCTAAACCTCCCCTGGCACAACTTGCAGCTATTCCCCCTTGTCCAGTCACTAGTTATCTGTGAGAAGAGGCCGACCCCCAGCTGGAAATAATAGAGCTGGAAAAGGAACTTCTCAAAATTTAAAACTTGTTCTCGGAAAAACATTTCGCATAGCGCATAGAATGCGGCTTTGCTAGAGGATGGCATTGGCTTCAAAGTCTACTGGCTGCCAGGTAGGGGCCATGTAAAAGTATCTGTACTTACAATGTTTGTTCAGGTATTCACAGCAGCTGAATGGTCATGCAAAGAAATATTAGATGACAGACCTACAGAAACGGGGTATCTCTTTGGAGACATCCTTAGACATCTCTTCTACAGCCAAAGGCATCATCAAGTCTTTAATTAAAGGACCACAGCACAGTTCAACTGTGGCCATCATCTGCAGTGCTGGGATCATCCAGGCGTTAGGGCAGACCGGTCCTAATGGACACCCTTACCTTGTTTCATTTTCGTCAGACTTCTCAGTGTCTGATGGTCTCCAGAGATAGCAGAGATGTCAAAAATGAGCAGGAATAGCATCAAACAAGTAGACTAGAGAAATTACTGTCTTTCCTCTGTTACTGTCTGCAGTTATGATGCAGGGTGTTTGACTCCATGGATTTACTTCAGTCTATTAAAGAGAGAAAGTTATTGGTGAAATTCAGTCTCAAAGTTTAGAGGGAAAAGAATAGAGAACTGTGCTTAAAGATATGCAGGAGTGCAGAAACAAAAATGTTTGCCAAAAATTAAGGAGGTTTATCCTCACTTTCATAGTATCCCCAGGCTGGAGTCTGAAAAACATCCAAGAAACCTCAAAAGCACTTGAGGCCTTGGCTAGACTCACTGAGATCGGTAACACAGGCCTGCCAGAAGGTGTCCTTAAAGGTCTCATTGAACTGGGCCTGAATGGCAAAAGATTAGATGTGATTTTATCCAGTCTCAGGAAATTAATCAAAAGGCAAAGGTCATGATAGCTGGCTATCTGACTTAACCTTTGAAAACTATCCATACTTTTCAGGTCTACCCAAATCTAATACCAACACTAAAATTTGGAGGGATAACTGAAACAATAATTATTTTCTCATTTTACTCATTTTATCTGCAGTTATCAAAGCAGTTGGCAACTTTGTACAAGCATCAAGATGAAGTGGCTTGTGATGTAAAGCTAACTCATCTGGTCCATGGACAGCAGCAGGTACCAGGCTCCAGCCAGCTACGTGCTGGGCTGTGCTGTTGTGGTGCATACCAAAGCTCACTCTTTTAAACACCAGGTGTGGCAAAGATGGAGTTTGGACTCAAGTGCTTGCTCAACAGCTGACTTTCCCACAAGCTGAACTAACACAATAGATCAAAATCCTACCAGACACCGGAAACGAAACTAAAGAGCGACTCCAGCACGAATGGAAAATTGCTGTGGTGTTATGCACTGTTTGCATAAGCCCCATAAAGGACTGTGCAATGGGTGAAACAATCTCAACCTGGAGAATCTCCTCCTGTGAGCAGACAGGCAGAGTGAGACACTGGGGTCCTGCACGCCACAGCTTCCATCTGTGTACCAGTGTCTTCCCTGTCAGCAGGGACACCACACCACCAGCCCCTCTGACTGGCTGCAGTACAGACCCCTCAAGCACCAGCTCCTGAACCTGCTGGGACCAGCCATGACCAGCCCACAGCTGTTCCCAATCCCCTAGGTTGAGGCATCGTCCTACATATGGGGGCCAGGATGAGGCCTGCTGAGGGGAACCAGGGCCTTGCAGCCTGGGGCTGTGGGGCAGGCCAGGACATCAGCCTGCAGGGGGTGCCCCCAGGCTGGGCTGAAATGGGGCTGCTGGGCCCATGGGCAAGGCTCCATGGCAGGAGGCCCCAGGTGATGCTGGTCAGTGCCAGTAAGATCTCAGCACAATCAGTGCCCTGATGCATGGATTGTCTTCTTTTCTAGTTCAGGTTTTAAGTAGCAAAACTTAACTCCTTACTTACCTCCAGCTTGTTACCCACAGCTCTGACACATGTCTCAGCCTGCCGACAGACACAGGGGAATGTCCTTAATGAGGCCAGCTGTGCTAGAGGTTTACCATGGCAACTTCCAAAAGTGATTTGCCATCATCTCACCAAAAGCACATTTGCATTTAAAAAATCGACAGTGTCTCAGCTACCTGCCTTCCAGCAAGAAGCCTCACCCTTCATTGCTCTTTCCAATGCACAGTGTTTTCTTTCCTAGATGGCTGACAAAATGCAATTTGACCGCCTTCATGTCTTAAGGGTTGTTTAGCTGCTCATGGACCCATAGCCTCCATCACTGCCACTGTTTCACTTTGGTGAAACTTTGGTGTGTTACAAATCAGGTAAGCGCTCTAGTCCCTGAGCTAACCAGGTAATTTCACTCACATCTTTCTTCTTTGTACCTGCTCATTTTCTGCAAAAAATTAAATACCTCCTGGGCCAGAAAGACAGGCTGATTCATGTGGAATACAGGAGACCAAGGTACAAGTGCTCACTCCACAGAACAGACATTTGAGATAAAGGCCAGATCTCCTCTGCACTCTGTGACCTCTGACAAGTCCTCTCACCTCATTCTGTTCCATGCTGGGAAACTGGAACAAACCAGCAGCTCTGAAACCTGAGCTTGGGGAAAAATTTTCAGAAATAAGGGAAAAAACCCATGTGGCTTCACTGAGGGAAGACAACTAGAGTAATCTATTGCACCTGGTCCTTTGAGCACAGCAGTCTGGAAACCTGTTCCTAGCTGCCCACATGCAAAGAGGGTCTAGAGCAATGCTTTACAGCCTATGGTTGCTTAAAAGATTTTTCTAAATATGTTATCGTATTGTTTTCTTCATTTTATTCTTCTTTTGGATTTACATGTTAGCACAAGGCAATAGAAGAACTGTGGGATAAAATGAAAGCTATTTTTCCATATTAAAATCTTAACTGATTAGTATACTTAATTCTGTTTAGAGGTTTTTTTCATAAAACTTTTCTCACAGATTATCCACTTCTTGTATGGCAGGCCTAGAACAAAGAGAATTTTCTAGGACTTGGGGGTGTCACACACTTCATCTCTAAAAGGCTTATTCAGAACTACAGGGAAGATTTACAGGTTTCGCTCTCTTGGAAGCCCTGTACTTACAACATTAACAGTGTGAAGGGAATGGCCTCTGCTTCTGTTTCCCAGCTTTACTCAAGTATTTCTCTATCATTCCTCACTATCCCATTTTGATCTTAAGAAATTGTTTTCATAAACCTAAATTTGTGGGGTTAAGTGGGTATTTTTGACTCACAGATGATGTTTTGCTTAAAAACAAACAAGGGAGAGAAGCAGTCTACTTTGAAAACCTGAAAACATAACCTGATGGTCACCTGGAGCCCCAGAGCTTTAGGGCAGTGAAGAAAAAGCAGAGATGTGCGTTCTGTGATTATGAAGCCATCACAAGATTATTTCTGAAGCCTAAGATGAATTTTTGTCACTTACAGTTTTAAGTCCTGCTCATGGCACAGATGTACTATCCAGGTAAATAGTATGTTCTCTCTTGTCTGGTTTGGCTTTCAAAGAAAGGTTTGTCTGCTCTGTATTGTGTTATTCCTGGTTAGACCATGTTTACAAGCACATCTGTATGCATTCCTGAATAGAGGAATTCTCCTGAAGAGAAGTTTATTCCATGATTGATATATATGCTGGTTTTGGCTGGGACAAAGTTAATGTTCTTTGTAGTAGATAGTATGAGCTTATGTTCTGGATTTGTTCTGAAAACACTGTTGATAATATAGAGATGTTTTTGTTGCTGCTGAGCAGTGCTCACACAGAGCCAAGGCTTTTTCTGCTCCTTACGCTGCTCCACCAGCGAGTAGGCTGGAGGTGCACAAGGATTTGGGAGGGGACAGCCAGGACAGCTGACCCCAACTGACCAAAGGGATATTCCATACTGTATGGGGTCATGCTCAGCATATAAAGGTGGGAGAAGAAGAAGGAAGGGGAGACACACACACATGTGTTTGGAGTGATACTGTTTGTCTTCCCAAGTAACCATTACACATGATGGAGCCCTGCTTTCCTGGAGATGGCTGAACACCTGCCTGCCGTGGGAAGTGGTGAATTCATTCGTTGTTTTTCTTTGCTTGTGTGTGCAGCTTTTGCTTTACCTATTGAACTGTCTTTATCTCAATACACAAGATTTTGCACTTGTACCTTTCCAATTCTCTCCCCCATCCCACTGCGGGAGAGTGAGCAAGCAGCTGGGCAGTACTCAGGTGCTGGCTGAGGTTAAACCATGATAGTATATGTTATTAATTGTATTAAAAAGTCTTCACAATGGAGGTGGTCAAACCCAAGAATCAGAGAGTGACCCAGACAGGTCATGGTGTTTCCATCGTGATTGGACAAGGCCCAGACCAACTTAGTATAATTTTGAAGTTAGTTAGGCTTTGAGCAGGATGTGAACCAGGTAACGTTCAGAGTTCCATTCCTCCTTTAATCATTGTATGATTTTGCAATTTGTATGCATTGCCATGGGTCTGTCCAGCTGGCGAATGTAGGCTGATATACTTCCAGATGAATCAAAACATTACTATAGCTTTAACTCACACAATGACACATGTGGGCATACTATCCTGAAATAAGGGTAGAATATTCTGATGATATTGTTCAATTTCCCTATGCACAGCAAAAGAGGTAAGAAGGAAGATTGTATGTGGCAGATATATCTTTTCTCAGTGAGGCATCGCTGCAGGGGTCTAGTGAAACTGTTTTCCAGCTCTGCATTGTTAACTATGCAAAGGATGCTCATTTCTGTAGAAGCTTCTAGATTTCTGGGTTCATACATGACTTTAGTGTAATGGCAAGATATTTTCTCTTTCTGAATCATATTAATAGCCACTCATCTACTTACTTTTATCAGTATAACACAAATCAGTGATGCTCAGCAAGAACTGGATGTCTAATAAATCACTGACTTGGCTGGGAATGGCTTTGGCATCCCTGTTTCCATGAACTATTTGCTTCCTAGGTTTGGTGTCCATTTCCCAGGTCACATCTTCCAGTTAGGCTCACTCAGCAGTGAGAGGCTACATTGCCACCCCCTTCTGCCTATTAAACTCTAACATATCCAGAGACTTTCCTCTTGGGTCCTATCCACTGCTGTGGACACTCCTTCTCAACAGATTATATCATATTAAAAATAATTTCTTAATTTAGATCATAAAAGCAATTTATATGCATGTGTTCCATTTGATAATCAACATCTCACTTTAGAGCAGCATAGTAGTTGGTATTCTTCATCTTTTATCTATATGTGTTTATTACCCATGATTTTAAGATTCAGTGGCAAAGAGAGAATCTTGGAGGTGTGAAATGTGTAAAGTTTGAATTTTGGCCAGCAGAACTCAAATCAAAGTATTATAGCTTGATCAAAATACACTTATGATTTCTAGAATGTCACACTTTCAGTGGACTCAACCTGATAGAAAATGCTATCCAACTATGCATGGTTTCCAGAAAAGGAAATCACAGTCATACAATAAAGAAAAATAAACTCCTGTGGTCAGCTGTATTTCCTAAACTTTGTTCACACAAATTTTTATGTATACATAAGTATACACGCCCATTGCAAGCATGCCCAGATGTCATCAGGATTCCTAAATGCTTTGCTGATAAGGAACTCTGCTTACCTCCTAAGACATAAGCATTGTTTTCCTGCATAGCTGAAAACTCAAGTATGCTTTTATAAATGCAGTTCACTCCAAAGCAAACAGCAGAGTGCTGATTACTCACTCGGAACCTGTCAATGACACCAGTGATCCCCATTTCAGTTTAGCTCATTTCAGATACAGAGCTTGTAGAACAAAGTACAAATAGCACTGCCTTTCATAAGCTTCATACTTTATTAGGGTCTGGAGTGGCTTTAGTTTGTGACCTGGGGACAGACTGAGCAACAGGTTAACTTCCCCATCTCCTTCCTAAAAGCGGCATGAGCCGACAAACTGAGACTGTTTTTAGCTCAACTCAGTCGCTTGTCAGTGGGTTTTCCTGTAGACTGGGCAGGGAGGTGTCTGTGATCTCCATAATGGAGAGCAGTACGTAGCTCCAGTAGTCATGGGAAGCACAGGATTTAGATCACAAAAGGCCATATGAATAGATGTTGACAAGTTTCTTCATTTTTAAGTAATTTATAATTGTACATCTCTATGTATTTACATAAAAAGGAAATTGTATTAGGAATTTTTGTGAAGCAACTGTAATAATAAGGTTTAATAGCTTAATTGCAGGAGCCATTGGATATCCAGAGGCTGTCTTGCTGTAAGAAGCAACCGTACCTTAGGACTATCTATACCTTGAGAGGAAGCAGCCTTATCCAGGAGGTAACAGATGGGAGAAGTCACCCTTCCTGAAATGCCCAGGAAGAGGTAAGAGGTTTGCAGGATTATTCAGGACATGAGGAATCAAAGTGGAAGGCAAAGAACTGCACCAATTCATTTGGAGTCTGTAAAAAAAATCAGCCAGGCACAAACTGCTGTTTAAATTGAGGTTCAAGTAAGCGAAAGGCTTGATAATGTCAGAGTGCTGAGGATGGCAGCAACAGTGCAGACTTCATCAGCATCAAAGGACTATGCAATGGTGAGCTAAAAATTCAAATGAACTTCAGCATTCATTAAGGCAAGCCTGAGATTTCGAATTTTAGACAAAACTGTATCTGTAATACCAGTTATATTGTAGAGAATAAGTCAGGAGTCGCTTTTGTTTACACTCGAATCAATTAGGATCAGCACCACCAACTTTTACAGTAGAATATTGGAACTGAAACAGTGCAAGAGCAGAATCAGACCTTTGCAGCAGTCTAGATCCTTTATCTCTGTAGGTAGATTAGTTTTGCAAACCCATTGACAGAAATGGAAAGCACCACTCTGCCTCTGAAAGAAGCTACTATCAGAAAATGGTCTTTGCACACCGCAGGTTTGATGTGTATTGTAGATCCAAGCCAATAAATGTAAAATACATTAAAGTGCAGATATGAAATCGCTGAACTCCAGTGAGCCAGAAACAACTGATTAGATTATCACTGAATAAAAAAAAACAAATGTACATAAAGAAGGCAGTTAAAGAGATAAATATCAGTGGTTTCCTCTTGCCAGAGATCTGCTCCCAAAATACATACTCAAAGTTGTCTTTCATATCTCATCTATTATTAATGGACAGACTTGGAAAGATTTCTGGTCTTTTATGAACTGATTTACTAATCTCATGATTGCAACTGTAACACCTCAAAATTAAGAATAAAGTAGTTTTACCTGTGACAGTCTTTATTCAAATATCTACTGGAATGCCAGCAAAAACTCTTTATTGCATTGATCAGGAGGAACGTTGTGTCCTTTACCTTGGTATGCTGGAAATTAAATACATTGTGAGTCTATTTCAACTCAAAGATAAGAAAAGCTTAAATAGTTGCGATTTTAGTAATACATCATCCATATAGTACACATTTGTAAGCACCTAAGCACCTTGAAAACACATTTCTTTCAGGTCACAGCACGAGTACTTTGTGCACACAGGAATTTTGGCTCTCTGATAATTGAGAATACCAACCAAAAGCTGCTCTCTTTTTATTTCTGTTAGCTCTGTACTGCTCAAAACATAAGAAAGAGAATGAAATTTTAATCTGGCACCTGCACTCTAATAAGAATGCTACATTCTGTTTTCAGAATCATTACAGCTCTCAGAACAGGAAAAAGACAGCTTGAATTTCAAATCTAAGCTTCAGTTTGGAGAGCCAGCAGTTAGAAAAACAATGTCAGCTTGTGCTCAACAGAACACAAGTACACTTTACTCATCAAAGAAGCATCCGTTTATTTTCTAGCAACAGATTTCTGTACTTCCTTCTCAGCCTATCAAAGCATGTTACTCAACAGAGCAAAGGTGGGATTAGTTGCATTTCTGTATAATCTAAATTTATCTAATTACGCATTTATAGGTGCTGGTTGAATGTTTCATAACTCCTTAGTGAAGCCTCATCAGAGCACTGTCTTGGGGGTAGCTCCAATAAGAGTCCAGCACAGACAGATTTCTGAAGGAACGAGCAATCTGCATTCCCACACGCAATGTCAGTAAACGCCAAGCGCAGCCCAGAGGGCACTGGGAGTTCTATAAACAGCAGCAGAGGAATTACGTGCTGCAAAAGCTGACTCAGTCATTTGTTAGAACAGAGAAAGCACGTAATTATTACCTGAATAGAAACAACAGATGGATACTTGTAGTCACACAAAGGGTATCAGTTTAACTAAAATCAGTGCAAAACCCCAATGAAGTTAAATCTGTGCAAAGCCCAATGAGATACATTCATCTTGTCTGAAAATAAGATAAAGATGTTTAGTTTTTATGTGCAAATTTACTGAAATTGATGTATTCCAAATTAAGAGAATCTGCACAGAATTCTGCCATTTAAGAACAGCCATTTAGTTAATTCAATTAGAATTTCTTCTAGATATAGCCTTAGACCAAATAGGCCATGGGATTTGCATGTGCTGCAAGTGCACCCCAACAAGACATCAGCAGTTCCTACCAGCCAGTGACATCTCTGCTTTGTGCTAGATAGCAGTGCAGCAGTCTCCCACAGTGTCATCATAAGGCTCCACTAGCCCCAAACCTATACCTTAGGAGAATGGTTTCGTATAATTTTCCCCATTTTTTAAGCTTGTTAAGCTTGTTTTCTACTTATTACAACACCACAGACTGAGCATTAGCAACATGACGAAGTGCAATTTCTATTCAACAGAGAACACTTGGATTCAAGAAAATGGAGTAACCAGATTTAGATAGTTGAGGACAATTACACATGCTAGAATAACTATGCAGCAAGAGCTGCACCAGACAGCACTCACTAGAAAGGATGAACTGCTGAGTTTGCTTCTTCTACTGTTTGATTTGTCTTGCTTGGGACCATTTTTCTTTTTATTGCATACGTTCTGTCTTCGTTGTGCTGTCCCTTTGCTGGGTTATTGGGCAGATTCTGTCTCCTGGAAAACAAATTCATCTTGTGAAAATTAAGAGAGTCTCTTTAAAAGCGCATTTCTTACCACCAGCAAGAAATGAAGTTGTACGCAGTATTATCCCTGTCCTTTTGAGGATGTTGCCTATCGCACTGTTCTTTGACAAGCCCTACTATTGGCATCTTCTTCTGCAGATTTTATGTTGGAAATCCATTTGCGTCACCTAAAGGCAATTAGTTCCCATGAGTGGCCCCAGTGTGCCTTGTCAGCGGGTAGTAAGTAAGAAGTATTTCTAATACTGCCTGCAGATGGGGTGAAATCTGGTGTCTGGTTTCAAACAGAAACAGAGCAGTACAGAACACTAGGAAGCCAGCCAGAGGGATTAGCTGCCAGGTGTGTGTCACTTGCATTCTTGGTTTAAGGCAGAAGTAAAACATAACTTGTTTGTAAGATTGTCTGCAACTGCTCTTCCTTGGAAAGAATTTTAGTTTCCTTGTATTAGAAATGAAGAACAGCTGGTTTTCTTCTCCCTTAGATTGCTGTGAAGTCCAGACCAGTATTTTTATCCAAACAGCACTGTCTCCCAGGCGTCTTTCAGAGGTACAACACATGCAAGATGGAGAAGAGAAATAGCAGGCCTGCAAGGTGATCAGTTTGACTGTCAGGAATGCAGGGTACTGTCACATTCCACTGGAATCAAATCGCAAGTCATTTCCTTGTCATCCTTCCCATGTGTAAAAGAGGTTATTAATATTTGTCCCTTGGTGAAGAGCCCTATTCAGAACTCCAGTTCACCTTCCATGGAATACCCGAGCTGGCATGAAACAGGAGTGACAAAGTGACAGAAATGGTCACACAGCATGGCAGGAGAGCATGCCATGTTCTATTGGCAGGAGTCTTCATGGTGCTGCAGTGCCTTATATTTGTCCTGGGTGAAGAGGGGTCAAACACAGTGCATCATCTGGATAGACAGATTTACCAGAGGATTGTTTTCTTTCCAAGATAGACTTGCATCTTCTTGGCAGAATCATGCAGAGAAGTGTCAGATTCATGAGGAATCCCTAAGCTGTCTACAGAAGGAAAGCATGTGCATACAGGGAGGGCTCCTTGCTACCCATTCCAGTGCTAAGGACAGCTGTTGCCCAGATTACCACTTGCTGGACCAGCATCTCAGCAGCCCTGCTGAAAATGTGGTGTGCTCAATGCAACTTTTATCTGAAGGTCATCTGTATTCTTCCCCTCACATTAGGCTCTCCTCAACTGAACTGGAAAAGTGTGGTCGGTGGTTTTATGCAGGGAATGAGTAGCTTTTGTCTCTAAACCACAGAAATCCTCCTCCCTGTTTACTGATTGGCAAAAATAGACACATCTTCCTAGGAAAGAATTTTCATTGGAGAGGAATGATTACCAGTCAAGTGAACGTCCATCCTATGGCTTTGGAGGAGCTTGTATGGAGCACGAACTTGTGGCAGAATGCAACTCCAGGCCCATTGTCAACACATCAGTTAGTTGCTAACTTGAAACATGCATGTGTTTCTGGTTAGCTTCCCTTGATCCTTCCTTATTTCTCCTGTTTCTGTAAGCGATCTCTTCAGGTACCTGTTAATAGCAAATGTGCTGAGCCAGGTGAAAGGGAGTTGAAGAAATTCCAGACTTAAATTTTGAAACCTTAATCATCAGAATATAATCACAGAGGGAAAGTGGTTGTAACTAAGAGACCACTTTTCCAGAAAACTGCACTCCCAGAGGCATCCTCCTTTTAGACAAAACAAGAGCCATGGTCTGGGGTTTTCAGGCAATGCAAGGAAACACTGTACATTTTCTGATACTCTCTTGATTCTCATCACTTATGAAATCAAGCTGAAGCAGGGAATTTGGCTGCCTTTGAGCCATTTTTGCAGAACCCAATGCAAGGAATGCTGCAAAAAGCAGAACAGCAAAAGGTCCAAGTGGCAGTGGGAATGATTTAGATTTAGGTTTAGACTGGATATCAGGAAAAATTTATTCACCGAAAGAGCGGTCAGGCATTGGAACAGGCAGCCCAGAGAGGTGGTAGAGTCACCATCCCTGGAGGTGTTAAAAAACCATGTAGATATGACACTTCGGGACATGGTTTAGTAAGCATTGCCATGTTGGGTTGACAATTGGACTTGGTGATCTCAGAGGTCCTTTCCACTCCATGATTCTGTGATCCACCTGATTTTTCTGTGCCAGCAACCAACAGAGACTTCATTGCAGCCTAGAAAATGATCCTTTTATTTTTAAGCAGGGCAATATGGTAGCAATAATATTTCAGCAAGTTCCTGTATTGTGCCCACCACGGCATGACTGTTGTGAGTAAATTGAAAACTTGTTCTCTGCTCTGCTGAATGCTAGTTTCAGAAAGGGAGAAAATTAAGACAATTTAGGTTGGAGATGAGGAGAAATTTCTTCTCGGAAAGGGTGGTCGGGCACTGGAACAGGTTGCCCAGGGAGGTGGTTGAGTCACCGTCCCTGCGGGTGTTTAAGGAAAGGTTAGATGTGATACTTAGGGACATGGTTTAGTGGGTAATAGGTGGTGGGGGGATGTTTGGACTAGATGATCCTTGAGGTCTCTTCCAACCTTAATGATTCCATGATTCTATGAATATAAGAAATCTCACTTATACTAGCAGTGAAAGTTGGGCAGGAGTTGCTATCAAAGAGAGCAAAAATCCCTTTAAAATTGTACTTTTTAAATATACAACAGCAGCAACAAAAATTGCCAAAATCAAATACATTTTTCCTGCAAACAGCTAAGAGTGTCAAAGAAAGTGACACACAATATGAGTTTTTGGTTCATAGGTGCTTTTCTTAAGGTTGATAACCTAGGGATCATAACTGATACATGGTTGGACAGGTTTTTATTGTCACCTCCACCCTCTAGTCAATATATTCTTCTGTTTCACTGTAGGTTGTCCTCATTTCCTCCTCGCTGACTACAGCTGGTGGATTACTATGCAAACTGTATCACACAGAAGCCTTTACTCTGTCTTCTAGCATGGGGACACTGTGGCACTTACAATACACTTTAATTTTATTCTATATTTCAGTGGTGAATACTGCAGGGTAAGTAGCACAGTACTGAATGTAGCTTAATTCAGGAAGCTTAGCTGTTAATGATAAATATCCTTTCTTCACTTTTTAAATGTAGAATGTTTTTTCATTTTTTGGATGTGGAATATTTCTTCACTTTTAAAAGGTGGAATGATGTACTATTGAGCCATGTAACTGTAGAAAAGAATAGATAATTGAATTTTGTTGTTGCCTAATTCTGCACTGGCTCCTGTCTGTGAGAGGAACCTGTAAGATGTGGATTTCTAATGGCACATCTGAAGAGTAGAGCTGATAAAATAACTGCAGTAGTTATAAAACACTTCTGACTTTGAATGTACCTACAGTAATCTTTGCCTTAGGACTTGCCTGATGTATAATATCTTAAAGATAGCACTAAATAAAGACCAACTGGCAACGTGACATAGCTTTCCCTTTCTCATGGAAGAAGAAATCCAGAAAGGAAACCTGAAGAAAATTCTCTTACTTTATCTATCTTCACATATTCTCTTTCCTCCTTAGTTTGTTTTCCAGTTGCTTGCTGCATTTCATTGATGAAGTGATTATGTGATGTTTGCTCCTAATCTCCCTAGTTTCTCTGAATGTCGTTGCTTAGCTTTTGAGGGGCAGTGGGGACATTCATTGTGATGCATTCGCTTAAGGACAGGTTCTTTGTACAGTGGCAAGTACAATAAGGATAATTAAGTTGAGGATACCACAGAGGTTGGAAGTGAACTTTGCCTCCTGAAACTGTGGACCACCATCAGAGCATGTCAAGAGCTACCATTGTAGCCTTGCAGTCCTGGGAATCTCTTCCCTATGCAAAATACCCAAAGAGCAGAGCCATCTATGCTGTCATCTGCATTGAGATTTTGGTCTTGTGTCAACTCATCTCTGCAGGACTTTGTAGCACCACAAGGACTATGCATTTGTAACTGCCTTTGTTCTGCAGCATTTTCAGGGTAAATTGAAGAGCTCAATGAGCTGACAGCTTTGTGTCATGAGAGATTTTCAGGGGTTAAAGGAAATATATAGCCTTCCAACAAATAACAGTTATGCAGTATGCTAATTTACTGGTGTTTTCACACTTTGCTTTGAAACAGTGGGGATGACAATGCCATGAGCAAGTTAATAGGAAGTCTTTTCTATCATCCTGGTATTGTCTGAACTGAGCTGTGCCCACCTATCCCTTCCGTGGCTCCCTGTACCTGCGAGCGCTGGTCTCTTTTAAGTTCAGTGGGATACAGAGCAGAGGATCCTTCCATACTAGATGATCGCACCTTTGACTCATTCTCAGAACTTTATAATGAAGGAGTAAGTGCATACGGGAAGAGAAAGAGTCAGACACGGATGAAACCCTGGGTCTATTCAGTTATTCAGTGAAACACCCAAAGACATATATTGAGATCGCAACATCCTGTCTCAAATAGTTTTTGAGTTATTAATTCCACAAGGGCTTCACTGTGTTGTTTTTCTTGGCAGGATCAAGCAAAGACCAGCTGGTGGTTTCAGATCATGGGATCCTGAAACAGGTAACTGCATGTTATTAGTTCTGTTAACATTCAAGACAGGGTTTTAACATACTAGCTCCTATCCCTTACTGTTATGTGTTGTCTTTTAGCTTACCTCACTAGGTGTGATTTCAACAACAACTCAAGACCATTTTGTGACTGGACCCAACCTTGCAATGTCAACCACGGAGTTTGGATACGAACCAAGCATGACACTCCGACTGATGGAACAGGACCTGATGGAGACTATCCTGATGGAAGTAAGTGCTCAGTTGTGGCATTGTTGATTTCCTTTTAAGGACAGCTTCACTACCTTTACTCTTGCTTCTTTGAATGAGAGAAGAGATCTGTTTCACGGTGACACCATGTCGGTGGCGAGTAAATTAGACTGGATTGACCCATCATGAGTTGGAAATCTTTATCAGTGTATGGAAGTAGCAGAAAGCTGATTATGTCATGTTTAAGGCCTCATAGAGAATGCAGTGACATGCAGCGAATCGTTATTCAAAAGAGGTCTTGTGGCCAAATTGCACTGATATCGGTTAATGGCAATGAATGTAACGATCACTGTACTAGCACTAGATAGTGTTCATGCTAGCAAAGTGTTACAAGATCAAGCCTGAAGTTAAAGAATATCTTAAAACAGTTTGTCTGCAGCTACATGTGATTGAAAAACTGGAGTCTAGCATGGTCATATCATCAACCCAATGCTTAGTATGGCCCCATCTCTCTCTGATTGAACTACTGTCCTTACACTAGCAGATTCATTTGTGGGGATCAGTATTCAGTCACATTGCTTTCTGCAATTATCCCATGAATGAAAGGTCAGTTACTCTCAGACTGTTAGTAAGCGGATTAGAACAGTATTAGTTGGGATTTTTGTTAAATATTTTTCTGCATTTTTCATTTTTTTATAATAAAATTTAAAATTACCCGTTGAAAGAAGAAATGAAATATTTTTAATTTGGATTCACACAAATAACAATGTTTTGCTTTTTGAATTGACACAAATCGTATAACTTTAAATGTGACTGACATTTTGTTGCCAATGAAAACATATGACTGAATGTTAAATGCTATGTGTGGAGCCATACTTTACTGTATAGAAGTGGTCATTGATTTCTTTTTGATTCTTTTCCATAGTCAGATGGGTGAGACTTGACTTTGATTGCACTGGGGAAATGTAGCTTTGATTTTAGCCCATGAGAAGAAAAAACTTCAGCTCTAGTAAAGCAAAATGTGATCTTATATTGAACCAATTCAGACTAAAGCATTTAAAATCCTAAAAGAAATACCATGAGTTTCTGAATTTTGAAAAGTCTCCTTCTTCTTCATAATGTCAAACCTAAACATTTTGATGGAAATGTCTGCATTGCATTCTATCCCTTCCATTTTGAGAGAAAAACAGTTATGTTACTGGGTTGGAATTGTCCTTGTGCTAGGGACTTGCTCATCTTGAAACCAAAATCTTTAGAAAAATTATATCCCATAAGAGGTGTATAGTAGATTACATTATTTTCCTTTGAGGAAAGAGGAAACTGAACAAGGCACTGTGTCTGGAGGTGCTGTCTCTTGAAAGAGATCTTTATTTGTGATCCCAAAATAACTGTTCAGGTGAGATGGGGGATATTTGCTTTGTTCTCCTGCTCACATTCTGTTTGATAACTACATGGTGTTAACCATTGCAGTGTACATTGCAAACACCTTCTGCTTTTCTTCTTTACACTGCTAATGATGTCCTTGATTTCTTCCAGAGTTGGGCTGTACTTCAGTTTTAAATGCCACCTAAAAAGTTACAAAGATTCAACAATATATTTTTTTTTTCACTCTGCAGAAGGCTACTTCATCTACCAAGAAGCAAGTAATCTGATCCCATTCGACACTAACAGGCTTGAGAGCCCAGATACTGTGGTTTCTGAAGAAATATGCATAGACTTCTGGTACTACATGTTTGGGTCAGAAGACATGAATGAGCTGAGAGTGCTTATCCAAGACAGCACAGATGAGTCTATAGTCTGGAGGCGGAAAGGAAACCAAAGTTCTTTGTGGAACTATGGTGCCATCACTCGTACTTTTCCAACACAGAGAAAGATAAAGGTAATATATCTTCAGAATAAATTTCTTTGTACAGTGTCAGCATTTCTTCTCCTTTTTCAGGCTGCAAAATGTTGTGCGTGTAAGCTAGAAAATATAACCAAGACTTGCTTGGTTTATATTTTGTAAATATAACAGCCTCATGCTCTATGCCAATGAACTAAGCGAAGAAACGGACAACCCCCTGGGTTTTATTGGTGCTGTCATTTAGGGGATAATATATATTTAGTTTTATTTCTTTTTTCTTCCATCTCTCCTTCATTTTATCACAAAGTCAAGGACATTAAGTGCCTTAATTAGATGCAGGTTTGTCTGCTGTGAGTTAAGGTTTGAACTTGGGATGCTGCCTACATTGGACCACTCTGTGGAATCCAGAAACTAATTCTCACAAATCAATTATAAGTCAGCAAAATAGAAGGCACTCTTTCCTGAAGGCCTTAGCTTATTACAGGATATATATTTTAGGCTTCTGAGGGAAGCTACGAAAACCGTTAGAGCCTCAGCTTACTTGCTGCCTTTAGAGATAGACCAGAAAGAATATTTTGAAAATGTGATAAGGGAAATGGCCTCCTATTTGCCTTAACAACTCTGATGCAGTGATTTACTTTGCATCCTGCCTAGGTAATATTTGAGGCTGTCCGAGGACTGACGGAATATGGGGATACGGCACTAGACAATGTGAGAGTAAGGAATGGACCCTGTGGTAAGTCTATGTTTGCACCATAGACTTCCTTCTTCATCTCTGTTTCAGCTGTTGATCATTACTCAATTCCATTTACAATACAGAAACTCCTCATAACTTCGAAGCACAAAAGGGAAATGGCAAAAACTTTACAGCTCACTTCATTTGAATGTTATTTCTAAATCTTTCCTCACCACCCCAAAGATTCAGAACAAGCTATCCCCTTGTCTGCAAATGTGACCATTTTTGCAAAGTCCAGGAAACTTTACCTTTAAGATTGAAGTGCATCTCTAAATCCAGCCAACGCTATGCACATTGGTCTTGGATTTGAGATTAAATGCTCTAATCGGCATTTTACAGCAAATCTCAGTTCATACAAGCTCAGCAAATACGCAGCACTGCCATATGTCACGAAGAAATAACGGTGAGTCAATAAAACTGGATTGCACTGCCAGCTCTGACTGTGAATCAGCGATCTGAGCTTGATCCCTGACCCTGTAACAAATCAGCCAAGGCTGGCACAAGTTGTGGATGACTAGGAAATGGAAGTGAATTACAGTCTCATCCCATCTTTACTGACAAGCATGCAATACTTTAAAAATGTGAACTGAACAAGAAACTTGCTGAAAACAATATAGAAAGGGTCGTTAGGTCTTAATAGGCCTCACTTTCTGTGAAATGCTACTCATATAATGATAATAAAATGTTTCAGATTTATGGTAGCCAGGACAAAGATTTCCACTTAGGTCCACACCCTCAGACCATTTAATTTTCTTTAAAATTTTGTGAAAAATACTTGGAGCTTTTTTGGGGGGGGGAGGAGGGGGGTGAGCCTAGGGAGAGCCATTTTTAATTTTCCAGGCATATTAGCACATGAGCCACTGGATGGTGCACTAATGCAACTCCAAGAGAAAAGTGCTCCTCCCTCTGTTCAACTGTATTGTTGCTAATATGAGGAAAGTTAAGTCATTTATTAGGTCTGGTAAAAGTCAAAGTCCTCCCAACCTTTTTGTTTCCGCAAGAATCTTTGAACAGACATTTTAATCAAACTCAAGAAAAACTAAATATATGTTCATTTGTCACATGAAAAGTTAGCTTCCAATGCAACTTCAGGAGGCCACCTTTAGGTTATGATATTTGATATTCATGTTGTCATTTGCAGAACTTCTTCACCTTAGATCTCAAGGGACAATAATCTTAGGAAGATGTTTTCTTCTTTTTTTTTCCTCAGCCCTACAACAAAGTCAACTTAAAGCTTGTTGGGAATTATCCATTGTGGGAATACAGCCATTATCAGGATTCCTGTAATTTTTCACCAATGGTGAAAGAGCAAAAACAGCAATTCTGGGCTAGATGTGCAGAAAGCTGCATTTACACTGGAGTAGAGAGCTGGATGTGAAGAAGTGGGCATATAAGAAGCAGGTGTAGAAGATCAATGGCATCCTGGCCTGTATCAGGAATAGTGTAGCCAGCAGGAGCAGGGAGGTGATTGTCCCCCTGTACTCAGCCCTGGTGAGGCCGCACCTCGAGTACTGCGTCCAGTTTTGGGCCCCTCACCACAAGAAAGACATCGAAGCCCTGGAGCGTGTCCAGAGAAGGGCAACGAAACTGGTGAAGGGTCTGGAGCACAGGTCTTATGAGGAGCGGCTGAAGGAACTGGGCTTGTTTAGTCTGGAGAAGAGGAGGCTCAGGGGAGACCTTGTTGCCCTCTACAACTACCTCAAAGAAAGTTGTGGCAAGCAGGGGGTCGGCCTCTTTTCGCAGATAACTAGTGACAGGACTAGGGGGAATGGCTGGAAGTTGCGCCAGGGGAGGTTCAGGTTGGAGATGAGGAGAAAATTCTTCTCTGAAAGGGTGGTCGGGCATTGGAACGGGTTGCCCAGGGAGGTGGTGGAGTCACCGTCCCTGGAGGTGTTTAAAGAAAGGTTAGACGTGGTACTGAAGGACATGGTTTAGTGGGTAATAGGTGGTGGGGGGACAGTTGGACTGGATGATCCTTGAGGTCTCTTCCAACCTTAATGATTCTATGACAAAAAACAATGTACGCAAAGGAGCTGATCCTATTTTTCAGGCAGGCTATTATAAAATATCTTCAGTTTTGAAGTTAGAGCTCATTATGGGAACAGGATCATTTTGTGCAGAGATTTATCAGTATGCACTAAACTTCAAGCTATGTGAAGTCTATTGACTTCTTCTAAATTATAATCCTAAGTATCTTGCAGAACCCCCACATTCAGCTGAGTTTGCACATAGTTAGCACAAAAGCAGTACCATCATAGTACGTAGTTACCGCATCATTATTCAAAATTGTTCTCATATGACTTGTTTTCTGTATTGCGACTTAATCCTATAAATAATGTCATTAGCCGTGGCAGTAATACGGAAGACCAACTGCCTTACTTCTGGATTCATTTGGGTGATTATATACCTATAATGCATCTAGAAGTAGTTTGGAAACCATTGTCCTACACGAATCAATTCATCACTTCGTTATCTTCTTGTACAGGGACTGTTGTTGCACACCCAGTGCATAGTGGAGGGCTCACAAGGGTGCAGTAGGAGGCTACCTGAATGAGTAGAATCATTCTCTGTTCTGCGAAGGGGCAGGAATGAATGTGCAGGCTCTGAAGGCTTTAGGCAGTCTGTTGTACTTCCAGAGATACAGATTCATCACTCATTCACATGTCACCATGGGAATGAACATGACATCAAGAAAATACTCACCCTGGTGTTGCTAAGCTCACACATACAAGTATACCAAGAGGACCACTTTTAGAAGATTATCTTTGTGCTGGATGAAGAATAGGTGAAGATGGTAATATTTGTTGGCAAGCAGAAGCAGGCATGAGGGAAGGCTCAATAACAGGACTTTTTGTTGTGCCTGTCAGTAGAAAGCTGTTACAACTGTCATATTCTTAAGAAATAAATATAATTTTGACGAAACAACAAAATTCTTTGATTAGAAACTACCAGTGGCCTGAGAGTTATTTGTTTCTGCCATATGACATCTGCTGGCAGGCTGCTCACTCCCAGACCTGCCAACACTTGCAGACAATATGACCTTCATGCTTTAACATACACACCAGAGGGAGTCACATATCCAATTGTAAATATACTTCCAGCTCCAACCATGCCGACGCAAGCTTCGTCACTGTTACCAAGCTAACAATCAGATGAGCTTTCCTAAGCCCTCAAAAGGCCCACACATCCTCATTTTTAAATATAGGTAGTTCTACTTGCTTCAGTTAAAAACTTCTAGCTTTATGCTGGTGAAGGATAAATGGAAATTCATGTAAGTTGGTGTGTATGTAGTGTTGACCCTGTAATGTCAATGATTCATTTCATGGCCTTGCTTTTTTAGTAACAGAAGGTGTCTCTACTCCTATACCACCAACACCTACACCAACAGAACCTACACCACCTCCAGTGACAGGTAATTTTAGCCATTTACATACGGTATTCAATGGATTGTTGAAGGGCACGTAAATCTTTTACTACAGGTGCTACTTATTTGCTTCAGTTAATTTAATTGGGTATCTCTCTGTAGCATTGCCTTATGCCATATAAATCTGCCTTTTCTCTGTCAGTTCTTCCATATGTAATCTATAAAATGGGGATGATTGTGTTTTCCCACTGCACAGTGAGGTGGCTTTTCTGGATGTATCCAGATGTTAATGAGAACATATTCTTTTTTCCTGTCTCCAGAAGCAGTTTGCAGTATATATGGGGACCCTCACTATAACACATTTGACAAGCAGCGTCATGACTTCATGGGCACCTGCACCTACACGCTCTCCAAGCTGTGCGACAGCAACAGCTCGCTGCCCTACTTCAATGTGGAAGCGGCCAATGAGCACAGGGGAAGCAACACTCGCGTGTCCTATGTGCGATACGTGGACATCGATGTGTATGGCTACAGGATCAATCTGGGTAAAAACAGAGTTGTTAAGGTAAGGTTGGAGCCCACTGTCTATTGCCAGCTTCTCTTTTATACCTTTCCCCTGAATTTACTGGTTTTATTATGTTATGTTTCTAAGCAAACCAAACTTTCTTGTAAATATACGAACGACAAGCGTTCAAAGTAGATGCTAATTTTAGTAAATTTTAAATAAATGGAAAATTTTACTTGGACACTTACTTTCTATTCTCTGACATTTTAATTGTGAAAATTAAAAGAGAAAGAGGAAGAAACAAAAGCAGCTTTTTCAAGATTTGTCTAATCTTGAAAATTTTCTGAGAATCCATTCTAACTACATTTTTTAAATCTTATTTGATCCAAACTAAAAGATAGGTCTGTAAGCAGTTACTGCTGACAGACCATGCTAAGTCTTGAACTTTTGCCAGCTGAGGCTGGTTCACCAAACTCACTTTGACCATGCTTGGAAGCTACATAGCAACATTATTATGGCCTCAAGGTCCTAGATTATGTGCCTATATACCATATTCCTGTTAAATAATACTTAACACAATGTGAGTTCTTACTGCTCACTGTGCAAGTCCTGTGCTCAATACAGGGCTGTGATCTAAGAGGGTCACCGCTAAAAATACTTCTTTTAAAGTGATTGTAATAACTATCCTTCTCTGTGCCTGCAGGTTGATGGAGTCAGCCAGGTGGTCCCTCTGACCTTGGCACAGGGTGTCAGTGTTTCCTTCAGTGGGCAGTATGTTGTGGTTACTAC
The DNA here is from genome assembly GCA_013399095.1 of Psophia crepitans. Lineage (NCBI taxonomy): Eukaryota > Metazoa > Chordata > Aves > Gruiformes > Psophiidae > Psophia > Psophia crepitans. Next base: position 3,760 of record VWZZ01002401.1, on the reverse strand, counting down.
GGACTTTGGGCTGAATGTCAAGTTTGATGGAAATCACAGAGCAGAAATCACTCTTCCCAGTACCTATATGTCTAAAGTCTGCGGAATATGTGGAAATTATAATGGGCTCAAAGCAGATGATTTTCTTAACCCAGATGGAGAGATGGAATCAAACTCAGCCAGCCTTGGCAACAGTTGGCAGGTTTACAATGACTCCAGGTAGGACTCCAGATGGGATGTTAGGCCTTAGCTGTTGCTTATGCAATGACCAGTATTTTAAGCAACTCTTGTATATGGGCCAAAAATGTCAGGCACAGGAGATAAAATATATCCTGTCAGTGTACTTACTTTATCTATCTGGGTAAAGTTTCACAGCAAATTTAACTGTGCTTAAAACTAGAAAATTTTAGTAAAACACTGAAGATGCCCACTAAGATTCAGTTATTATTGTAATATATCAATGCTGATACTTGAAGATCTTGTTTGAACTCTTCTGAGATACTTTACTATTTATTTTATAATTTCACAATATATTATTTAATGATAGTAGAGGTTTAACTTTGAATGCTCTTATTTTTTGTTTGCCCTTCCTAGGTATCTTGCATGTAGAAAGCTTGACCTAAAAGAAAGCCAAAATAAATATTTGAGTTTCTTCCAGGCCTCTCAAAGGTTATAAGATTGAGATCATATTAAAATCTGAATTTCTATCATAAGTGCTTGAAATGTAGAGCTTTAAAATATGTCATGCTTAGCCTGGGGACAGCCTGTAGTTTTGTTAGATGTGATTTGAAGAACATCTTGGGTGCTAGCGCATCCAAGGTTCATCAGTGAGTTTTTCCCCATCTTTTTTTTTTCCCACACTAGGTGCTTGCCAGATGAGGGCCATACTCCAGATTGCACTGCTGATGAAAAACATATGATCCAAAGCAATGAATACTGTGGTCTGATCACAGATCCCAGTGGTCCATTTCAGAATTGCCACTCAGTAGTTGATCCACAAAGTTATTCTGAAGCCTGCCAGTATGATCTCTGCGAACTTCATTTGAACAACACAGCCCTCTGTCAAAACCTGCAGGCTTATGCAGACATGTGCCAAGCCTCAGGAGTCCAGCTGACACCATGGAGAAATGCAACCTTCTGCCGTATGTATCAAAGATTGCTGGAAATTACCGCTTGTCAGGAGGATATAGTTAGGACTTCCTGAAGAGAGAGCATTACAAAGCACTGTTTGGAATTCATATAATATTGTGAATCTTGACAGATCAGGCTAGAGATTTCAGGTATACTATACCTGAAATACTATATATTTTAGATATAGTCCTCAGTTTGATTCCTTTGGGAAAATTCTAGCAAAAATAGTTACGCTGCTTCAGCTGAAAGGAGAAAATATCACCTAGTCCATCTTAAAATAGAATTGGAGTGTTTTCCTTTTAATTTCCTTAGTGGTCCTATATTTTTCTTCAGGGATATTAAGTGTATAAGAGACATTTGACTTAGAGGGGTTTTTTACCTTTGAAGAAGCTATGCCTGAACTTAAGCGTCTTTGAGAAAAAGAAAAAAATTTCATTTTGCACATGCTTAATAGCCATGTAAGAGTTCTACCCGCCCTCCCTACTGTGAGTCTGAGCTGCCTTCTCCTATGCTCCCAGTCTTCCCAGTCTCTACCCTGCAAGGTGGCCAGGCACCCAGTTTACAGAAGGGAAGCTGTGTCTTCTCCTGCAGCAAATTCAGCAAAAACACTTCAAGACAGGTACCTTACATGAACATAGACGGGACACGAGCCAGAGTGGCTGAAAGGCAGAGCTGTAGATGGATACAAGGAATCCAGGCAGTCTGGGACAGTGAGAAAGGAGCTTTGACTAGGAACTGGAGAGGGCTAATGAATAGGCCAAGTGGGAGACCCTGGATTTAGAGAAAGCAAGTAGGAGCTAGAAAGGAAAAAGAGAATTTGCTTAGAAGTCCGTGATCAAGAGGAAGGACAGGTTGAAACTAAGTAGCTGGTCTAGGGATCAGAGTGTGGTGCTCTTGCAGGAATAATGGAATTGGAGCTGACGGGAGGAATAAACCTGAGCTCGAACAGAGAACATGTCTGAAACTCATAGTCTGTGACAGTGCAAAGCGAGCAGGATGAAGGAGGAACACACCTGTCAAGCTGAGCAGGAGATCTGGGACAAAGGGAGAAAGAGAGTACTGGAAACATTATCAGTGGCACAAACCCCCATATGTGTAAGAGAGGAGGGAGAGTTGGCCATTCATGCCTATGGCTGTGGGGGAAAGCACTGTCCTGTACAGGCATAGTGATTCATGGTTTCAGATGGGAGAGGAGGCAACACAGGTAGGCAGCCTGGAGTTCAAGGCCAGCACTGAAATAAGAACTCTGTGCAACAGAGATTGTAACCACGCTAATGGAAGCAGAGAAGGTAGTGAAGGTGGGAAAGTGACAGAAACACACAGAGGCACAAGGCGAAAGGTGTCAAGTATTGAAGTAATAGACAGAAGTCTGTGCTGGAAATTAAAGGAGAATAATGACCATTCTTCAGTGAATGTTGATAAAGATAGAATATTGAACATTTCTCAAGTATTCAGGCATATATTATGGGGAAAAAAGAAAATAAAAAGTTGTCTTTAGAACAGGATTTAAATACCATCTGAAAGTCCTGAACAAATCTGCTCCCACCAGAAGCAGTGAAAGGAACATGAAATAGTGATGCAGTACCTGTGTGCTTTCTGCCCTGAAGGAGATGAGGAGACTAAAGAGACTTGTCTGTAAACACTGGAATGACTGAAGCCTGATTTCTTTCTGACTTTTGTTTCACATTTAACTGCAGTCTCTAGCTGGAGCATTTTCTGTGCTGGAGACATTACAGAGGTTTTGTCTCACATAGATTCTATGGCTTCTAAGAATGAGTGAGCCCTCTCTACGGCTGTTCTATCTGCTGAAGGAGCTTGAAGAATCTCTCCTCTTTGCCTTGCGCCTACTTCATTTAATAGACCTCAATACGGTTTTGTTCTCTACCAACCTCACCAACTTATTTCCAATGAATCAGCTGGGTCAAATTTAGCAAGTGGGAGGATAAGCAGAGAAATGTACTAGGTGGTTGTGTGATCTCTGTCTCCTCAGGAAAGCAGGCTGAAAATAAGTGAGAAAACAGGTCATTAAAAATTGAACTGCATCACATAAGCATATAGAAGCTGAAAAAAGATTGTTGAGGAAACTTCAGTTCTGATATCTTCTCACCTGAAAACGTCAGTGTTTAAGATATCTAATTAGCTTGGATGTATACATGCCATGTACGTAAATAGATCTAAAATCAGAATAGAGCACTTACACATGTCGATTATTTAACAAACATTAAAGACCTTGGTGAAGTTAAAAAAATATAAATTAAGAAGCTACAATATGATTACAATTAAATATCAGGTCTATAACCTAAATATGGCACATGACTAGGACAAAAAATTAACATGACACTGATATCCTCACACCAAGGCAAGAATTCAAAGCAGTTGTATTCAGAAGTAAGAGATCTCCTAGGAAATTCTCTCCATGAGGTAAAATTTAACTAGCCCAAACTTCAAGATAAATTAAAGGGATGTAAGACAGCAAAGGCAGGCATCAAATTGCTTCAGAACTCCAAGGCGTCCCGAAATATTTCAAAGCAAAGAAGAATATGATACAAATAAAAAACAAATACTTCAGCAAATACAAAATATTAATAAATAGGTTTATCTTTTATTACACAGCACTAGCCTGCTCCGCCAACAGTCACTACGAGCCCTG